>VYZM01021663.1:297808-324933 GCA_013398915.1 Dromas ardeola
ATGGTGGAAGGGTGCGGTAGGGTTGCGGCTGCTGGCGTGCCGCGGGAGGGAGCGGCCTTCCCTGCCGGGAGAAAAGGCGGCTACAAGAAAAATGACAGAGGCACAGCGAGAGAGGAAAAACGGGAGCAGGAGAGAAAGGGAGAAAAAAGCAGCTGGGACAGAGGAAGAGAGGGAGAGGAGCAGGGCAGAGAAAGAAAAATAAGGACAGAGAGTGGGATGGACAGCAAACCTTGGACGGGCAGCGCGACAGAGAGGGGTTACACAGAACAGGGACAGGGAGCAGGGCAGAGGGATAGAGAGAAACGATGGGACAGGGAGCGGGACAGAGCGACGGAGAATAAAAAGAAGAGGGAGCAGGACAGAAATGGGGGGGACAAGGACAGGTAGAGGGACGCAGCAACAGAATGAAAGAGGGACAGGGAGCAGGACACTGGGACAGAATGAGAAAAAGAGGACCAGGGAGCAGGACAGTGGTAGAGAGGCAAGAAGGGCAGAGAGAGAGAGACACAAGAGGGAGACAGGGACAGAGAGAGAAAGAGATAATGATGGCGGGAGAGGGAAAGTCAGGGGAGGGGTGGAGAAAGAGAGGGGTAGGGAGCAGGACAGAGGATTATAAAGAGAAAAGATGAGGGAGAAGGACTGAGGAGCAGAGGCAGAAAGGTCTAGGGGAAAGGACAATGAGATGGAGGAAGAAATAGGGTCAAGGGAGCAGGGCAAAAGGACAGACAGAGAAAAACGAGTGGAAGAAGGAAGGAAGGATAAGGATGGGGACAGGGAGTGGGACACAGAGAGAGAGAAAAAGTTGGCCAAAGAACAGGGTAAAGGGATTCAGTAACACAGACATACAGATTGGGACAAAGAGATGGAGAAGTTAAAAAATGGGCTGGAGGTCCTGCTTCTGGCAGCCTGTCACACTTCTGATGTCATTTCCATGGCCTTAAAAATGGGACATGGCACAGGACAGAAGGATTGGGGAGTGAAATAAAAGGCACAGGGAACTTATTAAAAAGAAAAACTAAGAGAGAGCAAAATAGTAATGGGGAATGGGATAGGGATGGGGAGCAAGACAAAAAAAGAGAGGAATAAAAGAGAGGATGGCGGACAGAAAGTGAGAGGAAAAAGGGGATGGAAAGCTGGATATAACACAGGATGTTAAGGTATGTATGGGTACCCAGAACGCAGAATTGGTCTTGGATCTGGTCCTCGGGGGAGACAAAGCCTTGACTGCTTTGGTTGTCTGGCTTTTTCAAAGAAACAGTGAATGTAAGTTGAATCCTGTGCCTTCATGTACCATGAAAAGGGGAAAGACATTTCTATGTTGTGTATAACAGGTTTATCTTCCATGCAAGTATTAATACATTGCCTTCCCCAGCTGCGTTTCTTGGGTATTGTACAGTATTTTCACTGGTCATGAATAAATGCATTTGAAGAGTTTGTACTATTACTGACTTAGGTATTTTTGGTTTGAAAGAAAACCAAGAAAACACCACACTGGAGGTGGTTCCATTTTAATAGTCTCTGAATTTCCAGTATTTGAAAGGAAAAATAAGGGGGTAAATGCAGGAGTATGAGGCTATGACCAACAGAAGCAGTGTTAGTAAGCTCTATGGTCACTGGCTCTGTGCCGAGTCTCTGCAAAGAGCAATGTGGCAAGTGCTGTGCAGTGAACAATTGCAATCTTGTGTTTTTCATAGATAGGAAGACCTATCACATACAATGCTCCAATTTAAAAGCACATACAAGGAAGAGGGGAAAGAGAATCTTTCTTTCCAGACCTTATTTATGGAAAGCCTTGTTGATGGTATTTCAAAATTGGGAGGAGAAAAATAAAAAAATCTGTGCTTAATAATTACTTGTTACTTTTCCTACCCTTTAGTTGCATTTAAGGCATCCAAACCCTGACGAACAGCAGCATTAGGCACTGATTAACATATGGTAAACTTGAGGGTGAATGTGAAAAAAAAACAAACAAATTTTTTTTTAAAAAATAACCCTGAGGAATGGAAGGTGTACCTTAAAACGAAATCAAAAGAACAGAGATCAGGCAGAGGGCTTCATTTCTGCTTTTGCTTTCATTGCAGTGCCTAAATGCACATTCAAGGTCCCAGGTCAGGGAAGAGCTGTACCCCTCTGGAGAGACGTAAAGGGACCCCTTTGGAGCCAAGTAACTGTGTCCCTCTTGCACTGCAGGGAGCACAAACTGGGAGCCCTTTGCACACCAGTCCTCGTAACCAGCAAGAGACTAATGGATGGCTTCCCTGCCTCGTAAAAGGAACAAACACGTAGTGCTTACCTTCCCAATCCATGCTTCACATAGTGAGCAGTGTAAGTACAAAGAAGGACGCTGTGACAGCGTGGAATAATGTATGAAAAACACAGACGGGATGGGAAAGACTCCAGCAAAGCTGCTGGTTTGCCCTGCCAGCCCTTGGAAGCTTGGCCACCCTGCTTGTACGCACTCCAGTGAACTCTGATGGGAGAAGTGGTTTGTCTCGTCACCGCGGCAAAGTGCCTTTCCCCGTATAATAAAATTGATGCTTGGATTGCCACGTCTCCATTCTGCTGGGTAACAAGGGGCTGGTCGCTGGTAGCAAATCCCAACAGCTGTCTTACAGGATTTCATACTTTTTAGACGCTTGTGTGTACATCCAAAATGTGTGAAGCATTTTATGTACAGCAACAGCATACTTCCTACTTCTCTCAGAGGCCTTGCGCTGTAAGATTTTTTTTCCCTCCCCAGTGAAATCGTATCCAGTATACTATGTAAAGTGAAGGGGTGCGGAGAATAGTTAACAAACCTTGCATAATTCTCCAGAAAACAGATGCTTGTTACTCTCTTTAATGTAATTATGCAAATTCCGAACAATTACTGCAGAACAGTAACACACCCCTTGGAGACTGTTAAACTTTACGATACTCATACCAAGTCTGATTTGCCCTCCTCGCTTATCGTATCACCTCCTCTCCTCTTCTCCCAGGTGTCTCAGAGCACACACTGGTCCTTTGGCTTCAGCATGTGCTAGCCCGGAAAAAATGGGGAGAGGGAGCGGAAAATGGGTCTGGACCTATACACAGCCTCTGTGGGGGACAGTGATAAGGATGGCACGATGGATATGGGCTCTGAGCAGGGTCATGTCTTGGCTCTCAGCAGCGTAGCCTGCCTCAGGAACCATCCTGCCAGTCACTCATCACAGAAGGCCTTGGCCCAGTGGAAGCGTAACCTTTGCGAGCATGAGGTGGGTGGGGAAGTACAGGCCAGAGCCAGGGAAAGGCAGGGAATCCCAAAGGAATGTGTTACTGAAGCTATTTGAACCATTAATTATATTTTAAATTGTTATAAGTGGACCTAATACCAAATACATATTTTTTATATTTAAATGGGTAATCAAAATTATACAAGAATGCATACATTCTATGTGTTTTCCAATGTGTGATTAATACATATGTAAACTGAACTATTCTAACAATAATTACCAGACTAAGTTATAAACAACTCTGACTGGGCTGCAGGTATTTTCTAGCAACTAGAACATGGCTATTTTTATGAAGGCATTCTAATTCTAATTCTAATTCTAATTCTAATTCTTTCTAATTCTAATTAATTCTTCAACTTCCTCAAGGGGGACAGCGGAGGGAGAGGTGCTGATTTCCTCTCTCTGGTGACCGGTGGTAGGACAAGAGGAAATGGAAGGAAGCTGTGTCAGGGGAAGTTCAGATTGCACATTAGGAAAAAGTTCTTCATGGAGAGGGTGGTCGGTCCCTGGAACAGGCTCCCCAGGGAAGTGGTCACGGCACCAAGCCTGTCAGATCTCAAGGAGTGTCTGGACAATGCTCTTAGCCATATGGTTTAGTTTTAAGTAGTCTTGCGAGGAGCAGGAGGTTGGACTCTGTGATCCTTATGGGTCACTTCCAAATCAAGATATTCTATGATTATATAATTCTAATAATCTTTACACATATTTATAGAAATATAGAGAAAATAATGTAAAAAGCCCATACACTGGGATATTTCTGTTTCTAGAATTGTGGGGTTTGTGGTGAAGCATATGGGGACTGCAACAGTGGACAACTGACAAATTCAAGGAAACATACGGCAGTTGTAACAACTTTAAGGCGGGCAAAGAGTGATGGAGTTTCCACCTGAGAAACTGCAAGGAAGTGTGTGTGAGTGGTTGTACAGTAATGATTTGCTTTTCAGCCTGAAGTTATCATGCATGTGTCACGACACTAATGAAAAAGTCAACAGGTTAAGCTTAAAAACTAATTCTTCAGAAGTGCTGGGAGCCACATCACCAGGGGTTTTGTCCCCAGCATACTGCATTAGCAGTAATAAAGAAGCTGAGATACCATGTTTGTTGGAGCTCTGATGACGGCATCAATGCTACTCATTTTTGTAGCCCGTTCCTTGAGCTACACAGTAAGAAAATCACTTTTATGCACAAATACCTCTGCAGTTGAAAAATGGCAGAGGAAAACAGAGCTGTGGGGAGGACAGGCAGTCTCTTAGGTGGATGAATAACATTTTAAACAGCTTCAGTCTCCTTTACAATGTGAGAATCTAGGTCAAAGACTGGTAAAAGGGAGGGTGGATCACAGACAGCAGGTGGTGGACTTTCACTTTTGTAAGACAGGCAAAGTAATATCTAAGGTTAATCAAAGATGCCACAGAGACAGGCTAAATGTCATTTCAGAACATGAGACATGCCAGACAACCCTGCTAGTTTTCAAAAGCTGTCAAAACCTGATCATTATAACTGCTTGCAAGTAGTTTGTAAAAAGGCTCCAATCACGCAAACACTGCCAGGCGTGATGCTTTTTCTCATACTTTCTTTGTAATTCTGCAGAGAAAAAAGAGAAAAAAAAAACCTGACAGAAAAGAGGGAAGTAACAGCTCCATAGTAGACAGGACAGCTATATACCTAGTACTGGGTATGTTCCTTATTCTAACAGAGTGCTTTGTTTGGTATTTGAATGCAACTTTTTCTTATCGTCACATTAGATAGGGTAGAAGAGGGGAGAAAAGGTGGGGAGAAGGGGGGAGGAGAGAGAGAGAGAGAGAGAAAGAGAGGGAGGCAAGAAGGCAAATGTTTTCTGAGACATATAGAGAACAAAGGTGAGTGAATAGACTGTATCAGAGCAGGCAGAGCACTGTGCCTATAATCCTGGCAAGGAAAAAACACGTTTCATTTAACAAACGTGAATTTAACACGAAACTTCAGGAAAATCTGTTACTTCACCCAGGTACGCAAAACCTAGTAAAACGACAATAGCACCTCCGGAAAGGAAAGCCTTTAGGACAATGCTAGTGGAAGAGTCAAAAAAAAGGTTTCCCTGGGCTAGCAAGTTCCCACACAGGCCTTGAACAGAGACAGGGAGTCGCTTCATGGCAACAGAGTGGACTGTTAACCTAATGTATTCAGCATAAAACAGATATTCAAGTCTATTCAAATATGTTACTGTTGCCTACAGCCCATAATACTACCACGATCCACACAGTAATTTCTGCGCTAGCCTTTTGTGTATGATGATCTTCTCCACTAACAGGAATATATGTATAGCTATAGCTATAGTATGTGTATATGTACACACACATCTATCTCCATACATACGATGTGGATCCCTCCAGCAGCTGGGCTCAGACACAGTCTGCCCAGTAGCTGCTCCTGGATCCCAGTCTTCCCAGTTGCTGGTGTCTGGACATACAAGTCCCCAAGGCTGAAGCACTGCTCCAGTTGCTGGTACATTCTTTATGCTGGTTTGCCCTTCTTCAGTCTGATTGATAGATTAAAAAATCCTCTGCACTAGGGTACAGAGATGATGCACTTCTGTACTTCTAATCTGAAATCTCCTTAACCACGTAATAGGGTAGCGCTGCCTCTCCTAACAATTGTCTCACTCTGAGATGTTCTATAATTTTCACCATGGTCCAGATTCTCTTATTGTATTCCACAAATATGCCGCAAACCACAAATAATTCCTACACTTTTCTATTCCAGCTGACCTGTAGCTATTATTATTTACTGGTTGATGTGTTATCTATAATCTTCATCCACAATGACTAGAAGCACCTGTTGAAATGAATGATAAAGACATGGGAGATAACAGATTGTTGAAGCATCTGATCAAAAACGCATCTGATCCAAAACGCATCTGATCCGGTATCAGAATGTAATAGAGATTCAATGCATATTTATTTTAGTTTATAGTTTTATTAATTTTATTACTTAACGGGCATATTTAATTTATAAATTAGTATATAATGGTCTGAAATGGCAAGGATCTCTACTGATTTTTAGCATGGGATCTCCAGTGTGTATTCTTAGGCTAAAATCCCTTCTGAAAAAATGCAGGTTTTCCTTTAAACATCCATTTTCTAAGAGATGAGAGGGCAAGGGCACAGACCAAAACCACGGCTACTTGGCTGCAGAAGTGGCTGTCGGACCATCCTCCTCCCCATTCAGCCTCATGGGTTCCAGCTGGCTACCTGCCTGTGCCTACACGCGCCTATGCCTGCCTGTACACGCCTATGCCTGCCTGTACATGCCTATGCCTGCCTATACACGCCTGTACACGCCTAGGACTGCGTGGGCAAACGCAGGCGTGCCTGGCAGCACGCGTGCCCATGCCCAGGCCTGTGTGCGGGGGTGAGGGGGTGCAACGCGGCCCTGGCTGGAGGGAGGAGGGCTGAGGCCCAGCATCTCTGCCGGGGCTGGCTCCCTGCCGGAGGCCGCCCTGAGCCCCCACAGCCAGAGCCATCCCTCCGCCGGGATTGCTGCGCTGCTCCTGGACACGTCTGATGGTGCTGCTGCGCAGGTAACCCCCGCACCGGCCGCCGCCTGCTCGGGCAGGGCTCCCCTCGCGCCACAGGCCCAACATGGCTGACCATGGAGGCCCCTTGTAGGCCCGGGCGGGGCGATTCCGGATGGCGTGGCTGCCATAGGCACGTCCCCTCCAGCAGGGCCAGCCCAGCCCAGTGTGGCTGCCACAGGCACGTCCCCTGCAGCAGGGCCCAGCCCAGCCCAGCATGGCTGCCACAGGCACGTCCCCTGTGGGCACGGTCGCCGTGGGTGGGGAGAAGCTCCCTCCTGACCCTGCTCCTGTTGTCCCTAAATGAGGGATCTTCACCTGATGTGCAAAACCCAATCAACACACTGAGTTGAGACCTTTGTCTTTATTTCAATTCTGCAGAAGCGGGTGCCGGGCATTTAACAACAGCCAGCACACCACTGTTTCTGACAGTCCATTATTTATAGTGATAAGATACAGCTGATTGGTGAGCTACAGTTCCTTTACCACCCCTCGTCATACATATGCATTCAAGTTAATGCGTTAAACAGTTTGGGAGATCCCCTTACGTAGCGTGGTCATTATTTACGAGAGGGTGTGCATTTTAGTATTATAATCTCCTAGGGCTCCTCTTGGGCACACTCTTAGCTAGAATCCATCCCAACGACTATATGCCTTGTCATCCTATACTTAGATCAGAGACCGGGAGTGTACTCCCTCCGTGGGCCTTGTTTGCCTTCAGTAAGCTCTTGATATCCTTCAGCATTCCGTTGCTTTGATCTACGTTTTGGTTAATTGTTTCTACATCTAGACCAGGTGGATGTGCAAGGACATACTTTTAAGTTTAATTGTTTCTACATCTAGTCCAGGTGCAAAAGGCCTAATTAAGTTTTAATTTCAGGAGTTCAGCTAAAGTTTGATCAAAGTTCTATTACAATTTTATATAAAGCGCTTATGTAACATTTTAATCATGTTCTGTTGACATCCCTCCCAGTCTCTGTAGACGTGGTGTTTAGGGACATGGGTTCGTGGTGGCCTTGGCAGTGTTCGGTTAGCGGTTGGACTCGATGATCTTTTCCAACCTGAATGATTCTATGATTCTGTTTCTGGAGGAGGGCTGGCACAGGCAGCGTTTCACGCGTTTCATCCAGCCTGCCCATTTGCTGTGGAACCTGCCGTGTAACCCTCACGCCCTTCTCCCGTGGGCACCCACCGTGGGCAGAGCAGGGAGGATCTGCCATTACCACAGCATTGCGGCCCAACAGACCTGGCGTGCAGTGGGGGAGGGTGCCTAATTTAGAGACTGCAATCTCATGAGTGAGGTAGTATTTCTTTCTAAAGCTTTTTAAAAAAATCAGTGCAGGAAATACGAACCTATGAGAGTGTTACAGTGAGAAAATTTAGAGACTCAGACATCACATCCAGGATACAAGGGGTTTGGATTGTAGCACGTGATCTAAACACACAGAACTGTGTTTGTAAGCAGCGGGCGTGCATTACTATTGTAGGGATTTTATTCTTGATTAACAAGAATTGTTATTAACACATCATTAACATATAAATTGTGCTTTCTGCCACTTGTGTCCAGTAAAATTTGTTTATTGTATATTAAAATATAAAAATACTGTATATTAAAATCTCTTGAGGACAACTTCCAGATTTGAAAAATCCTAAGCTACACCTTAGGAAAATTGAAAAAATACATCTACTAAATTATGCGCTTCAGTTTATCATCTGAGTTTAAAGTATTCCCTATTCCCAATTGTCATATACAACAAATGCCATTCAACGGTAATGCGGAAGTATTGGTTTCATTATAAATTTGTGAGATGCTATCTGAAATGTTTTGTGTAATTTGAATAAAATGTGAATGGAAGTGAAGTACAGAAATGTTCAAATTGGAGCAGCTGCAGAAAAGAGTTACTAGTATAATTGGGGAAACACAAAGCCTGTTTTATGAGCTGCAACTAGAAAAGCCTTGCCTCTTGAAAGGTACGGTGAAGCTGTGCAGGGGTATAATTTTTGTCCACAAATATGTAAAAGGTGCAAATAATGGGGCAGGAGAAAAGTTATGGAAGGAAAGGATAATCTTGGCACAAGAAGAATGGTGGATGGAAATTATTGGAAGGTTTCTCATCACTAAAGCACTGAGGTTTAGGAGCAGCCTGTCAAGAGAAAAAGTGGGACAGGAAGCCCTAACTACTTTAAAAGCGAGCCTTGACCAGTTAACAAGGAAACTGCGTGACATGCTAACTGTGGTGTTAAGAAAAGTTTCACTAACCAATCCTGTATTCCTAATACAGCATAACATAAGTGTCTTACACATCCCATGATGAGACTGCTTCTCACAGTTATACCACTCAAGATGAATTGCAGCTGGCCATCAGCATAATGTGCAACCTTCAAAAGAGTGTCAAGTGCTTTGGAGGTAGGAAAGAGAAAGAAGGAGGAGGTGCAGCCCCCTGCTGTCTTATTCTGCCCAGGAGCTGCAGAAGCACCTTTGTGTTTTCTTTGTTTCTTGCACCAATTTTTATTTGGTAGAGGAAAGCGGTTTGAAGAGGGAGAGATTGGAGCAGGGGACTGGTGGTTCTCCACAGCCTTGTCCCCAGCCAGACTGCAGACTTCCTTTGTAAATCTAGTCATGAGTTTTGCTTGTGAAGCGACATTAGCTCCTGCTAGGTCTTCTGTGTTACTGTGCAGCTCGTGGGGCAGCTGCATAGGAGGGGAGGCCGTAGCTTCTGGGTACTGGTGCTGGTTCTGGGCTGGTGCGTACTTCTCCTGAGGATGCAGGCCTCGAGATCTGTGAGGGTGTCTTCCTGCTGTCCTCTACTACCTCTGCCTCCCCACAGAGCAGACTTGAGAGGAACAGCTGTTCCAAACCTCCTTTCCAAAACCCTCCCCACAGCAGTTCTGCCTGATTCAGCCTCTTGCTGTCCACCGTCCAGCAGAATTTGGTGTTGATGGAGAAAGAGAAGACCAGCTTCTTTGGTCTGATGTTTGTGATTTCAGCATTGCATTTGGTTGTTCAGGTGCAAACCCTATTCAGTCACAGCTGGGCAGATCCTGTGCAGAACCAAAGCAGAACCCAGACCACGGTGTAAGATTCTGGATCTAACCTTGAGCAAGGAATTGCCTCAGCTGGCCAGGTGGAAGTAGAGAAAGAAAAGCGATATCTTAAATCCTTCCATCTGTGGCATGTAAATGCTCAGGTCTGGGTTACGGTGAGGCAGCTGCTTCCACTGAGGATGCACATACCAGATTTCTCTCCTGGTGCCATTAACAAAATTGCTGCGTTCAAAAAACAAGAGGATCTCCCTCCTCTGCTGAAGCTGATGTGGTTATTGCCACTAATTGTTTCATACACTGGATTAATGGCTAGAAAAGACAACCAGAATGTGCGAGGTATGAATTCAATGCCTTTCTCAGGGTGAAGAGTTCACATAAGATACCCTACCTCTCAGAAAAGTGTCCTGACCATCAGGTTAAAGCATAGTTCAGGGTGTGATGGAAGGGAAATAACAGTCCCCTCTTGCTCCATCCTGTTTTATTGCACTGAAAAGGATTCAAGATGCCTTGTGTCAGGGAGTAGGAGAAAGAAAGAAATAAAAGTGAGCCTGTCTGTAAGGCATTACTATGGAGGATAATTCTAGTCTGCTCTGATACGTGCATGTATCTCATGATTTCATGGGCACTCACCAAAGCACCCTCAGTGATGATTGCCTGTCTACAGTTATGTTTTGAGACTTAGGAATTATGCACATTTTTATCTGCTTAATCTGTATGTTGACTTCGTATCACCCTAGTTTCTTAATCAAGATGCCAGGCAAGATAGAGTATATGCCCTCTGAGGCTTCATTAATCATACGTTTAATCTCTTCAAAAAGATATTACAATACCTAAAAAGTTTTAATTCCGAGAGTTCCAGCACATCACTCAAACAGAAGTCCCACATGATAACACGGCTTTCCTCAGAGCATTCTTGATGGGGTTTATGAGCTGGTTGTTCTATAGGGGCTCTTGGGCATATGCATTATGCATCAGCTTGTCCTTGTTTTGCTTTCTTCTGTCAACACACTGGTTGATAAGCATTCACAATCATTCGCTGCGTCGTTTTTAGTGATTCAGAATCAGAAAATGCCTTTTTATAAGCTCCTATAATGTTATAATTCCTCTTATTTTAAGAAAAAAACCCATAAAGGTTATAATGAGTGATTTTAACACTATGATAAAGTGACTATTCTTACTAAGATTTGGTGATTTGATGTCAATAAAAGCACAAACCTAAAGCCCCCGATTTGTTATTGGTTATAACACTGGTGTATAGAAAAACATGTAATATCTTCTGTTATATAGGATCTTGAATAATTTTGTTTTCAGTAGTTTGATTTTGTTTGTTTTTATTTTTCTGTTCATCCTGACCTTTTTAAATAAATGCTTTCCTTTCTAGGCTAGGTAGACAAAAAGATATACAACAGAGGCCACCCACACTGCATAGCCACTTCATGGCTCAGGCTTCTCCATGGCTTGCTGGGTTTTTCTCTAGTAAATCCATTTATTTAGGCAGCTTGATCTGTTTTCCACGTGAGAATATTCATGTTTCCCAGGGTCTTGAATCTTAATCAGAAAATGGCATGTTTTCAAACCAGCTAGTTTGAAACTCCAAATGATAACTATATGAAAATAGTGACACAGGGTAAGACCCAACATCCATCTCCTCCATGAACTTGTGGCCCACAGCAAATGCCTTGGGAAGGGTGTAGGAAGAGGGTGAGTCTGCAGTGATGCTGCCGCAGACCGCTCGCTCTGCCTCCAACTATTCGCAGCTCAGGGACTGCCTCAGTTGAAGGTGACATAAACTCCTATCTTCCGCTACCTCTGCTGCTCTTTTGGTTAATTGCATTTGGCTATGTTAAAATGCATAGTATGCCAATTAGCCCAGTTTGATAAGCAACTGTGTTAAGCCCTTATAAATGATTCTTCTTTGCAATGTCAATGTTTGTGTCTTCTATAAATTTTATGAGGTAAATGTTTAGGTATCATCTGGTTTCTACCTAATTAATTAAAATATAGATTGCTGTGGAAGCATTTTACTGAATAATTCTCATTTATAGATATCTGCAATTTCTCCATTAACAAACTCTTAATCTATTAATTGAGGGGATTTGTTTTTATAGTGATATGGTGACAAAAAACAATGCTGAATAGAGGCAAATGACACTCCTGTCTTGACCACCTAGGCCTATATGTAATCCTACCAAAATCTAAGCTAATAGAAGATTTATACGATTTCAATATTGTCTTATGTTCTTGATGTGTTTAAGGAGTAGCTTTTATTCTTTAATTAAGTTTTTATCATACTTAAACCTGTTGACTGTTACTGTTTGTTGGTGCCTTTTGTTTACCATTTTATGTGCATTTCCTTGCCAATAGCTTGTATTCATTGTTACTGCATCTCAAGATTTTCTTGGTTTTACTCCCTACTTCTCTGCAAACAGACTACTGTCAAAGCAGTTGCCTTCATAGCTGTAGGACTGCAGGGCTTAGCTACCCAGTAAGGCATTCTTAACTTAAACTCATTATTCACAGTTTTGCCATTTTTTAATTCCCACTTAAAGTGAGGTTGGATCCAAGTTTTGCTGGTTCTTATATTAGAAAGAAGGTGGAGACTATCCTTAGTATTCTTTAACCAGTGGCTTTGGTGTTGCCTCTCATTTACACTTTTTCAGACTTGGATATTATTCAGTGGTTTTGTATAACTGGAACAAATAAAGCACGTAGGATAATAATGCAACTGCAGAATGTCATCAGAACTCACAAGTCACTCAATATGGCAAAGGTTTTTTTTCTGTCCCTGTCTTTCTAGTTCTGAAAAATGTATGTCTTCTTGCATTGAGCAAAATGTACATCACCGTTACCAACTAGCTCTGACAGTTGATAAGTTCTGTTTTATTGAGCAATAAGTTAATGTCATATCAGCTGCTGGAACTAACAGTTTTCACTCATGCACACTCAATTATGGTGTAATCCCTTAGGCTAGGCTCTTTGTCAGTTTACTTGCTGCTTAAATGAATATATGATTTTACCATAGCAACCAGTTAGGCTATGCAGAATTCTTCAGTTATCCAGCCTCATCACAGCTAAGTGTAACTGGTGTAGGCCGTAAGAGAGGTGGGCAGTTTACACTGTGTGTCAGATATTGTACAGACAACTGTGCATAAATCATAGGAGTATTGCTAAGCAGAGATTAATTAAGACACCACGATTATGAAGAAATGAAATTAATTCAGTTGATAAAGAACATTACTAATGAGGGATCCATTTTACCAAAGCAGTTTAAAATAAGCATCATCCTGTACAGTGTCAAGAATGAGGGAATTCATTCAAATTTAGGAAAACTTGTGTCTTTTTCGGAATCAAGGCTCATTTTTCTCTCTGAAACCAATGCAAATCAAAGACCCAACTCTTCTAGGTTTCTGACTGTGGGACAGGTTTTGTTTCCTTGTTTGAGAAAGCACCAGGGGCTTGCAGAGTTCAGTAGTATGAAGCCTCATCACAACGAAACCAGGCAGACAAATATTTTCCCAGATTCACTGAAGTAATTTAGTAAACTCTCCTGTAAATTGTAAAGCTCCAGAAGAGACACTGATTAAAGTGGTATCTGGCAGTTTTTCATTTTCCAATGGTATTATATCAGGTTACTAGTCAAAGCAAGATACCTACACATGTGTACATCATCTCTCTCTCTATATATATATCATTTTCACCAGTTCTGAAAGTTAGCCTCAGTTTTGGAATTCAATCTGTGATCACTCTTGTTTTGTCTTCACTGACAAACATCCTAGAAATACAGAGGTTTTTTCTGATGATGCTTAAATCAAATAGAAATGCATTTCTTACAGAAATTCTTACTCCAGAGTGCTGGAGGCTGTAGAAAATATAGTAGCTTGTCTCCTTGGTGAACATAAAGGAGTTCTTTGTCTCAGCTGAACATACCACACAAATTACAGGAACGCATACTGGCCTGGGTTCTGACCAGAGCCCAGCTATGTAAATCCAGGGTTGCTTCAGATTTTTACTAAGCCTGCTGGGGATTTACACAGGTGTAGGAAGAAAGAATTTTTTCTAGTTCATATTGAGAAGGTATGTGCAATTATACAAACACTTTTCTGGGCATAAGTAGACTTCTATGGTTACATACTACTGTTATTACCAAGACACATTTTTAAAGCATTTTCTTTATCCTTAGAAACAGCACTGAGTGCTTTGTGCAGACATGTTTAGATTTAGTGAAGAAAAGATTTTAGGCAGGATCTTTGTTCATGATGAAGGAAGAAAAAGAATTTTTTAACAGGAAAATGCTGGCTCTTGTGCCTAAGAGGTATGCATTGAAGGGAAATGGTGGGGGGGACAAACATCATATTCAAGGTCTGAGGATGAGTGCATGTGAATACTTTGCCTCTAAACCTTTGAGCCAAACTGCGAGGTGTTCGCTCTGGGCTCAGGGTTGAGTGTTTTCTTCTCTTTCGTACACGTGAGGCACAGGAAAGACACAAGACCTGACAGTATGCTCCTCCTGTTTGCGTCTCACGTCTTCTCTGCTTACTGTTTCACAGAAACTGTCAAATTTTCTTAAAGATTGTGAGGAAGTCTCTCAAAAGAGCACCAGCTGAGCCTTATGCATGCAGACATATGTAGTGGTGCTGCTGGATGAAAGGGTGGATATTTGAAAGAAAACATAAATGTGGGGGGAAACATAGGAAACAAAAAGAGGTGGGGAAGAAACGTGTCCTGGCCACACTCTGTTTGTATGCCTAAGGGATCCGTGGTCTCCCAGGGCACTGCAACAAGAACCACCTCTCTTTACACACACAGAGGACCTGGGAACTGAGGACCCCTATTCTTTCCTTTCCTTCCTTGTGCAAGCTGTCGCCTGCCACACTGACAGCCCCACCAAATTGTTTTAACAAATCTCTGTGTCGTTTGGCACAGCTCTCTGACACATGAAGCCCAGCCACCTCCATGCATAGCATTCCCAGCACCTCCAGTCAGCTCTGGGAATCAAAGATGGTGTTTGGCTGAAAATACTTTCTGTTGGAGTTTCTGATATTACAGATTTTTTAAGGCTTGCAGCACTCCCGTGTTCTTGAACAGTATGAGAGACTGCTGGGCAACTTTAGTGCATTGACGCTTTTGTCAGTGCGGAGAGCTAACCCCAGCTGTTAGATACTCTGAAGGACAAAGGTCGGTTCTCCGCTGTCGGCAAAGTAAAATTTATGTATGTGCAGTATTTTCTTGCTGCATCATGCTGGCCTTTGTCAGATATGACAGCTACTTGTCTCATACTGGGTATCAAGGAGTGGGAATTGTGTTCTCCTCAGGGTGTTCGGGTACAATCACTTGGCCACTGCAGAGATAGGAGTTCAAAGTCTTGCTATCCACCAGCTGCTGGAGATCACTCCTCTGCTGGAGACTGATGCCACACACCCGAGCCATACTGAGGGATTGTGTGACACATCCATGAGCTGGGCATGGCTACGCTATTAACATTTTTAACTGCTCCATTTGCCTCTGTAAGAGTATATCTCCCACGCATTTTCTTTAGTTGAACCATTCTATATTCTGACCATGTGCATTTTTGCTTGTCTTTCTGTAGCTTTATCTTAGAATATGGACAACAATTGCTTTGGACAATGCTGTAGGACTCTAATTCATTACTGTCTGCTCTGTCTCAGGTTGCTTTCAAATGAATGGGAAGAGTCTTACTCACTGCTATAATTTGTTAATTTTTCTTGTTCAGATGCAGATGGATGACTGGGTATCTAATGCCTGTGCTCAGAAGCCATGAGTTCCAGAAAATTGCTCTCAGAAACACGGAGAACATTTCCTGCTACAAAAGTACACTGCCAGCAGCCATCGCGGATTCTCATTGTGGATGTCACATCACCTTCCTGGACCAACACTTGTTCTGTACTCTCTGAAGCTCTGGAAAACACACTCTGTTTGGCATGCAGTTTGACAGGTCCCTGCCGTGTTCCCCTGCTGAGCCTCTACGTGGTGCAGAACCAGCAGGAGTGTCTGCTTCCCTTTACGGTATGTGTGAAATTATGTCTCTTGGGATCTAACAAACATGAATGCAATGCATGGTTGCAATTCAGTAAAGAAAGTTATGATTTACTACAAATTTATATCTAAAGAATAATCATTTTCAAAGACCAGAGTTTCATATACTTCGTGGAAGAGGTTAATTTTATGAACGAATAATGTTTAAGGAGGAGTGTCATATTTTTGATCTGTGAAATTGCTCATGTGCATAAATTATGTTTTGTGCTCTTCCCTTCTAAAACATCTGTTGTATCTCTCCCTTTCATGTGCTACTTTCTCCACTGTCTGTACTGCTTCTCTACCAAAAATATCAAACACAACTCTACAGCTGTAATAGTTTGGATGGTGAAATGACCTGTATATTACACAAATAGTACCACTTTGGGAGGGGTTCACATTTAAGCAGAATGGATCAGAATTCAAAATATTTTTTTGCCAAATCTGGTAACTATCCTGAAATCATAGACTTGTAGAATCATTTAGGTTGGAAAAGACTCTTAAGATCATCGAGTCTAACAGTAAGCCAACACTGCCAGGTCCACTACTAAACCATGTGCCTAAGTGCCACGTTACACATCTTTTAAAAATATAGATTTAAGACAGTAAGAACAAGTATTTCATTCAGCTAGGGATATGCAGCAGAATAAACATAGATGGAGAATGACTCTACAATAAAAGTTTGGGATTGCAAAACATCATAAAGTTCACAAGAATCTATGAAGTCATACTATTATAAACAGTCATAACGAGCACCCTCGTTTATGCAATGTAGTGTAAACACAGTATTAACCCTTCCACTTTTTTCAGCAATGGTGAAAACGTTCTGAAATACTTTGTCAAGTTTTCACATCTCAGGAAAGGTAGAAGCCAACTGGGGAAAAAAAAAATCGTAGCAAATGTGATTGGCAAGAAGGCTGTGGCTAATGGTGGTGTTTATTTTGTAGAATAGATTATAGATAATGTGGCAGGGTAACTAAGGAGATATCAAAGAAGCATTTTCTGGAGATGTTGTGAAATCACTCTGATTAGGGGCTTTAAGAACAGACACTTGTCTTGCTTCCTAGGATGAATTTACATGTAATTCATCCTGGCATGTCACTGTAGGATGGTCTAGGTAATCTGTTTCACAACTGGTTCCAGGCCTGTTTTCTGTGATTTTGCATTATGTCCAAGTGCATTTTTAAGTGTTAGGGGCCAGACACCTGCTTTTGTATTTGCTAGGTATATCCTGATGCTGATCCAACATGTGCTGGCTGACAGCAACCTCAGATCTCGTTTGGTAATCATGGCTCACCAGAGCACAACTGCACTTTGACGCAATCCCTCTACTTGCCCCATCATATGTCTCTTCTGCTCATGATAGGCTGTTTTTTTTATTTAAACAACAGTTCTTCCTTTTGATAATCACAGTTTTTAGAGACAGAGGAACCCTTAGATCGTTGTTTGGCTTCCTTCATATTACAGGCTATTATATTTCACTCAAGTACCCATATATCATTAAAGCACTTCCTTGAGAAAGACATCTAGTTTTGATCTGAAGATATTACAAGATGGAGAATCAAGTACTTCTGTTGATAATTTCTTCCAGTGGTTAATCATTGTCATTGTGAAACTTGCACCTGGTTTTTAATTTGCATTTATTGGCTTTAGCTTCCAGGGATTTGTTGATGTATTTCCTCTTTTGGCTAGATTGAAGAACCCGCTTGTATTTTGTACTTTCTTCCTCTAAACATAATCAGGTCCCTTCTCAATCTTCTAGCTGGTAAATGAAAGAGAACAAAGTATAAGTCTAAGTGCAAGGCATTTTTACTGGCCTTTAATAACTTCCAGGGCCTTCTATGTATTCACTCTTCTGGTTTTGCTCATGCTGCATTCCAATACTGGACTCAGCAATGCTGTACAGAGAGCTAAAAAATACCTCCCCCCCTCCTGTTTGCATGACCAGTAATCACATCAACAATTATTTGCCATAATATTGTGTTTCTCTGGGACTTGTCCAAGACAGCCAAGTTCACACTCAAAGTCTTGAGCCAGTGGCACATACCCAGTTAGAATCATAGAATCGTAGAATCACTCAGGTTGGAAAAGACCCTTGGGATCATCAAGTCCAACCATCAACCCCACTCTACAAAGTTCTCCCCTACACCATATCCCCCAACGCCACATCTAAATGACTCTTAAACACATTCAGGGATGGTGACTCCACCACCTCCCTGGGCAGCCTATTCCAGTGTCTGACCACTCGTTCTGTGAAGAATTTTTTCCTAATGTCCAGTCTAAACTTACCCTGTGGCAGCTTGAAGCCATTCCCTCTTGTTCAGTTGATAGGCTATCGGTTGATAGGCTCAGCTCTAGTGTGAGCCCTGACACCCCTTCTCCCCAGTTTTGCTTGGATGTTCTGCCTAGTGAGCCATCTCTTTATTTTAGACGTCTGTTTTTGTACTGAAGGCTGTTTTTCAGAATGGTTCTTTCTTTATTAGGAACAGTAAAATATAGCAAGATGACTATCTTTTTCAATGGACCTAATTTGACCAATAGTGATATCTGGTCCTCTGCAGCTTCTGGAATCAGGAGCAGTTTTACATTTCTGTCTGATAAACATCTGTTCTTCAGAAATACCAGGGCTCCATTGATTTTTCTGTACTCCCGAATTTGCCCCTTTGTCTCAACAGGGCATTGACTTTCTGGTCTAGCTAGAGAACAACTTGATACTTCTCAGTGAGGAACCAAGACAGAGCTATATTAAAGGTTGCTTATTAGACAAATCATATGAATTCAGGAAAGCCCCAGAGCTGAAAATAGAAACTGGGAGAGTACATGGGGAAGTGTCATATATGGTTACCCTTTTCTTAGTCTTTCCTGGGCACTTGTTTATGGCGTCTGTTCCTACTGGTCTCCCCTATTGGCCTAACTCTGACAAGTCCAAAGAGCTTTCCCGGAAAGGGCAGGGGGCTGCCAAAGAAAAGGAAACCAGGAAGAAAGTAAATAACCTTTCTTCGGTTATTTGGTGCAGGACAACAGATAGTGACAAGAGGGGAAGTGAGCATTAAAGCATCAAAAAATTTTAACGTGGGACTGAGTAAGGACTCTGAGCAGAGCACCTCCAGCTGATGGGCCCTGTTCCTACATGTTTTCCCTTGGGATGGGCAGCCATCCCCCACAACTCCCAGAGCCTTCCTGACAAAAAGGGCTGAAAAAGAAACAAGGGAGAAAGGCATTAACTACAAGGAACAGCAAATTAAGAAAGTGAAGTACGTGAGGGTACAACATGTGGAAGGAGACAACTGGGCAGTGAGCACAGTGTCTACCCCAGCTCGTGGCCAGCTTTGGTCTTTCGTTTTGGTAGCTTTCCTCTGCAAGCAATGTAGTGTTGCAGATAAAAATGTTTTGCTGGATGCACAGTGTGAAGCTATGAATTCTTGTAGTTGTGTAATGAAGTGTGTGTGGGGGTGTCACATGTGAAGAGACATGTCAAGGCCTATGGCACTGGGCGGGCTATCAGCGCCTAGAAGAGGGGTGCAGTTAGAAATGGTTAAACACACAATTTGTGCTTAGAAGCTTAACTTATGTCCCAAGCACATTCCAGAGTTGAAACTGTGGCTTGTGTAGACTCGCCTAAGTTAACGTTTAAAGTAGCTGTGCATATACAAAAGAAATTTAACTTTGCTGGTGCCAGTTCCAAAGGGCAGGTACTTAACTGGACTTCAGGCTGCCCTGCAGCCTATGCTGAGCCCTGTTCTGCCCCAGTTAGGAGCAGTACTTGACCTGAGACAGCTGGTTTACATCTGTATGAGCTGCAGCTGCCTCCTGGGATTGCAGGGCAGGCATCTGAACATCAGGGAATTTTGCTGTAGCACTTCCCTGGCTGCATCTACTTGGTGCATTTATCGAAGATTGCTAACCTCACAGCAGAACTGACATAATGGGCCAGACGCTTCTTGCACTGTAGAGTACAAAGTGTGGTGTCTTTTCTTAAGGCTGCTCTCTTCACCATTCTGAGGCAAGGTTTGAGCCATCCCAGCTTTCTTCCCCACCTTATTTGCAGAACTATCGGAGCTGTTTGTGAAAACATGTCTGAGCCCCCTGGTTCATAACTTAGTCACGCTGAAAGACCATGCTGTAAACCATGGCTGCTCAGGAGTGGTTCAGTGAGTCAGAGGTCCAAGCATCAGACACAAACGAGTCATATGTTTGTCTATTGCCTCTTCTGTGAGGAAGGTGACCTCTGGCAGCAGTGTCTTATATTACTTCAAACAGATTTGGTAGGGTTCACTAATAATCTCTCCTATGTCCAGATTTTGCCATTTTACCTGCTAGGTATGTCTAACCTCCTTTGAGTTGAAGCTCAGGGGAGCTGACATCTGTGTAAATGCTGGCTGAGATGCTCCACACACCTTTGGATCCTGGGTGCTCCCTAGCATTGACTTGTCTATGCTAAGGAAAGTTCATGGCTGGGTAATAGATACCAGGTAGCCTCAACTAATATTACGCAGAGAAAGAGTATGAGAGGGGTCTACCATGATCCTGGCCAGCCTGGTTCATATTCACTTGCTCTGGTAGCTCATCTTTGAAGCAGGAAAGTCCACTTTCCAAGACTTTCCATCAGTGTTTGCTTTTTTGATAATAATTTCTATGTTGAATGTCCTAAAAGAGCCGTATAAGAGCATGAGAAATGCCCTCCTAAGTCAGACCAACAGTCCATCAGCCCAGTCTCAAAATGAAAGCTATTTTGGGGGAGTGCCCCAGCCCAATCACTTTCTGCAGTTCATTCTCCTCACACTCCCCTAGTTCCACAGCTTTTGTATTAAGAATGATAAAGGATACATTTGAGGTTATTCCTCTTAGTACCTGCTTCTGGGCCTGTTGCCCATGAGTTTGGTGAACCCCTTTTTGAACCTGTTGCCACAGTCTGACTACAAACTCTCCTGAACGCAGGTCCCAGAGGTCCACAGCTCAAGAAGTAAAGGAGTACAGATATGGCAGGGGTGACTATGGCCTGGGGATATCACACTGCCTCAGTGTTCTTATTTATGTCTCAAGTTCTACCTCTCTGTTATGCAGGGCCAGAGGAGAGGGGCATACCGAACTACTACATTTTGTCTAGCAGCAGTAAGCAGGTAGACAGCTGAAAACTTGAGGAGTGATCGTGTGTGTTGTTACTAGCATAGCTGGTTTTAATTCTTATCACTGTTCACTGCTTTATGACTTGGCTCCTACCCCAAGTCTTATCTAGGTACTGTGAATTCAAAAGCCTCCTTCCACATTAAGGAAAAAATATTTCATATTGCCAGCTTGACATTTCCAGTCTTTCAATGTCATTGAATACTGTTTTGCAGCAAGTGAGAGAAAACTTTGCCCGAATTCAAGCCTGCATTTCAGAGCTCCGTTCACTACCAAGAGAAGGCTGTTTCCCACAGGGGGGAAATGGAGTGGTACAAGCTGTGCAAGATGGATTGCAACAGTTCAAACAATACAGCAGACACACAGCAGCAGGAGGCTCAACAAATAGTTCCGTTGAGGTAAGAAAATGTTGGGAAGGTAATGGGAGCCATCCACCAGACTTGACTCTTGTTAGCACATTAAGATGATAGTCTGTGTGGTATCCAAGCTCCATGGCAGGGAGAGAGTAATTAAGAAAATAAGCCCTCCAAAAAAACCCCATGTGGCAATCTCCGAATGCTCATGGAAACAAGACAGGTTCATGGTTGAGTTGCTTATGGAGACTGACTTACTTTATAGTATAGAAAAATTAATCCTGTGTTGCTCAAACCAGGACACACATGCAAACATTTCCTTTCTGCTCAGGCTTTGTGAAGTTTTGTGACTGGCTTTTGATGATTTGCCTGGAGAAAGTAGAAAGAACAGGGACTTTATCCAAATGCGTCTTGTTGGACAGGTTAGTGACATGAGTTGGTATGGTAGACAGCCTGATGTTTGTCTGGGATTTCAGTACACACACATACTAGTGTCTTGTTTCCCAGGATTCTCAGTGGGGATGAACTTATACACAGCAGGTCTGTACAGTGCTTCCTGAGCCAATTGCATAGGTGTGTTGTCGCTGTTTAGCTTGAGCAGTGGCTCTGACATCACCCTAGGTACAGTGAACATGCTAGAAAATTTAAGGTATTCAGCAATCTAGCTGTCTCAGAGATCCAATGTCCAGAAATTCTGCATGAATCTATCAAGTCCTCAAATCCCTCTGGGCAGATTCCTGTAGAAAAGGGGACATATCTAGGGAAAACTATATGTACAGCAGTCCTGGGGCAGGATCTAATAGATTTTGGTGCACGCTAGTGGCTGTATTCTCAGCTGGGTGTGTATACTTGCGTAAGTGGGAAGGAAGCTGCTAACAAGACATGAGAACATACGTGCAAATGTAGAAAGCAGAGCAAGGTTCACAGGAAGAAGTATTTTTTTTAAAGAAGCATCAACTGATGTGAAAGGACAGGCAGTTATCAAGAGTGGAAAGACTTGGATAGAAGTGGTGTTTTCCTCTGGACATGAAGAAACATCAGCTCCAAACTCTCTTTCATTTCAGACTTCACCAGGCTTAGGGTTTACCTGGGTTTGGAGCTTTGTCAGTCCTAAAAAGGAATCCAGACTCCCATGAGTGAAACTTTCCCAGTCCTTCTACTTTATTCAGCTCCTTAAACTCTTCCAGTGTCATGCTGTGATTAGGCAGACTCTCCCAGCTGTAATTAAGACTCAATTCTAGTGTCTATTCAGGAAGCCTTTCTCCTGATTTACTGCTTTTTTGTGTTTTCTTAGGGCCTTGAGGTATTTTTCCTGACCATTTCAAATGTGATTTGTGCTCTAACTTCAAAGCTGAGGGTTGGAACAAACAGAGACAAGAGCTTTTTTTGACGCACAACAAAATCCAGGACATCTTCTAGTATAGTTGAAGGAATGAGATGCTACATTCAAAATTAAGTTATCCATGAGTATAGGAAGTTTATACTCTGCTAAGCAATCCTTGTTTCTCTAGATTATGCAAACATATTATGCTTTTCATTGCAAGGAGATGTAAGACACCTACTGCAGTATAGGCTGTGGTATTAGACACTTAATTGAAAGTGTTGACCACCGTTTTTACAATCTATTTCCATTTTCTCATAGGAATGGTGCATATAGATTCAACATTAATTCCTCCTCTTCTGACAATTTACCAACTTGTATTTGCTCTTGTATACTTGGATCAGCCTGGAAAACTGGGTGTCCTCCACTCTTCCGGACTTAATCTGACCACATACCACTTTGTTGATAATTTTGATAGGTAGCCAAATGTTTTTCTTCCTGCTACCAGAAAATAGCAAGTTCACCTGGCTTGTTATACTATCCCTGGCCCTGCAAAGGTCCTGGGTATGTATACTCAGTCCTATTCAAAGATGATCCTAGAGGAGAGTCCTTATAAAAATGCTCAGGGCAATCTGAGAAGATGTAGAGCTGGCTGTCATGCCTAGCTGGAACGGCAGTCTGACCAACAGTTGTATGATTAATTCCAGTATACCCAAATATGCCCAAATCAGAGAATGATGTAATAGATTTTTGTATTAAAAAAACCAAACCAAACCAAGACAACAGAAAAAAACAAACAGCAAACCCACAACACTCAAACAAGCAGACCAAAAACTCACTCTCAAATATGCATGGATTCTAACTTGAAAGATTTCTTAGGGAGAAGAACTTTATAACCCAGGAGATGTGGCCATTCTTCAGAAACTTCATGCGGCAAACTGTACTTCAATTGCTGCATAGAGAATCTCTGCCAGAAAATATCTCCTACAGTATTAGAGAACCCTTGCAGAGGGTCAGTTGAGCAGGTAGGAGGAGCTCCTTGCCGCCCTTGTAAACTAGAAGCCTCTCACTGACAGCTGAACATATAATCCTTTTCCCTTCTTCACCACATTCAAAATAATGTCCACACTGGAGACTTTCAATTTTACCGGTTTCCATACAACAGCAAATACCACATACATCAGTCACACCTGCCAGCTCTGGTCTTCCCTCTGAGTTGCTCCATGCTAACTACATTTCATTCCCTGTTTCCACTGCCTTAATTCCCTTTGAGCTGTTTGTGACAGGCATCAAATGTTTCTTCCAAGAACGCATGCTTTATAAAACAAAGGGAAAGAAAAATTAAATTAAGACTAGCTTTTTTTTTGTGGCTTCATTAGTGGATACAATTTATAGTGGTCCTATTTCATTTGAAAAATATCCAAAACAAAACTAGAGAGATACTTCAAATAACGTAGAGATCTGAAGTATTATGGTACACATGGTTTTAGCACAGGTACTGGAGAGGGTACTGAGAGCTTCCAAAAGGCAACACGTCATACTTGGCTATCGTGAGGAAATTTTAGCTCAAAGTTTAGTTCTGTGGAGAATTTCAAGGACAAAGGACTTCTCTCCAAGCTAGCAATCCTTCCCGTTGCTGTTCGGCATGCTGCATAAATGTAACCTGTGGATGAAATTCAGTCTTCTGCAAATCCTGACAAAAGGTGTTTCACAGACCTAAATGGGATCTAAGGGGTGGCCTTGGTCTTTCACAGGAGGGTGAGTAAGCACCATCAGATCACTGAGGAGCCAAGAAGTGAGCAGAAGAACACCTACAATCCTCAGACCTTTGTTGAAAAATAAAAGCTGGTGATCACAGAAAGGCAGAAGAGTATTTCACCCTTACAAAAGGGCATGTTTCTAACAAAGGCAGCTTTCTGCTTCAGGTACTTCTGTGACTGAAATTTTGTTTTCATCACAAGCATTTTTTTTATGCAGAGTAAGTTGGATTTTTATTTCTTTTTCTTTTTCTCAGAAGGCATTTGAATGTTTTTGCTTAGGTACAGTATCTTTTGAAGAAGGGAAAAAAACCCCAAACCTTCTTGGAAGTGAAGCCTGGATAACTTAAGCCAGTTAAAGTAGGAATTTACCCTCTTAAATTCAACTGTATCAGGTAGACCAAATGTGGTGACAGAGTACTTAACATCTCTCACAAGCATTTTCTATTTAGTCCACTGTGAAGTAGCAATTCTGTTCCTGTGATACCTTAAAGCATTAGTGAAACACTGGCACAGGTTGCCCAGAGAGGTGGTAGGTGCCTCATCCCTGGAAACATTCACGCTCAGGTTGGACGGGGCTCTGAGCAACCTCCAGTTGAAGATGTCCCTGCTTGTTGCAGGGGGGTTGGACTGGATGACCTTTAAAGGTCCCTTCCAACCCAAACCATTCTATGATTAGAAAACAGAGTAGGAGAAGTATTTTTGCATTGAACTATAAGGCGTGGACAAGAGAAAATAAGGCCTACTTTATAAAATTTTTTGAACTCTCTAGTTCCATCTGTTTTTCAATGGGATGTCAGGTTCTACCAATACAATTTCTTCCTTCTGTTTCAAGAGCTTCATGCCTTAGTTAAGTGCCCTCATAAATCAGTTGATTCCATTATTTTGCAGTTAAGATTTAACATAAGACTTATCTGGAGTGTTTGTTATTCATCAAAATTTAATGCTTTGTATGTCATTTTGGTGCATCAATGCCCAATTGCCAAACTGACATCTCCGTGGCCCTGTTACTGTCTGGAACAGCAAATTACAGGCATATAATTACAATCAGTAAACAACCGAGGAGTAAATAATTGGGAACAAGTAAGATCATTATTGGCGAAATCCTGCAGCAGAGGGAAGATGCTTAGCAGAGGGAGTGTGCACAGCCGGGCAGGAGGGGAAAAGGCAGCCAGCCAGGGGCCAGACCTGTCACCGAGATGCACTGTCTCATCTCAGCAGAGAAAGTTACCGTTTCTGTTTGTGAAGCCTTCTCTTCTGAAAGAACCACTCTTTTTTGCTTTTGCTGTTACGCTTCTAAAGCAACACAAGTGAAACCAAAAAGCTTTCCCCATGCTTCCACCCTTGGGGAAGAGATTACTCCGGAGCTGTGCACCAGGAAAGTGTGGCCGCTTGCTGCCCTGCGTCACCATCCCACTGCCACTGCGCTGCAGGCAACACCTGGAGGGCGGCCGCAGCAGAGCACGCTGCGGCTCAGCGGGAAGAGGCAGGAAGGACAGGACAGGACTATGAACAGCAGTAGGATGAAGAAGCGTAGTGTATCGGAAGCTGTTAATGACGTATGCTTACATGTGAACTAGCAGAAACGCATGTGCTTTATGAGGCGTTACGGTTGTACTAGAAGTACAGTTTCTTTAGTGGGAGACCATGATGGCCGGTATTTATACGAGAGTGCCACTGGCAATTTGCTTGTGCAAATCAGATGTAGCCTTTAGGCAAATGTGCATTTTCCTACCACTTAAACCGCAAAGAGGCAAGAATATTCCTAGCTGACTAGTAAGCATAGGAGGCAGACTTTGTTACAAACTGCAATCATTTAAAACCCAGATATTTGTTAAAAGTATTGAAAATGCTTACTCTTTTGAGATGACTTCAGAGGGGGAAAAACACCAGCATCAGTGAAGCTAAGTCTCAGCAGCAGCTACAGGGCAGGAAATGTGGCCAATCTACTTTCGGATGAAAAGTGTTTTTCAAGTCACCAGTAGCCTATGTTTTGTCAGATTAGGAAGTATAATGACATTAAAGGGTTATATATAGAAACTGTGGTAACATGAAGGGAAGTCACAGTAGCTGGTTTTGTATGTGGTAAAATATTTCTCCTGGTTTCTGACCAGCACGTGCTAGTGTGACTTAGGTTGTGAAAAGAGTAAATTGGAGGTGATAGGCTATAAGTGTAATGCCGTTATGGTTTTGATCAAATAAAGGTGCACCTGTGTAGCAAATGCTTTGTCTATAGCTCTACAAAAGATATTTGTAGCTTTTAGACAGTTCAGCTACAACCAGCTCAAGAACAGTCCCTGTTAGCTATTTTCATTAGTTCCTGAAAGGAGCCCATAATAATTTCTTCATTCCCAGTAACTCAGAGGCAAACATTAGGGGTACGTTCAGTTGAAGGAAGTATAATTTGTTAGGGAAATCAGGCTTGATCTGACACCATTAAGACTGCCACACCTCCACAGCCCCAGGCCCAACCAGTTGAGGATGAGCATGTGTTCCCAGCAGGCAGATGCACACAGAACACATGTATATAACACATACATACATGCATGGGTGGTCACACAGACCACAGGCAGACACTCAGAGTACTTACACAAACACAAACAGCACCAATGGCCTCAGCTTGCTTCCCTCTCAGACTGCGCAAGATGGAGATCCACTAGCCGGAATATAGCACCCCCCCCCCCC
>VYZM01021663.1:324976-352995 GCA_013398915.1 Dromas ardeola
AAAAAAATCCCTAGCCCTTGAAACTGTCACTTCTGTTGGCGTTGTTTACAGTAGAACTCATTTGTGAAGATCTACTGTTAAGTTTCCCTAAATGCTCCCTACAGGACATTTGTTAGCAGCCTTACCTAAAACACAGCTTATGCTGTAGAGTTATTAAATAGTCCTTTGGAGAAATGAGCAGATGCGCTGAGAAGACTCAGTACTTCACCATCACTAACTGTCAGGCAAGGCCGGAACTCAAAACTTTCTCACCTAACTACTCTTTGAGGGTAGAAGCTGGTGTCAAACATGCCTGACGTTTCTAGAAACTGTTGACAGTTATCAGTGATGAAGAAATTCTTTGCGGTCACTTACTTGGTATTACATCAAAACTGGGAGGTGGGAATCGCACCTACTGTTGCTCTCTTAAGAAATATCTTTAGAATAGACTACATACTTATTAAAAAAAGTACATAATATTTCCCATTCAGCTCAGCCCTCAAGTGGGAAGTCCCAATTTAATCTACTTGAACTATAATTGATGCAGTAATGGGAAGTGGTGCTGTTCCTCAGAAAGTCTCAGGCAGAGTCCCTCCTATACACAGACAGACTCACAGACCGTAAGTGCAAAGCACAGCATATAAGACAGTTGTGGATTGTTCCATCTTCTTCCAGCAGTGGCACAAAACCTGTTGGTGTTCCTACAGTGAACCTTTCAATTCATTTCATATTGGCTTAAATATAAGGCAAAGCTCAGAAAAAAAGCTTTTAAGTCTGCTTTTGAATAGATGAGATATTTTAGCGAGATCTCTCTCCTCTCTCCTTAATGGGACCAGTGCTATTCAAACAGACCTGTCATCATCGCTTATCAAGAAAGAATCAGGGTCAGAGGCAGTTTTGTACACTCTGATTTGTGTTTCAGATCACAATTTTGACTAGCCAGTCCAGCAAAGAAATGGTAAATCAGCTGGAAAAGAAGTTAAAAGAGGTAGACCTCGTGAATCTGCGAAGAATACAAGTCATTGAGGTTTTAAAGAGAGACTTTCTGGAGCCTGAGGACATGGAACAGTGCATGCCAGCAGAAGAGCCCAGCAGCAGTGGTGAGTGTAAGACAAGGTACTCAGGGAAATTATGGCTTTGGACAGCAGGACAGCCACTAGTTCTTGCTTTGGTCTGATACATGCCACTTTCCTTTGTGTCATTTGGCATCACCCATGTAAGTGGAACTACTGTGCCTGGAGGAACAGCAAAAAGTTTTTACCACAGCACTTCTCTGGGGCTTTATCACATTTGGGCAAAATTAGCCTAGGACTTCATGCATTACTGCATCTCTTGGTATTACCTAAAATTGACTTCATGTGCAATACAGTTTTATTGAGAGATTAAAGAGAAAAATGCATACAGTTTATAGGGGTTACACACTCTCAGACGTGCATATACTCATACTGCTGAGGACCACCCTGGGCAATTGACTGGCTGATCAAAAAATCCTTGAAGCAGGTATTTGGGGGAGAGAGAAGCAGGCAGAAGGGAGGGAAGGAGAAGCAGGCAGGCCATTTACAACTTTAATAATCCTACAGAGATAACCTTCTCCTCCCCTTCACCAAATCAAGGTCTTGTCCTTTTACAAGATGTTTGGTTTCTAGACAATTCATAGCCTTAAGTTCTTTCCCCCAGGCCACATATTGCTGGGAAGAATTACTTTGCCAGATCAAGTCAGGTACTTACGCTGTTAATTAGTTGGTTTTTGACACTGATGTTGTTCTTGCTTAGCTGCTGCTTCTTTTTTCTATGCTTAGGTCAGTTTTCCCTCAGCTCTTAAGGTTCTGCTTCTTCAGTAACCAGTAATTGTACATCAATGAATTCTTTGTAGCCCTGCAACCTCTGTTTTCCAATCCAGGTCTCCATTTCAAAGGCCTTTACTGCTGACACTTAAACTCCCCATCAATATCACACACTTGGTACCAAGGTCTGGTTCACGCAGCAAGTTCTCACAATGAGTTGGTAACAAGCTTAAAAACCTGCATCCTGATGCCTTGCAAAGTTAGTGTAAGGCCTGTTACTAGCAATAGCAATATTGTTTTTACTGAGTGACAGGCAACGTTGGATGTTGTTACCTTACCTGTCTCTAGTTGTTGTTCTTCTTTTCTGGTTGCAGTAATAAATTTCTGGTCAATTGGCAGAGTAGGGGCTGGGAATGTTTAGGTGGATTGCAGATTCCCTTTTGCCCTGTCCCTCGCACACCTGGCTGCATCCTTCATTGGTGAAAGAGAGAGTACAGCCCAGACCCTGAATGTTATTTTTCCTGGCCATACCTCTAATTAGTCTGACAGTTTTCAGCAGTGAGAATTTAAGCTATAGTCATGAGAAATTCAGAGGCAGAAATTCCTGTTAGCTCCTGTTTTGAGAATTTTTGTTTCAAAGCAAAAGATGCTGAGCAGACTGTAAATAAACCAGCCAGATGATAATCAAAAGTCCAACACCACAGCGGTTCAGTGGTAAAATCCTGTACATTGCAATGCTGCTGTAACTGCAACTTTCGTTTCTGTATTTCATTTAACCTAACTTTCAAATCTGCTCAGTTATTTCAGCTCTTTCTCAAGGCTGATAAAATGACTGATAAATAGCAGGAGTTTACGCTGGTTTTCCCCCATCTACAGCACAGCACTGACTAGGTCCATCTTGCTACAGACGATGACTGCTATCCCTGCTGCCTCTGCATCCCACTAATCTGGTGGCAGACCGAATCAAACACTGAGTTGTATAATCAAGACCGAATCAAACACTGAGTTGTACAATCAAGAGGGTATATCTACCCTCTTACTACCCGTTAAAAGTTTCCTGCCCTGAAGGGGCAGTCTCCCTCAATGAGACATAGCTGGTTATTCTGGACTCTGCCTGTTTGAAAACAGAGGCCTCAGGGAGAGTGTTCATCTCTGCAGGTAAAGCTGCTTGGCCAGAGAAAGGGAGTGCTTTCTCTTTCTGACCAGCACCATTACCACTAACACAGGGAACACTAAGTCCTAAGGAAGAGGATCAAAGTTCTGTCATTCTGACATGACTTTTAATTTAATATGCCAAAACTGCACCAAAACCACGAGTAACAAAATTGTGGAAGGAACTGTTGCCTACAGCTCCAAGGCTGAGGTACTCTTTAAAAGCGCCAATCTTGTCCATGTGGGAAGAGGACAGTATTTTGGGTGGCTGCAAATGCTGGCTTCTCAAGTGAGGAGGATTACTGCCAGGACTTTGCATCAAGCTGGTGCTGCACGGCACTGCTTCCCTCGTGGGGAAGCCTTAGAAAACTAAACACCACAGAAGAGGAGGTGCTGTGTGCCTCTTGGTCACAAGACTGCTATAAAGCATGCAAAACCTCACCCTGTTGTTTTTAAAAGTGAAGTTGTGTAGCTCTTTCACCCAATAAATTGAATGAAAACATAAATGGGGACTCAAAGGCCATTGAAATTTCAGATGGTGAAATTCTAATTTTCTCAATCTTCTACTTATGAAAAGATTCAGATGATGTATTTCCTCTCTAAGAGGAGCCTCAGGGAATGGATAGTCCAAATAATTTGAAAAAGGAGCCCAACTGATTTATGAAGAAGATTTTTTACCTGTTGGAGCTCCTTTCCTCTGTTTCTGCAAAAAAAAAATTACTGTATTGGAAAAAATTACAGTAAAGAACGCTGAAGTTGCAAGATCTATCATGCAGGAAGTGCAAGAATTAGTGCTGTGTTCAACTCCAGCGCATCCCCCACTACAAAATAAACATTGTGATGCAGCACTTAATTATGAGGTGGATATCCCACCATGACTGTTTCTTCCATTCGTTTGTTTAGTGTCTGTTTGAACCTGCGTACATTTTTAATATCCAGAGCATTGCTGTGACATTGCATCCTGGATATATATTTGTAGCACATCAAAAAATCATCTTTTTTTAAACCTTCTGCCTGAGAAATTTGTTTTGTGCCCTCTCCGTCTCAGCTTACTGGAAGCAAATGACAGTTTCCAATTTAGTTCTTCTGTTATTGTTTTATATAGCTCTACCACAGACCTCAGAGATCTTAAAATGCTGTGAATCTGATTAGCCTGAAAAAATTTAACCTATTTGTAAAAGCTTTGGTAAATTGCTCTCAAAATCTCTTCTGACCTGCTCTGGGCTTTAATGTTAGATTGCTAGAGTTTGAGCTCTGTTCTTGGTTGGCCCTGTCGTCCTCTTTTTGAGGTCTTAGCAGTTAATGGCCTCCATGTGTACCAATGAGAGTGGAAATACTGTCTGAATAGGTTTCATGAAAAGTCTTTGTACCATTGTGAGCTTTTGTCTCTTGCTGCTGTTCCAGCTGCTGGACCTCATGTCTGGTTTGTAAGGATCAGTTAGCTGTGTCCTGCTAGCCAAACTTCCTCAAAGTTCTTTCATCTCACTGGCCCAGATTTTCAAAAGGGATGGTTTAAATCTGGTCCCCAAATCAGGAAGCTCTCCCATCCAGTGCACCTTTTGACCAGACCACACATTGATTTTTTATCCAACCATTCTGAGTATTACTTTCAAAACAGCCTTCCTGTCAGGAAGGAGGGTTGGTAGAAGGCACTTGTTACGGTATGTCTCCCCTTGATCTTGTATGGATGTTTCTTGGGTATGAAGAGGCTGAGTGCCTCCATATCTGACTTCTGACGTTCACTGCAGTAATCCTTACGTGTTCTTCCCTAAGCCAAACATTCTGCTTCTCCAGAACCTTCCATTAAAATATACTTAAAATCAGGGTTTTGTTTCTCTCCTGACTTAATATCCATGACTCCTGATTTCAAGAAGGAGAACAGGAACATGTTGTTTTCCTAGCTTCACCCATTTTTCATAAATGCATCCACCATCTGTCTGTAATGACTGATCTAGACCTTGGTAGAATAGACCAGAATGGTCTGTTTGGTATTTCACCTTTCTTTCCCAGCTGACTTGGATGTGTTATTTTTTTCTTTTTACCAGCCTGCATGTCATATTTCCTCTGGAAGATAACTCTCTTGGCCATTACACAACTGGAGTAAAGGATTTTTTGTTTTGTCTTTTAAATACTGACAAACTTCAAGAATATGACCTAATTTTGTTCCTTTCATAACATGGGGGTACAGTTTTACTAGATTTCTGCATCAAGCCCACAGTTTCTGGAGAATCAAGAACCTTTAGAAAGACATCTAGTTTTAAGGTAAAGAAGTAAGGTGGAGAAGGCTGTTATAGACCAGCAACAGCCACCCATTAGCACGAATGCCAAGTTTGGAAGCAGTAGAAACATGGACTGACTTTAACAATGAAGAGCTGTAGCTCTTGATTATTATGAGAATTTGGGGTTTTTTCACCCAAAGACACAAGTTTTGTTATTGGCAGACTTCCTTTCAGGAAGTAACAGGTAAGTACTCAGATAGAACATTAGTGCAGTCAGGCAGTTCTTTTGCATGCAACAGTAGCACTGAGTTTTATTCTTTCCAAACCTCAAAAACAAGCCAATAATTTCCTTCACTGTGTGTGGTTACACTATTTAAGGTGAGGTGAAAGTGAAATTTTAAGCACTGTTTGCAAAAATGTATACAGTATGTATTTAAACCAAACTGGATTAATTTAGTGACCTTCAAAATGGCACAGACTAAATATATTAGGAAAAGGCGGAAAAAAAGAATAAACTTACTGGAAATCCCATGCAGGATGTGGGACTTCAAAGAATAGCTGATGCTGAAACATGGAGTGATTGAATAGAAAACAAAGCTTTGCCTTTATTATGTTTTAATAGCATGGCATACTTCTCTTAAATGCCATTTTGAAAAGCATCACAAAAACTTGCTTTCAAAATGGAAGAAGTATCATAACATCTTACTACATGAACTGAAAACATTTACTAGATAATCTGCTTCACTGGCGAAACTTGCAACAGCTAACAAAATTGTTTCAGCAAATATAGCAAGAGATGTTATATTGCTTGAGAACTACTATCATGGTGTGATAGGGAGAAACAATCCCACGTTCTGATGCTTATAACACAGTTGTTGTTCTAAGACTTTGATAACAAAACTGAGATTATTGGACATATATACCTATATATAAAAGCCATACTACAGGAAAACAGTTAGATTAAGATTTAAGGAGCTGGAAACTACATTTATAAATGATGTTTATGTGTAGAGCTTCTGCAATGTTCCATGTTTAGAACATCACTGGAATAAATGCAAGTTTGATTATTTTTTTCTTTTTTAGAAAAAAGGATGTTTGGAAGCTCTGAGACTTGGTTAACAATTATGACTTGGTATTCAGGGCATACTGGAATGAAAGAAGTTGCCAAAATTTCCAGGAACAACTAAAATTATGATTTTGTGTACTGTATAAGCCATTGTTATTGAAAGAAACAGTCCTAAATCCCTCCCCTCCGTTCCATTCCTCCATCAAAACTGTCTAATATCAGGAAATTGGTCTGGGCTCACACCTCCCTGGGAAAAGAAAAAGTGAGCCAGTTTTCACTTAACTTGCAAATCTGTGCTATTGGGTCTATCATCTCTTTTCATCTTTAATCCTGTAGATCTGCAGACCATTTATGTGAGTAACAAACCTATATTGAGATATAGCTATTGGAATTAAATACTTCGCTTTTCTCCCTCCTCCTGCACCAACCCTCTAAGGAATTTTGGATGTGAAATTTAAAGGCATAAGACAAATTCTAATTAATTAGCATGAGTTAAAAACAGGGTTTGGGGCAGGTTTGTGCAGTTGTTCCTTGTGTCTATGAAGCAGTCATCTTTGGCAAATGCCAGGTAGACGGAAACAACCTTGTTAAACTGGGCTTGTTAAATATCTGATCAAGGCTGGAAGTTTCCATTTATGCAAGAAAAAAATACCTACAGCATTGCATATGCTGCTCAGTATCATACTCAAGGTGATACTCCCCAGACACTTGCACTGGGGAAGGCATAGTCAACAAGCTGGAGGTTTAGCCATTGGGGAGGCAGCAGCTGCGACACTTGGCTCAGGCTTTCAGTGAGACACATCACTTGATTATCTTGCCGGGCAAAATGGATTTGTATTTCATGATTTCAAGACACTCTTATGGACAATTCAGTGAGAAGCTTGCATTTTCTTCGTAGACTTCTATGGAGTAAATGATCATAGAATCATAGAATCATAGGGCTGGAAGGGACCTCTGGAGATCATCTAGTCCAACCCCCCTGCCAGAGCAGGGTCACCTTACAGCAGGTTGCACAGGAACGCGTCCAGGCAGGTTTTGAATGTCTCCAGAGATGGAGACTCCACCACCTCTCTGGGCAGCCTGTTCCAGTGCTCTGCCACCCTCAAAGTAAAGAAGTTCCTCCTCGTGTTTAGGTGGAACTTCCTACACGCAAGTTTGTGCCCGTTACCTCTTGTCCTGTTGCCGGGCACCATTGAAAAGAGCCTGGCCCCATCCTCCTGACACCCACCCTTTAAGTATTTGTATGTATTAATAAAGTTACCCCTCAGCCATCTCTTTTCCAGACTAAACAGACCCAATTCCCTCAGTCTTTCCTCAATGATATTACCCTGCTTCCTTCTTTGGGATCTTCTATTGGACTGTAAGACCTTCAAGGCTCAGATCACCTCATTGCCTTGCTTATACTGCAGCTACTGCAGTGAGATCCTAATCCACTGCAAGTGTTCCAACTGGACCGCTAATGAATGTTATCTGTGTTACTTTACTGTCACATAGTACTAGACTACAAATTGCTTCTTCCAAAGCCAAGAAGATGTGGTGATGCAAAATCTGCATCCTGAGAAAGCACCTGATTTTTCAGCTCGGGGAGGTGAGAGAAAAAGCAACATACAGTTACAATTTCCTATGGTACTGAAAGAAGGCAGGCAGGACCAGGATATCCCCTCCCATAGGCTCATTTCCAGGTTAATGCAGCTAGAAAAGACTGCAATATTTTGAAGCCCTGCAGTTGGCCAGTCTTAGAATAGCTTTGAACGTGCTAAGAACAGCCTGTCGTGGATGAAAAATGCTTGCTGTTTTCTTCACAGGGGCAACCTCCTTGGGAGAGCATTTCTAGACAAAGACAGACCATGTGATGAGCAACAAGGATTACTTTTTCAAAACTGCACAGCAGCTCCTTTGTGGGACAGAGACTAAATCTGCAATGTTTCTTTAACGATAAAACATTAGGGCTTGTCAGGGTGCGGATTGGAATAGAGATCGTGATGTAACATAAATCCTGTAAAGAGAGCAATGCATACACCATCTGTGGTGAGAATGGTGGTGTGTGGCAGTAGTTGTTAGGATCCAGTGAACTGGCCTCTAATTGATAACATGAGAATTATTATTATCTTGCCCCTACTCCATTACAAACACTTGAAGCATCTGAGCATTGCCAAACCATTTGCTAAGGAAGGTTAATATTTGTATGTGTTATACATACTGGCTCTATCTATTTCTCCTTTGGGGAAAAAAAAAAAAAAAAGCACTGAAGATAAAGCACTAATACATTTTTTATGAACAAAATCCGTCTTCTGCAAGTTCCAGGAAACCTTTTGCTGTATGTGCTTTGCAGATGGCTGAGCACTAAATGGCTCTGCATATCTGCTCTCCAGGAATTTTAAGACCCACCACACAGTAGGTGTCGGCATCCTGACCTATTCTTCCTAAGAATGGACAACAATGAATGAAGTGAATTTCTTTTTACAATTGCCATGTATTGTTCCAACTTAAGGTGTGTAAGTGGCTACATATCTATTACAGAAGAGAAAATTTAAAAATAGGAAAATATTTACTGAGGAAAGAACTAAAACATTTACCAGCCCCCAAACAGTCTCGCAAAACAAAGATAATTCGCCTTGTTGCCTGTGTGTACACTATTTGTCAAAGTAAATTACATGCATTTCCTGGTGCTTTGTCTTCTGAACCGTTAATGCCATCTGTAGTGCATATCCCAGAGAGAAACCTAAGCCTAAAAAAAGTAGGGAGCGCATTTCAGCTGAAACACAGCCAGCACGCTCTCCAGGTGCATCAGTGCATTCTGCAGGGAGAGGAGAGCAAGACTCAGCATCAGGGCAAGTGACTGACAGTGGTAATAGCTCTGTTCCTGAAAAGCAGTCTCCAGAGAGAAGCAGGATATTCCCTTCCACCAGAGCATCCTCCAGTGTTGCTCCACGGGGGAGAAACTCATATTTCCATAACCCTCAGAGAAGACTAGGGTAAGGCATGATAGCAGTCTTAAGATAAATTTTTAAAAGCTGCTACAAAACTAAGGGAATAATCAGTTTACTATACAGGTTTGGGAATTACTTGGAAAAAAAAAAAGAGGAATGAAATGTCCGTGCAGCCAAGGACAGTCAGACCGGACATGAAGAATGAAAGGCTTTCAGTAGCAAAGACATTGTGAAGGACCTCCTGTCCTAAGTAGGACTTGAATCCTCTTTGCTGCAGAGGCACAACCTACATGATCTCAATGCCTTCTCCAAGGCTGGATGGTGGAGACCATTGGAAAGTATGTCCTGCTGTGATGCCCATACTACAAAAAATGCGTTTGCAAGTTGCATACCATTTAAAGAATTACAGTCATTGTATTAGCCCTAGATTATTTGCCATGTAGAGGGAGATTAATGAATTTCTGTTGGTTTGTTTTGTTTTTTAATGTAGGAGCAGATGCATAGTGTCATTTTTGCAAACTATAAATACTAATGCATAAAGAAAAGATTTCACATTACAGGTGGATGTAGCACTGTGTTTTAGTCCTCAGCTGGTCTGGTAAACACAATGGGGGGAAATGGCTATTTCTGCTATGTATTCATCTTCTCAGAATACCTGTTTCACATCCTGGCTGTATGGTGACCGTATTAAGGGTGTCTGTTCCTCCTGTGTTTACAAATGGGTATATTACATGTCTTACGCATGTTGCAAATTGTTCCTCAAATTATTTTTTTTTCCACTTTTACCTTTTTAAAATGTTCTTTATTTATTTAATCTGCTAGACTTTATGGTAGCTTCTCATTTGGATGCTGCTTTGTGTTACTATTGCAGCGGGTGGTGGTGGTGGTGTTGCAAGGGTTTAATCTTGTTTATGACCTCCCTAACTGCTGTCCAGTCTACATTTCTCCATTCCTAAATGTTGTTGCTAGATCATATACATTTGCTCTGCAGCTCCAAAGTCATGGCTTAGATACTTGCTGTGTCCTTGCAAACATTTTTACTTTTTCCTTTTAATTTCTCTTTTAACAAGTCTCTAAATGTTATGCATTTCACTTGTTTGAAATGAAGTTTAATAGTGGTGGATAGTTTTGACTGTTGTTGTATCTGCGAGGATGATCTACTGCGGGATTGCTGTTATCAAGCAGCACTTCAACAGTAACATGTTGAAACATGTCCTCGGTGTTGGTCATGTCTGGGTCAAGTTTTGCTTCTGTTCTTTTCAGGTCTGTGACTAGCGACTCTTTTAAACACACATTGAGGATATTTAGCAATTTAGTCACGGGGCAGTATTGCAAAGTAACGAAGTAACGTTCATCTTCTGTATGAGGAGTAGTACTTTTCCATCACCACTACAAAATTCCCCATTAGTATAGAATTTCAGTCTCTCTGATTTCTTACAGCATCACATATCCAGCGTCCCTTGCTTAGGAAAAAGGTGGAAATTGTTTAAAATTGTGAGAAGAGTCTCTGAGGCCAGTGCTAAGATGACCACAGCAGAGGATGGTGTGCATCAGTCACAACTAGTCCTCTGAAGACGGCAGTAGCCAGTCCACCCACACCATTGATAATAACGGTGTTGATGTGGTGTGTGGAGCAGCTCTGCTTCTAGCAATGTCCTTTTAAGAGGGCATCATAGTGCTATGCTGCGTTTGGCATGGTAATGGCTTCTGAAGCACTTCTTATGCAAAAGCTCTTGAGGGACTAAGGATAGTGGAGTGGAGTGGAAAATACAAAAGAATGTTCTTTTCTATTGCTAAAAATATTTGTGCTTTTTCACCTTTTTTTCCTGCAGACATTGCAATCCTGGGAATGGACATTGATGTACAAACCATAGAGGACAATGTCATCAGCTTGGAGATGCTGTTTAAAACATGGCTACATGACTATGGCACAGAGAGAGAACACCTCCATCTCCTCCTTCCATCAGGAGGCTTCAGCCATGCTGCTGCACCCAAGACCACCCTAAGTATTTTATTTTCTCTCCCCCTCTGCAGGGAACTCCTAAATCCCACAGCCTTAAAGATTGCCCAGGCCTGTCCTATGGGCATGTTCCCTCACATTTAGAGTCCCAAGTAAGGTCTCTGGGTGACTTTGAAAGCTGTCTGGAGTTTCTGGTGTCTCAGGCTGAGAGGGGCCATTTGCTTAGAATACTTCCAGGTTGCTGCCAGGTCCTGTGGCTGCTGATGCCATAATTAATTTCCATTCTGCAGCAAAAATGTTCCTTGAAGAGATGTGAATTTATAGCCACTTGGTCAAGGTAAAAGGGCCCTCACACACTGAAAGCCAAGGACCTTCTGGCTCAGTTGTATAGCCCTAAAAATTGTGTTCCTTTTCTTTGATACTAAAAGTCTGTGCCAGAGCTGCACTTAAATAAAGGCTGTCTTAGAAAGGGATTTGATATGTATTTATATCTATTGATTTAGCACTAAAATAGCTAATGTTCTAGCTGGAGCTGCCAACAGTTATAATAATACATGGGAAAAAATATAAGGAATATGTAATTTTTTCCTTTACTAGTCTAAGTCTAAATTTCTGATCCATCCTTGGGTGAGCACTGAAAACAGCAACAGCTACAGCAGAAATAGGTGTTTCCCATAAGCTGCTGTTAATTGTATTGTCACCATGTGCACTGCCATGAGAATCTGCACATGCGCTTCGGGCAATCCCCTTTCCACGCCTCTCCAATAGGGTACTAAATGCCACTCCAATATGGTACTCACGTGCAGCTTCCCATTGCCATCGCAGCAGAAGTGCACTTACTTTCTTCTGGTGATCCACAGGCCAGTTCCAGCCTGGAAGCAAAGCTTATATAGAGTTGCTGATGGCTTTTGCAGATATGCTCCTTAACAAGAAGATCAGAAAGCCTGGTGCGACTTTTTATTTATGTAGTAGCTACCATAACAGCCTACAGACCAGCACAGGCAATTATGATATTTTGTTAAAGGTAGATTTTCCTTCATCATAATATTGAATTTCATACTTGATGCATTGTCTTATTGTAGCTAACGACAAACCAAGTTACACTGCAGTCAGTTTTTTTCACCTTCCCACACTCAAGAAACCTGTAGAAGGCCAGAGAAATTGTGTGCAGCTACATATCATATTATACTAGAGTTAGTGTCACCAGTGTGCTGGGTTTCTCCACAAACACAGATAGAAAACCTGGCAGGAAACGTGTGGCCCTGTACTCAGTGTGGCATTGGGTAACAAGCTTCTGCTCCTTCTACAGCTGGTCACTCATCACCAAAACTGGAACTCGCCTCCCAGTTACCAGCCAACCATAGTTTCATTAATGTGCCAAGCAGTGGTATTTCCCCTTGTGTGTAAAATGGGGATAGATTGTTGCCTTGTGTCACAGGCTTTAGTGTTGTTTTTCCGTTAATAGTTGCATTACTAGAAAACATTAACTTAGTGTTTCTAAGTGCTTTGAGCATGTCATGCGCTAAACATTGCCGTTTCCAGCAATCTAAACCAATCTCCTTCTCCTAGTGTGCCTGAAGTGCGATTTGCAGGAGAGATTGCTTGACCCAGCTCTACTTTCTGGGACAGTTGATGGCCCCGTGAGAGCAGCAGATTTGAATTCACCCAGCCAGATGGCAGCCTGGCCAGCTACAGTGCTGTATAAGCTCCAGGTTGTAAAGTAAGCATTGTTATGTGCATTGTGCTTGGCAACTGGAAGGCAGGTATAACAGCAGCCTCCGCTCTTTCGGTGCAATTTCAGCTAGGACTTAGTAACATCACCATAAAGAGGTGGGGACTCAACGTGCTAGTGGGCAAAATTCTGATGTAAGATATCCTCAACCCCCGTGACCCTTAGTGTTATGGAACAGCACATCCCACCCATGCAGACGAGAGCGCAGAGTTGAAAACAGTGTTACCATGACACTTTATGAGTGTATGTGTTACCATTACACTTTATGAGTGTAACAGCGTAGATGTTATTCATGCAACAGAGGTTTTCCTCTAGTGTGAAGTTCTGTAGATTGAAGCCATTGCTCTATATATAATTCTGCTGTTCTCTCACTACCTAATGAGGCCGCAGCAATTAACTGGATGTCAGAGCCTGAGCTAACTGGTTGACTAGTGGTAAAAAGGCAAGCAAAGCCTCATAGTTCTGTGTGACTTCACGTAAGAATTTATTCGCTTTCCCATCAGCAGTCTTTGGGCTGGTAAGCGCAGATCATAACAAGAAGAGTGATGCTCTCTAGTGTCTTTTATAAGGTTTATTTGCAAGAAAAATTTGGTGTAATTTCTAAACTATACAGTTGTTCTTAAAATGATTCTCATCCTGTCAGTAGCTGAAGAGCACTCGGTAATTGTGCATAAATGGCCCACAGCCATATAGTAGCACTGAAGCTACTTAATAATGCCCTGTCACAAAGCAGAAGTGTGCTATGGATAGGCAATGTCAAGCACTGTAAAGTCTGTAGTGGTGTCTGTGGTGGGATGTTGGCTCTGTGCAGGAGTAGTTTACGTGTCAGTTTAAGTGAAGGATAACCACAATCCAGTAAAAATCAGTAGTTTATGTGTCAGTTTAAGTGAAGGATAACTACAATCCAGTAAAAATCACTTAGGAAGAGATGTAATTTCCTGAGTGAGTTATTACCCGTGAGTCCAGAGTAACAATCCATTCTGTATACAAAACGCATGAAGATTGGATTTTACTTCTTGGAATGCCCTTGTCAACTCAGATACAAGGGAATCTGGAAATCAGCAAGAAAGCCTCTTTTCACTGCAACTGGACTTTTCTGCAAATTTTCACAGTGTCAGGCCACACCAATACAGACATTAAGTGCTTGTAGCGGTATTGCAGCTGATACTGCCATAGCCACTTGAGCCAGTCATCTCCTGATAGAGTCTTCTTGCTGGTTTCATGTTGGCTGTGCTTCACTAACATGAGCTATTTATTTGCAGGGCTCTGAAGTATGAAGGGGTCTGTGAGTCTGTACTGTATGGCCTGCCCTTCATCATCAAGCCCACAAGCTGCTGGCAGCTAGACTGGGATGAACTGGAGATAAACCAGCATAGCTTCCATGCTCTGTGTCATAGTCTTCTGGTGAGTGTGTGAAAACTGCAGTCCCATGGGGAGGGATTGCCATAGAAAGGAACAGTTGGTGCACACCTAGTAAGATCTGTCTAGCTTGCACCAGAAAACACATTTCAAAAGCTGCAGCTTCATCTCATGGGCCAGAGTTGGGCTTATAAATCCTTCCAGCTAATGTATCCACTGGAAAGATGCTGCAGCACATCAAACCTTAGAGAAGACTCTCTAGCCTATCAGAAATCCAGTGGTTGGAGATATGAAATGCAAAAGTCAGGGCTGGGGTTAGACGTGCATCTTTAACTGTGAAAATGATTAACCAACGCTTGGGATGTGGAGGACTTTCCATTACTGACAAGTTGTAAAGCAAAATTGCATGTTTCTCTTAATAATCGTCTTACATTCTATTAAAAAAAAACAAACCCAAGCAACATACTATCCTCAACCATAATGCAGAATAGTGTTCTTATTCTGATGTGTATGAATGTCTCTGCTCCTGAACCCTACGGAGTTCAGTGCTGAAGGAAGTGGCTATTGCCCATTGTTCACATTGGTTTTGGCTTTTGCCATTTAGAAGAGGAAGTGGATGCTTTTGGCCAAGCGTGAGCCACACAACACTAGTTCAAACTGGAACATCGCGGTGCATTCCTACTACATCATTGTCCCTTCCGACTCTGCCACTCTACTCGTCAAAGCAGTCGCCATCAGAGAGCTCTTGCTGCCGTCAACCTTCCCACCCCTCCTTGCTGAACACCCTGAGAGAGCGCATGGCCCTATAGAGGTAAGTCATTGGCAGGCCTGCAGGAATATCTGTGGAAAAGATCCCTGTTATACAAGCAGGGATGAGAGTAATGCTCAGCCTTTATGCACAGGACATACAGCTGCTGCTGGAGATGTATCTATTTCCCTCATTGCTGGGAACATGAACCTCCTCAGACTGCAGAGAGAGGTGCTTTAGGCATAAGATAAATCAATACACAAAGTGTCCCTGTTTCTTCCAATAGATTCAGGCTTCTGCATTTCCTATTGTGCATCCGTGTGTTCTTCTCCTGAGTTGTCTGCCTCTGCTTCAGGTGATGTCAGGAAGGGCAGAGCCCTCACTATAGGTCTAAGCAGATAAGTAGAGGAGGAAAAAGCTGTGAAAATGTCTAGCGACAGCTGGAATATAATGGAGCACTTCTTCCCAGCAGCCAATATATCCTACAGCTTTCTTCATGGACAGCAAATGCCTGTCCTTTGGAGCAATGTTGCCTGTCTGTTGCGGGGAGGGGGAAGAGGCGTTATGAAGCAGAGAGTTGAGTGTGACAGTGCCCAGAAAGGGTACTCCAGCTTGTTGGCTGATTCTGGGCACAGTGGAGGATAGGACTGCATCCTGCAAGGGAATGCTTAAATCCATTAAGACCTGGTTGCAGGTGCCTCTTTTTCTATACACAGCTAAGAGTGGTCCTTGTGAGTAGCAGCACAGCCAAAGATCCCTTCTCCCATCACTGCAGGCTGGCATGGAGTGTCTGTAACGCTCGTCCCTGCAAAAGCAGCCCTCGACACTAAAAACAACACAAAACCCCAAGCAAGCCCCACAGCCTCTGCCTGTCACATTTCATAGCCACTGGGTTCTTTCTTCTGTCTGAGCAGAGCGCCCTGAACAGCTTGGAAGTGGAAGTTGCTTATAACCCCTTGCACCTAAAAAGCAACCTCTACAAATACCTGAAGAGTATGTTGTACAAACCTCTGCACAGGCAGCCGGCCCAGCCCAGGGACCAGCGACCAGAGCGGCATCAACCCAAGCAGGTATGTTTCTTGCCTTTGGCTAGCCTAGATAGTCTCCGTTCTGCCCTTCTGGTCTGCTTCCCGCAGAAGGGCTGAGGGCAGCTCCCTGATACCCTCGTGGTACAGGGAAGGCAGCATATGGCAGGGGCAACATTCACTTGCAGCAGAGGGATGGGTGTAGCATAAGCTTATGCAATTGAGGAGAGGGATGCTCAACAGCTGGCACGTGCAGACACTATCGGACAGTGTGCCGTTGGACAAGCCGGTGCCTCCTTCCACAAGGTGCATTTGTATTTTGTCCCTGTATTGCAGCATCAGAGCAGAGCCAAAGCCACAGTGGCGCCCCTTCCGATGGCTCCTTCTCCTGTCCAAGTGTTCAGACCAGCAGCGGTGAGGAGAGATCCCTGTGAGCACTCGCTGCTCCCCAAAGAGTATGACGAGTTTCTGCAGTGAAACCCAGGGCACTGTTTGAGCAGCTCATGTGCAGTCACAGCTTGGCTTCTTGCTCAGCTGCCAAGCCTTACGCACGGGGCCGGAAGCGGTCAGGCAAGACACTAAGCTTGGCCTTGGTCAGACAGGCACTTCCCATTGTTTGTTCCTCCTTGTTTTATGGTTTTGTTAGTCACCTAGTCAGTCTGCAGGAAGCCTGCTACTCCGGGGCCCTCTGTCCAGAGATTCAGCTATTCCCTGCAACACCCCATATTTCCCATTCTTGTCAGCACACACCACCAGCATGCCTCAGATTTTGGTTTCTGAGACAAAGCTAGTGCAGGCCACAAGCCACAGATTACTGTCAGCGAGTGCAGAAAAGCTGCAAGCAGGGTGGTGAGGAAGTCAGACGGATAGATAAAGTAGGCTGTAACGTCAAGTTGCTGTCATCTTGCAGGAGCATGTTCAGCAGGGGGTTTGAATCTGCGTAAAACAGGGCTTTTGAACTGAATCTTAAAGCCCTCCTGAGAGCAGCACTACCCATGATGATGCTGATTTCCTTGCTTCCATAATCGATCTCACTGTCCAACTCCCCAGCTCATGAAGGGCTTTGTAGCAAGTGTCAAGCCAGCCGTAATGCCCTGGCTGGCTCCTGCACAGTGACAGCTCACCGCAGCTGGAGCTGCAGCACAGCATCATTCTCCCAGCCAGCTGCTGCTCGGACACTCTCCTCCTCATGGCCTGTATGTGCCTACGGGGCTGTTCTGGAAGCCAACATGGCGAGTACTTTTTGGCAGGGTTCAGAAGATGGAGGGGGGGGGGTTGGCCTGGAGCTTTCCAGAGAGCTTCTGCCCAGTGCTTGCATAGATGCTAGCCTGTTTTTCAGTGCAGACATAGGACAGCTGCCCCTGGCAGGGCAGGAGCTGAGGGCAGCTGGACTGAGGCAAGGTGGGGTGGTCCCACTGGGCTTCCTGGATGCTGAGCACCAGCAGGGGGTTGTGTTCTACTTACTTTGTTCTGACAAGCTGTTTCAAAATAAAGTTACCCACCATCATGCTTACTGCCTGTAGTTTATAGTGTGTATTGCATGCGGCAATCCCAGCACTGACCTGTACTTCCTGAGAAACAGCCGCAGTTGACCAAGGGCACAATGCAAACACCGTGTTTCTGGGGTGACTGCTACAGCAGGAGAGCAGAGCCATCACTGCCACCTCTTTTCCCTGGGATCCCAGCTCAGTAACAGGCCCTGCTAGCCACCCAGAGCACGGGCCTGCTCTTCCCATGCCCTGGGATCACTCCATGCCTGGAAGAAGGCTGCATCTCAGGCAGCTGCTTGGGGTAAATTGTCAAGGGCAGGTACCTTGAGGACAGGGCAGACACCCCTGCAGGCAGAGGGATATGGGTTTGTTAGGCTGTGCAAGCTGGTGGCTAATCCCTGCCGCTCTAACAGGCTCACAGCATGAGGAACTGGGGAAGGAGCAGTAGCAAAAAAGGCCCAGCCTGGGGCATGCAAATCAGACAACAATATGAAAATGACAAAAATCCGGCAGATTGGGTGGGGGACACGACAGGGGATTAGCTTGACTGAACTGGTGATGTAGGTGGAAATTACTTTGGCAACCATATCATAAATACCAAACGGGTACAAAGTCAACGAAACACCTTGCCAATGGGAAGGGGTAAATAAACAGGAGCTTGTGATTTATTGCTGATAGAAGGAAGCTGCTAAAGGGGAAACCTGGGAAGAGGGAAAAAGGTACTGTCAGGGGAAGCAAATCACAAAATTGAGGCTTTTCAGGGGTCCCTGTTGAAAAGCCCTCCACCTGATCATTACAGTGTGGAGCAGGGCAGTAACTGTGCTGTTGCTCTGACCAACCCCTGACAGCCAGAGGGAACTTGTGTGCTTTCCCTAATCCCACTGTGAGAACGGATATCCTGGCAGAAGTTGTCTCATGCCTGCACCATGCTAGGCCCTAAAGGGGAGGAGGTAGCAGTTATAAAAGGACGCATCTTTCAGAACAGGAAACAGAAAAAGGCAGCCCCAAGGGGAAGAGGTTGGTTGGGCTTTGAGCAGCTCCCAAGTCATTTTCTCCTGGTACAAACTGCCACCTGGCCTACAGAGACCAAGACTTCTGCTTCTGTGGCTGCTAGACCAGTACTCTGACATTTCTCAGCTCATCTGGGGCATGGGCTTTTAGCAGAGAACAGGGAGGCACACAGGCTGTCCCCACATGAGGAAGTCTGATAGCCAAAGGACTTCCCACACACCACCTAATTTGGCCAATAGCACCTGGACTGGGCAGAAGCAAACAAAGCTGCTTGTCCAGGAACATTTTGGCACTGTGAGAAAAGGGGCAGAGCGAGCAGCCAAGGATAAGCCATGCCTCCCCAAGCACCTCGGCAAAGCCTTGTTCAGGACTGACTGCCAGGAGCCATTTTGCAAGTACAGAGACTGAATTCAGCCAAGGCACACAACCGCTGTGACGTGGTGCCACGGCTGCATTTGAGCGGCACCGAGCTACTTCGCTGTTCAACACATCGAAATTAGTTGTAAGGAGACAGTGGAAGTGAGGCAAAGGAAAGGGAAAGGAGGGCCACGAAGACAACCAGGGGGCTGGAGCACCTCTCCTATGAGGGCAGGCTGAGAGAGTCGGGGTTGTTCAGCCTGGAGAAGAGGAGGCTCCAGGGAGACCTTACAGCGGCCTTCCAGTACCTAAAGGGGGCCCACAAGAAAGATGGGGAGGGACTTTTTATCAGGGAGTGTAGTGATAGGGTAGATTTAGATTAGATGTTAGGAAGAAATTCTTTACTGTGAGGGTGGTGAGACACTGGAACAGTTTGCCCAGTTGTGGCTGCCCCATCCCTGGAAGTGTTCAAGGCCAGGCTGGATGGGGCTTTGAACATCCTGGTCTAGTGGGTGGTGTCCCTGCCCGTGGCAGAGGAGTTGGAACTAGGTGATCTTTAAGGTCCCTTCCAACCTGAACCATTCCATGATTCTCTGAAGGCAGACAGAAGAAATCCTAATCTAGGCAGAATTCAGAAAGATCATCTCCTGGTCCTAAAGTCAGGGTTCACTGCAGACTTTTGCTTTGGCAACAGGAAGGCTGTGACCAGCCAAACGCTCACTCTGCATTGACCTTATTTCTTACACTTTCCCAAAGCATCTATTACACCCCAAACTGCTACCAGAAAGGAGATAAGGTAAAGCACAGAGCAGCAGCCTAAGCAAGATGACAGGTCTGGCCTGCAACACTGAGCCAGAAAAGAATGGACAGTCTCTCCCGATCAGCAGAGGCTAAGAGCCTTCCCTGCTGCACACACTTCTCTGTCATGTGGCAGGGTGCATAAATAAAGCAGGCCACGCGTAGGAGTGTTCCTCTTGTCTTGCGCACTTATGTCTTAGTCCCGAGTCGGCTGTTACGAGAGATGATGTCATTGCTGAAGCAAGAAAAATAAATATCCATTCCTCCCAGCCAAGAGGAGCGCAGGGCTGCGCAGGGACCACTGGTCTGGCACAGATACTGGAGCATTTTCCTTCCTCACCATCACCCTCTTCAGTGAAAGCTGGGTCAGCCTCTTTGCATGTCTGCCAGGCTCAGCTCCATGGGAGGAAGCAGACACAGTGAACTGAGATACAGTGACCACAGTGATGGAGGTGCCCCAGGGCTCCGCTTCTGGGAGGCTGCTCTTCATCGTTTAAGTCTTGGAGCCTCACACTTGAGTCACGAGCAAGGATTATGGGCAGCTGGCCTGGGCCCCCTGCTAAGCAATGCCCAGAGCTCTGCTCTGGAGCAGGGAGGCAGAACTGCTCTTGGGACATGTACGTGGACCAGTCACAGACAGGAACACAAGCATGGGACCACCCAGCAACCAACCATGAGCAGGAGATGCCTGCTGCTTCTGCCTCTCGTCCCAGGTAGGAACCACCTCAGCCTCCCTCAGATTCCCAAAGCCCCTTCGGCTTTTTCCCTTCTGCAGCAACACCCCAGTGGGGAGGAGGACCCAGCACAGGAGAACAGTCACAAATTGGTCCCGGCTACAGCTGTGCTGTAATATTACAGTACTGAGGCTTCCCTCCTGCAACTTCGGGATCAGATAAATGCCCAGTCAGAGCTCACCACCTTGTCACTGTCTCACTGGTATGGGGACCTGAACCTGATCCTCCAGACTTCCACAATGGTTTGTGGCTCCCTGGGCCTGAGCTAGGGCTGCGAAGTCATGCTTAGTCCTCTGCACAGGTACATCATAATGCGGCTTGTCAGGTGGCTGTTTTGCTGCTGTCTGTATCATCAGGCTGGTAAACCTGCAGAAGTCATCAGTAGCCCCGTGCAGACTCAGGGACAGTCAATGTCAAGGTACCTGGTCTAGTGCCGTGCAGAAGGGACATAAAATCTCTCAAAACCATTACCAGCACCAAAAGGACAACCTGGTTTTCCCCCGGTTTCTGCCCAAGGCCGGCCACACAGCAACCACAGCCAGACCTCTAGCCTCAGACCACACAGCAGGGATCACAGTTTTTGCCATTAAGTCAATGCGATCAGACTGGGCCATCCCAGGCCTTTCAGGAGCCTGGGAGCAGGGGGAAATCAGCAGAGGGATCAGGCTGGGGAAGGAGAGATCCTGTGATTCATCAACAGGCACTGAGCTGCAGCAGAGCAGGAGCCTGGCCCTGCCCAGTCTTACGCTTAGAGGAGACCCGCATGTTTTCAAGCCATCACAACATTTTGTGCCCTAATCAGCACATAAAGGTACCTCTGAGCCTGACCCTCGTATCCCTTAATCCCCTGGCATCAGGGCATCCCAGCCACAGCTGAACCTTTCTTCACAGTTTCCTCTTGGCTCAGTAGCTCTGGCACAGGCACCAACGTGCCACCATGTGAACACTGCTCAGCTGGGCCACCCGGCTCCGCAGCACTGCGCCGGCATCTCCCCATCGGTACACCTGACAGCCCAGACATGCCACAGGCAAACACTTCATTCTGAGACATAAAGATTTTAATATTAAAATAATCTTGTATAAAAATACTTTTGGAGACTGATGGCAAGCAGTCTTCCGTGCACCCCAACGGGCACCCCAGCCCTGCAGCCTGGTCAGAGAGGGAGCCAGAGCCGCGCCAGAGCAGCAGACGCAGGGCAACACAGCCAGCCCTCCTGCGGATCAGGAGGTGGCAGCCGAGCCAGCTCCAGAGCAGGAGAAGCACACCAGCACCTGCTCCAGCCACAGCTCTTCTTGCTCTCGCTGTGGAAAGGGCCTCCAGTGGAAGGCAGCCCCCTCGGCGCTGGTGAGCAGGAGGGGCTCTGCCTGAGCCAGGACAGTCCCCAGCCCCAAGCCACCCCCATGACCCATGGAGGACAGTGGCCGGCACTGCTCAGGAACAGGCCTGTGCCCGCCAGTCCCTCCCGGGCAGGTACAGAGCAGCAGCACGCTATATCTCTCCTAGGTCCTCGTAGACAGGCGACAAGCTGCACTCATCCACAGACTGCTCCTTCTTCTGCAGGGGCTGGGGCTTCACCACCTGGCTGTACAGCACCTCCACGTTGTTGTTGTTGCTGCTGTTCAGGCTGGGTTTGACGGCCGCCTTCTCAGGAGCGGGGTTCCCCCGCCGCCTGCCAGGGTCCCCGCTCCTCTCGCCGCCTTTGGGGACAAAGGCCGTCTGGGGCTTGGGGGCAGGCAGCGGCTTGGGGCCTTTGGCCTTGGCCTGGAAGGCAGGTACTGAGTAGTCGTCAGTGCTGGGGTTGTAGGGGTACTCATAGCCGCCCCTGCCGTCATGGCCCTGGGTGCGCCAGGCCTCGCCCGTGGGCCGCGCTTCGTCGTAGATGCAGGTGAGGGGTGGCAGCGAGCGGGGAGCGCGACCCTCGGGCTCGTCATAGATGTGCTCCCTCCGCCCAGGCATGGCGGGGGCCTGGCTGCGCCCCTCAGCCCGGACCTGCTCGTACGTGCCCGAGTACAGCGGCACTGGCAGCCGGAGCTTCGTCTCGTCTGAGGCGCTACTGGGCACCTTGGCCCCGCTCGCGGGCTTGCTGTCTATGGGGTCCGAGTACAGCGGGTCCAGCCAGGGACGGAAGCCCTTCACCGAGTCCAGGGGCTCCGAGTACACGCTGGAGGGGTCCTCAGCCGGCAGCACGGCGCGGGGCGCCTTTGGCAGAGGGGAGCGCGGGGGTGTGCTCGGGACCGCCGGCTTGGGCTGTGGCACAGGGAGCTCTGGTAGAGTCCGGGTCTTCAGCAGAGATGTGGCGTCTCTCTCCTCTGCCGCCACACTGGGCCTGGGCGCCAGCCCCACTTTGGGTGCCAGGGTGTCATCCCCCTCCGCAGGCAGCTCCAGGCTCAGGGAGTCAGCCAGGGCCTGGCGGATGAGCACCACGCTGGGGCTGTCCGAATCCAGCGAGTCACAGCTTTGCCGGTTCTCCTCCACCTGCGCTTTCTGCTCCCGGATGGAGGCTTCCACCAGGCGGAAGATCTCATTGCCCTGCTTGGTCTCAAAGGTGAAGTTCCCTGGGCCGGAGTCGCAGCGCCTGCCAGCTTCGAAGGAGAACATCACCTGCAGGGGAAGCGGAAGGGTCACATCCTGCCCCAGCACCGGCCAGCCCAGCGCATTGTGCAGGCCGTGCTTCCTGCTGAAGGATGCGCGGCTGCGGTGCTGATCCTGCGCATCCTGCAAGAGAGACTTCACCGAACATCCCGCTTTTCCTGCTCCCTGCGGCGAGGGCCGCAGCTCAGCGAGCACCTCCCCAGGGCCACGCTGCGGCTCTCAGCGGCTGCACAGCGCCTGGGCAGGGGGAGGCTGTGAAATAGGAGCAGGGACATCGCTGCGAGACACCCCAGAGCCAGAGCTGCAGGTCCTGCTGGAGACCGGCTGCCTTACCTGAGCAATTCCAGCGCGGTCAACAACTGGCAGCAGACAGACTAGGAAATAACATGCAGTTAGCACTGAGAACAGAGTAGGGTGAGAAGATGAGTGACAGTTCAGCAGGGGAAACTATTATGGGCATCTTGGGTAAGTCAGCATCAGTAAGGCAGAAGGCAAGTGACAGAAGAAGGAGGAAGACAGCTTTCCACGGGAGAAAGGCCAGAAGCAGCAGCTTGGCTACCAATAGCAAGCAAAGCATTTGCCTTACCAGCATTATTCTGTTAATGGTATAAAGTACTTTAAAGAGAAGTCCTGAACCAAGGCTGTGTTCCTCAGGCCTGAACACACACTCATGCACAGGTTCCCACCAGCAGGTGCCCACACCCTTCCTGAACTTCAGTCCCTGAATCCAGGTAAGATTTTCTGCCTCACTGGTGCTCTCTCGCATGCAGCAGCAGCCTCTGGGGTTGCTGCAAAGGCCTCTGGGGACAGACTTCCCTTTGTAAGTCAGTGCTACCAAACACAAGCCCAGCCAACCCATCACTGCTCGAGGACCTGTGGGTGCAGCTGCCTGCTCCTCACACCACGTAGCTTTCGTCCTGACCCTGGCACAGACCCTGCGGACAAGCCAGATGCCTCCCCAAGCGCAGCTAAGTTTCCACTTCTGTTTTGGTAAAGTGACGCAGAAAGTGCCATCAGCGGACTGCAGCTGACACCGTCACTTCTATAAACAGCCCTGGGGTGACCACTTCCTCCCCATCCAGCGCATCAGGTACCTCTTGCGCTCAGTTTAGCAGCAAGACAGATCGAGGACCCGCTGCTGGAGGACACTGCAGAGGTGACAGACCTACACAGGTCAGCTGGGCTAAGAGCAGTACACCCTGTAAGGTGAACACATCTAGAGTAACTGGTGTCTCAAAAAGCCCCTCCTCCTCTGGCCACCATCCTTCAGGAGGGATGGACTGAATCCAGGGCAGAGCCAGGACTGCAGGGAGCCAAGGGAGAGCTTGTGTGTAGCATGGAAGGAAATGTCTGCCCACGGCATGGGCTGGGGAGTGCTGGGATGGAGAACGGGGGCAAGCCAGCTGCAGGGATGTCTGACAGAAGGGCTGGCAGGGGCTGCAATGGTCCCCATGGGAGCCGGGCAAGGACAACACAGAGAGGGGCTCTGCACAGCCATGCCCTCAGCAGGGACAGGTGTCCTGGAGCCCACGCTCCTGCATGGTGACACAGGTGGAAGTTGAGGACAGACGGGATCACAGATGCCCCTGGGCACCCTGCTGTGGTCACCTGCATTTGGCAGGACCTGCTGCACAGCTGTCACAGGCTGGTGGGGCACATCAGCTCCCTAACCTTCGGCAAGGGAAAGCCTGCGGGGAAACAGGCCTCAGCACGCGGCACGCAGGGTACCCCCACCTTGTCCCGGCCGTATCTCCGGAGCAGCCGGTAGGGCCAGACGTAGAGGATCTCATTTGTCCGTGGGTCCTTCAGGACAAGGCTGTCGCGCTCCGCCTTGAGCACGTAGGAGCCGCGCAGCTCGCATCGCTCCGCAGCCTCGGTCCGTTGCACCGTCACCCAGAAGGCGTTCACTGTGGGGACAGGGATGCTCAGGGCAGGGCAGAGGAAGCCATGTCCTCCAGGCGAAGCCTCGCCCTGCCCACCATGATGGGGCAGTGGCAGGACAGGGCCCGCCAGAAGGCAGCCCAAAGTCAGGGCAGCGGCAGGTCCCACCTTCGTCTCTCGAGTAGTAGATGGAGTTCACGGCCATCTCCAGGGCCGGCGCCTCCCTGCTGCCTTCTCTGCCACGCCGGGCCGCCACGCCAGCATTGCTGGGGCCATTTCCCTGACAAGGAAGAGCAGATCAGCCCCAGCCCCCTCTTCCCCCATCAGCCTCTGGGTCCCCTTACAGCCACTGTCCCCCCAGCCCCGCATCGCCAGGGCCCTACCACCCTCCCTGAGGGGCCTGCCCCAGCCCCACACAGCTTGGCCGTCCTGCAGCCATACCAGGCCCTTCCCTGCCCAGAGCCGGTGACAGACCCCAGCCCTCCCCATCCCGAAGACGGATGAAAGGGCCAGGCAGCGCAGAATGGGGTTCCATGGAGCTCCCGGCACAAGCCAGCACTGAGACACGGCCTCCTGCGGGGCAGCACCTGGGGGTCCCATGTGCCCACTCCACTGCTGCTTGTCTCGTCTGACCGCTATGGCTCGGCCGTGCGGGTGGTCTAGTGCCAAGGCAGAGAACAGCTTTGCATCCTCAGCGATGTCCTCCAGTGGAGGCGACATCGGTGCCCAAAGTATCGCAATGGGCCCAGGCACGGCCTCCCAGAGGTACGAGCAAGGGAGGGAGCTGAGGGGACGACCCAGTAAGGCAAGGGTCTGTGTCCTGCTTCTGCACAGGCAGGAAGGCGGTGCCAGCACCAGCGCACAGCCCGCAGAAGGGAAGCAAGAACTTCTATTTTGGCACATGCAGAACTGAAAGTGCAACGCACGCACTCTGTCAGCCACCGTGTCCCTGCAGCAGGGTCCCCTGGGGGCCTGCGGGGGGTGGGATGCACCCTCGCCACTACCACCAAACAGCAAAGATCCTCCTCGCGGGAAGCCCCAGGCAAATCAAAGGCTCACAGATGCCCTGCAAGAGGCGCTTCAGCAGCTTCAACGGACCCTTCAGCACCGTTGCGTGAGGGTTTGTATTCGGACGGGAGCTGGAAGCTGCTTCTCAGGGTCACGTGGGATGGGGTTGCAGCAGAGAATGTCTTGCAGAAGGCAAGCTGTCAGAGTTTCAGTTTAAAACCCAGCCACATGAGCTTCTTAACAAGAGGCAAGGCTCAAAAAGGGCCATCAGGCCCTCTTGTTTGCCTCCCAAATAGAACGCGGACTGATAAAACCTACTGTCCTTAGAGCTGATAGCAGCAGCTCCTGCTCAGCTAAAGCACCTAATGCAGCAGGGTTCCAGCCTGGGATAGGGAACTCAATGGCCAGCCAATCTGCCACAGCCCGTTAGGGCTCCGTTTGACTGCACTCTTCCCTCATCTTCAAAAGAGAAAGAAATTCTGTTCTGAACTCCAAACGACGCCTGTCCCCAGTTCCCAAGTTACTGGGCCCTGCTTACCCTCTGGGCAGCAACAAACAACATGACACAAAATCATGCTCTCCATGTGGATGACCAGAAGACACAGCTGAGGATCTTCAGCTTTTTACAGAGAGGCCCCGTGCAGCTCCTGTGCCTCTTGGTTCAGGCCAGGCCTTTCTAGAACACATGCCATCCTTGCAGCCTTTTGCTCACCACTTCCTAAACTGTCCGCTTGCTTCTGGACGTCAAGCATACAACTGACGGCTACCGTGTGAAGGAAGGTATGAGCACACCCCTGCTCCGAGCAGATCTTCCTCTTGCCTTGCCACTACCCTGCAACACTCCAAAGGCGCATGCTGTATCCCGATCTCATCCCTGAAAGCCACTTCCAGGACAAAGGCTGCACCAAAAAGACACGGACATGGAGTAATTTCCAGTGCCACGCCAGTGCCTCTTGGCCTGGTCAGTAGGGCACTTGCTGCACACACGCATTTGGCTTGACAACGGACTGCAGGGAGACGCAAGCAGGGACAAAAACCAGCTTAAGGTAAGTCACGCTCGGCAAACACCCGGGTCCTTGTGGGAAGACCCTGGGATCCCCAGCTGTGCAGGCAGCCATCCGGGGAGGCAGCCCTGCCCAGCACTCCAAGCCTGGAATCGGCTAGAGCACAACCCAGGGCTGTGCAAACATCTCCTAGGAGGGAGGGCAGGGGACCTGTTGGGGTAGGGCAGACACGGGCTGCCCTCCAGAGCGGTGCAGACGCCCATACTTGTAGGCCACCCACTGTCCAAACTGCCTTTGCAGGGAGGCATCGCGCTGGCTGACCACCAGCCCCAACGAAGGCTCCAGAGCTGCTATGGGGGCGCAGGCAGGGGACGGGGAGCTGGAGGGCTGTGCTGCAGGCACAACACTGATGGGGTGCTCCCAGCAGCAGACAGGAGCGAGCCCCGAGGCTGGGCAAGGGGGTGCACTGGCCCAGCAGCTGCTGGCGCTGTCGGCCCAGGAGCCAGGTGGGTCCCGGGGCCAGGCACTGCGACGCTCTCTGGGCTCTGCTTCCGCCACTGCTGCGGCAGGAAAAAGGCAGCAGTGGTTGGGCCAAGAGGAAACGCTCCTCAGCCATCGCCCGGCCCTCGCCAGGTCTCTGCCGGGGGCGAGGATGGGCTCCATGCCGGAGGAGAAGAGCCCGACTTGAAATTTGGAGCTGCAACCAAGAATTACTGACAGCACACCAAGGAGTCCTGTAACCCACCTGGCTGCTGGCGCGGCGGGAGCTATTGAGAGGGGACCGGAGTCCCAGGGCCGGGCACTCTGACCACCTGGGACCACTCAAACGTGCCTTGGGGTCCCTCTCCCTGCACCCCCGGGCCCTCCTGCCGTGTAGGATGGGGTCACACCACTGCCACCACCCCCCACACGCCCTGATGCCTGCCACCCCCTGCACAGGCTGCCTACAACTGCCCTCCTCCCGGGGGGGGCAGCCACAGCCAGGCCTTGGGCAAGGCGGCCAGGATGCCCCCTCCGCTCACCCCCCCGGGGCTCACCGGGAAGGCGATCTCGCACAGCTTCGCCACCCACTCCTCGCTCTGCTGCTTCTCCGCCGCGAAGAGGTAGCTCTTGTCGCTGGTCTCCAAGCGGAAGACGGCCGTGCCGGCCCGGGGCCCGCTCTCGGCCACGGGCCCCACGCTGGTGCAGT
>VYZM01021663.1:357215-377465 GCA_013398915.1 Dromas ardeola
CCCCCCCCCCCCCAGCTCCTGTTTCCGCAGCGCGGCACCTCTGGAGCTGGGCCAGGCCTGGCACCCACTAGGCAAAAGCATCTCCACTTTTCCTGGCAGCACAGTACCCCGCTGAAGCACACTGTCCACTGCCTTGCCTGGGAGGAAGCAAAAGCACCATGCAAATAAGCACAAAATAAATAGAAAGTGAAGGGATGGGGAAGTTGATAGTAAAAAGAAATACGAGTCGGAAAGAATCGTTGATATAGGAAAGCTGACGTGGGAAAAAGGAGGACACAGATGCTGCCAGCAGAGCCACTCCAGGAGGAGGAGGTCCCTAGAGAGTGAGGGAGGAAAGGCGTCCCTCACCCTGGTCGCACAGGAACATAGGCAGGGAACACAGGCTGGTGCTGCGGCGGGCAGGCTGCTGAGCAGGGTACAGCTGTAGCAGGGCCAAGGCAGGCCAGGAGTAGCGTGTCCTACACAGACCCCCCCTGCTCCCTCCTGTCACCCCGGACGTTGCTAACAGCAGCCAGAGAGCACGGATGGACTGATGCCTCTGGGGGACCTGCACCCAGGACAGAGGAGGAGCTGGGGAACAGCTGGGGCTTAGGGACTTTGCTTCCCAATGTGTTCATCGGGACTTTGCGGTTGTGCAGAAGTTGTTGAGGGACATCCCAGGTGGCCCACAGTTTGGCAAGTAATGGTGTTGATGGGTTACTGATGTAGTGATCTGTACTTTGGGAGAGCCGAGGTGCAAACGCACAGCGTCACTCATCAGTGCTCATCTGTCTTCAAAAAAACAGTGCACCAACATCACTCCTTTGGAGATGCAGCTGCAGGTACAGACAGGATTTTGCTGGTACAATTTAAGCCAATTTATTGGGCAGAATACACTAGGATGGCATTTTCGACAGAGCTGCTGCTGGCAGGGCATGTGTAGAGGGTGTGTGTTATACTTGCAAGGCCGTGTCAGTTCACAGCAAAGCGTGAGTGGGGCACTGGCAGTCAGGTGCTGTACAGGAACTCCTGGGACCTCCCTGTGAGCTAAGCAGGAGTTCCTATAGATTGGGAAATGGAAAATGAAAAATCTATTTATCATGGAAATACTTTCTTTGGGTGAAATGTTTGCTGGGATCCTTGAGTGGCCACAAATTTGGCCCCATGCATGGTGGGGCACGGCTAGGAAGGCAAAAATATATATTGTTTCAAAGTAGATGGAAAAAAACATGTAGAGATGTTCCAGCAGGGAGAAGGTCTATCTGCAAAGAAGATAATGTTCAGTGTGTGTTGTGGTGCAACCTGCCACACCATTGCCCCCCCAGGTTGATGTTGAGGGCTGCAGGGTGGGCTCCTGCCAAAGGGAGCAGGGCATCGGGGTCGCCTCCCCAGCGGACCAGCTCCGCTGCACCCAGGTGCTTTGGGGAAATGTGGGTGCATTCCGGGCAATGCTGGCTTCGTGCCAGATGCTGGGAGCTGGTCCTTTCTCCCAAATTAACAGAGTCATCGTGATCTGCCCCTGTGCACCACCCAGTTCAGTGAATGCATTCACTTCCCTGAATATCTGCTCCTGTTGGCTTTGTCTGCCAGAAGGTGCATTGACTGATTTAAAAGTTTCCCATGATGTAGAGCCCATCCGAGACGAGGAAGCTGCCTTGATGGCTGATTGCCATCACTGTTCAAAACGTAAAGTATTTTCTGTGAGACTTCGCATTGTAGATGTGCAGATCTTGCAGAGACTTGAAATGACTGAAGATCCTTCTCTTGATAAATCTAATGTCTGGGTTGGAACACTTACAGGTTCCCCTTAACCTCCTCTTTAAGAAGCTGTCAAATCTGTATCTCTCCAAACCCATTTACCTGCCTATTCTCCCATTGCCCCCAAGTGAACTGGCTTGCTTTCCAGTGGGTATTCTTTCCTGCTGGCTTTGCAGACAGCTTTGCCCCTCCCAGATGTTCCTACATGCTGAAATAGGAAGGGCCCTTCCTTGAAAGCGGTCCCAACAGGGGAATGGGTGCTGCATGTCCAGCAGTGCCCCTGCTCACTATATCCAATCACAGACTGGTTCCCTGTCGTGCAGAGCACAGGGCAGACTGTCAGCTGCCGCGGTGCTGCAACCTCAAGTTTGTGTCAGATACTGGTGCCCAAAAACCACCCAACAACCACCTAAAGCCTGCCAGCAGCAGAAGTGGAAATGTTAAGAAACACTTGGGAATTTGCTGACTCCAGATCTGTAGTTCCTGCATTTGGTTTTGTTGATGTGAACTTTCTGGAAGGGCAATGTCCTTGCAGCCAGCTTTAATACTCACTGATGAGTGTCTTTGTTAGCAGACAACTGGTGAAACTGCTCCCTGGTGTGCGCTCCCCCACTAGATTTTCCCTTTGCAAGCTTGTGGGGATGGTGTTTTCCAGTGGGGGACAGACAAGGTGTCTGTGAAATGTCTTGTGGAGTCACAGTCCCCGCACTTGTGGGCATCCCCACGGGTTGGTTGTGTGTTCCTGATCTAAACGGCTTGCCATGGGACAGGGATGCTGGCCCAAAGTCCTGCCCTGCTGCAATGCAGGTTTGTGTTTGCAGGGTGTAGGGGAGAGCTGTGTCAGTGCAGTATCGGTGCAGTTGAGTAGTGCAGTGATTAAAGCCAGAGAGAGCAGCTTTTATAGCCCGTACAGGAGCGATGATGCTTTACTTGACAGAGCCTGACACTGCACAGACACAGGCACAGAGACATGCAGAGGCACAGAGCTGGTCTCTGTAAAGAAGAAAATCCCCAGGCAGAAAACTCTAGGATAGATGTACAATAGCTCTGTGCTTTGGCGCACCCCAAAATCACACCTAGAGTGCCTTATAACCCAGCCAGCCCTCAGCCGCCTCCTCTAGGCTTGGCTTTCACTGTGCCAGTTCCTCCTCCCAGGTTAAATGCTACCTTGTGCAATTCTTCCCAGCTGCCTCTTTCCGGGAAGGATGGAACCACAGACATTATACCCACTTGCTTGAATACCAATGCCCAGCAAGACTGTAGCAGGACAACAGACATTTGAAGTACCCAGAGGTGAACACCTGGTGGATCTCTGGGTTTAAGAGCAGCCACTTAGGAATAGTACAAAGGACTTTGTTTTAAGGCAGTTACTGACAACTGCATTTTGGTTGTGTTTTTTTTCCCCTTTTACAGGTTTCTATGGGAGACCATGGTCTATGGAACAGAGGAGACTTCTCTTTCAATGGCAAGTACCCTGAACTTTCCCCTCTGAAGGTACTAACCTGTGGCAGAGGGACAAGGTGGAAGCCAGAGTGCTGTGGAGGCAAGAGCGGTGAGGAAAACGTGCTGGAGGGAGGCTTCTGGCACTGACCTGACTTTGGAACACCAGGTCGATGGCAGCGAAGGGGGGTCAGGCTTCTCCTAGCGCCCCTCTGTCCCAGTACTCCTACACCCCCAGATCCAGCCCAGGGAAAGACCCCTCCACCCTGGGCCTGGATTTGGCAGCTGCGGGATGGCCAGGCAGCCCAAGGATGCCTGGACAGACGCGGGCTGCGCTGCCCTGTGCCGGCAGATGGTGCTGGGACTCTGCCACAGCCCAGCTGCAGCCAGATGTGCTTGGCTGAGGGGCCTGGGCCAGGGCTGGGCGCCCCAAGGGGACGGGGTCTGGGGATGGGGCCTGGAAGAGGCTGGGTGGGCACCAGCCCCTGTGTGCTGGCAATGCCCAGCTGGCACTGGTGGCCCCGTGAGGGTGCAGACCCACAGGGAGCTGTCGGTGGGACAGGGTCGGACCCTGCTGCCCACGCCATGGGAGGAGCGATGGCAGCTGGGAAGGGTTCAGAGAGGAGCATGGGGGCTACGCAAGCCTAACGATGCTGCCTCTGGAGGCACCAGAAAAGCTGCTCTGCCCTGACTGCAGCATGGCGTGGGTCGGCTACGGCAGCCCATGCGCAGGGGGGATGTTGGGGAGCAGGCAGAGGGGCTGGAGCTAGAAATGGGAAGTCAGATCCGCGTGAGAGAGAACATGGGAGTGTTCAGCAGGCTGGAAGCTCACCTCGGGTGCTGACCTGGCAGGACGAGCACCCATTGCCTCATCTCTGAACCGCGCAGGCACGGGCAGCGCCACGTGGCACCAGCCCCCGTGAGTGCGCTGGCCACAGGACAGCACACTGCGTGCCCACTGCCACCCACAACAAGCAGCCAGCTCGCCCTCCCTAGGCCACTGTCCCTGCCATCCTGCGCTCCCAGCGAGGGCACCACGCAGGTACTTCCAGCCAGCCCGGCCTCGCTGGAGCCGGGCTTATCATTGTGGAAATAGATGGCACAGCAAACCCACATCACTCCACCGTGGACACAGGTGGCCACTTCAGCCTGAGGCTGCCATCCCTGCCTGGTGTAGAGGGGGCCCTGTGTCCCTGTGAGTCCCCGTGTATGCCTGTATGTCACCATGTGTCCCTGTGATGGAAGGATGTGGGCAGGACCTGCCACCAACAGACTGGGGACACGCAGGGCCTCCTGTGGAGCATCTGGCATGGGCAGCACGATGGTCACGGGCTGGGCAGCGCACTGGTCAGTGTGGGTACTACCCTGGTGATGGCATGGGCGGCACGCTGGGAATGGTGTGGAGGGTGTGCTGGTCACAGCATGGGCAGTGTGCTGGTGACAGTGTGGGCAGTGGATCAGTGATGGCCGGGCAGTGCACCAAGTGACAGTGTGGGCAGTGTGCTGGTGACAGTGTGGGCAGTGCACCGGTGATGGCCCGGCAGTGGGGCAGAGCAGGGCCGTGTGCTGGTGACTGTACTGGTGATGGCACTGGCAGCCATGCACTGTGTGAGAAATGTGACAGTCACGCTGTGAGAGCGCACTGGTGACGGTGTGGGTGGTCACAAGTGCAAGTAAGGACCATCGCACAGTGACCAGAGATGCAGATACAGAAAAATGTAGTTTAGAAAATTTGAGGGAAACGTGCAGAAAGGAAAACAAGATGTGATGCTTTAAAGTATATTAGGAATGAGGAGGTCCAATGATGGCACTGGCTGGTACTGGACTGGTACAAACATGTATGTTCACATGTTTGTACATGTGAGCAGTATGTTCATCTGTGTTTTTCTTCTCTGGAAAGAAACAAGATGAGGCACTTGTATCATGTGGTACGTGAAGTGCTTCCCAGTCTGTTCATCGTGGGAAAATGTAAAACATCGTCTACTAAGGAGGATAAATAAAAATAAATGAATATATCAGATGGCTTTCATACAGGAGTGCCAAAAGAGCTGTCTAGGGAGGCATCTGCCCCGACCTGATAATTTCCAGTGAGTCCTGGACTGCTGGGGAGATTCTGGAAGGAGTTTGTGCTTTTTGAGGCCAGAAAGGGCCTTACGACGGTGCAGTCTGATGTTCTGAAGCAGGCAGGCCCTGATGTCTCTCAGACCCGCTTCCTCTCAGCTCCGACTACAGTGGAGCATCTGGAGAGCTTTCCTCTCCCGTCTCGCCCAAATGCCTGCCCCCATGAGTCACCTCTGGACCCCACCATGTCCCAGACCGCTGGGTGTGGCTTTTCTCTCCTCCAGAGCGCCGAGGAGATGAGCAGACTGGGCTCCAAGACTCTGTTGCTTACAGGCTTTCCACCTCTGTATGTGTGGCTCCTTGACAGACTCACTCTAGTTTATCAGTTTATCCTTCCCACGCTGTGGGCACTGCTCTGGCAGCATCTGCAGCCAGCACAGAGGTCACCAAATCTCCGTAGCCCTGCCTGACACTCTGCAGTGATTCATCCAGGGCTCTCTGTTATGCTGAGTTACCAGTGGCGTTGCAGAGGACACTCATGTTCAACTAATTGCTTGTTAAGTTCAGACACCATACCTTCTGTATTCTTTTACCTAGGTAGGACGTTATGCTTGGCTGTATTAAGAATTATACTGCTTGCTGAAGTGCTGCTTAACAGCCAGGTCAAATCGTTGCGTCCGAGTGCTGTATTTGCTCCTTTATTCTCCACTTACTTGGTCTTTGTCACCTGCAAACTGCACGGGCGCAGCGTCCTGCCATGGGTTCACGCTTGCCCAGCTCTGCTGCCCACCCTGCCAAAGCTCTGCTTCAGCAGTCACCATTTTTCATCACTCTGGGGCTTTCTACCTGCAGGGCTTGGCAAAAACCTTGCAGTCTCAAAGAGTTCCTCTGATGGGCCTCTTAATGTCTGTGGATCAACGTTAGTGTGACCCTGGTAGATAATGGAGTGCTGGGGTTTGGACTTGGAGGAGGGGATTTCTCTGCCTCACGCTGTCTCTGTCTCCCCGCTGCTGAAGTGGGTTCCTGAGCTGTCTGGTAGATGTGTCCTGGGGGCCCTGCAGCTGGAGGAGCAGCACAGCTGAGGCTTGGGTCCTCCTGCATGCACCCTTGCACTGGTGTTAGGTAGGCAGGAGGGCGATCAGGTACCTCCAACCCGTGAGCTTCTGGCTGTGCCTGGCTGAGGAATGAAGAAGCTGGTACAGGATTCAACCTATCAAAACTACAGTAAGGGGTGAGCATGTAAGTAATGCATGTTTCTGTTGATGGATAAGGAACTGGCTGGTTGGCCGCGTCCAAAGAGCTGCAGTCAATGGCTCGGTGTCCAAGTGGAAACCAGTAACGAGTGGTGTTCCCCAGGGGTCCATACTGGGACCAATACTATTTAATATCTTCATCGCTAACATAGTGGGATTGAGTTGCATCAGCAAGTTTGCAGATGCCACCAAGCTCAGTGGTGCAGTTGATCACCTGGAAGGAGGGGATGCCATCCAGAGGGACCCTGACAGGCTTGAGGAGCGAACCCATGAAAATGTCATGAAGTTCAACAAGGCCAAGTGCAAAGTCCTGCACCTGGGTTGGGGCAATCCCCAATATCAGTACAGACTGCAGGATGAAGGGATTGAGAGTAGCCCTGCTGAGAAGGACTTGGGGGTACTGGTGGGTGAAAAATTGGACATGAGCTGGCAATGCGCTCACAGCCCAGAAAGCCAACCGTATTCTGGGCTGCATCAGACGAAGTGTGGCCAGCAGGTTGAGGGAGGTGATTCTGCCCCTCTATTCGTCTCTCGTGAGACCTCACCTGGAGTACTGTGTCCAGCTCTGGGGCGCCCAACATAAGAAGGACACGGACCTGTTGGAGCAAGTCCAGAGAAGGGCCACAAAAATGATCAGAGGGCTGGAGCACCTCTCCTATGAAGACAGGCTGAGATAGTTGGGGTTGTTCAGCCTGGAGAAGAGAAGGCTCTGGGGAGACCTTATTATGGCCTTTCAATACTTAAAGGGGACTTATAAAAAGATGGGGACAAACTTTTCACGAAGGTCTGTAGTGACAAGGGGCAATGGTTTTAAACTGAAGGAGGGTCGATTTAGATTGGACATAAGGAAGAAATTCTTTACTGTAGTGATTCTAATGACAGCAGCTCGTGGATTCCTTGTAAAAGGACTTCAGTTGAAGCAGAGTTACTGGTGATGCCAGACGCTGTACCTTGATGAATCCTGGTCCCCGTTGCAGTGGCAGTGCTGGACTCCACGTTAACTGGGTGCAACGGAGAGGGGTGCAGGCTCTCTGGAGCTACTCTGCGAGCCTTGCTGCAGGGTGTGCACAGCAGCTACAGTACGGTTGTCTCTGGAGGTCTGTGTCACACCTCAGTGGCATGTGGCACACACATCATCCCAGCCGTAAACACACAGCCCGCTCTGGGCCCCCTTCCATTGAAACGGCACCTAACACAGCCAAAAAAAGGGTGTTTGTGCATGAGCTGGGCAGGTGGTGCAGGGCATGTCTGGCCGCAGTGTGGGGAAAGGGAGACCAGGGCAGGCAAGGGACAGCCAAGTGGTTGTGAGGAGGCTGCAGCCTGTGTCCGGTGTTGGTGTCTCACTGGAGAAGAGATGGAAAAATCCAAGAGCGCAAAAGAGCCCCAGTGAGACCCAGCAGCTGCAAAAACCATTGTAGAGTGATAGCGTTGAAGGTCTTGACCTGTTCAAGTGAACAAGGCATAATCTGGGAATGATGCAGCAGGGACTGTTGGTGGAGCCAGGCCAGCCTGGAGACAGGACGTGAGCTTTTCAAGGGCATGATGTGAGGGGGTCTGCAGTGGTGAGGGCTCCCCAGGTGTGTGTGGTTCCCAGAGAGGTACCCTGGGCTGAATCCCCCAGGCCAGACTGTGCCTGGCATGTGCACCCCGCTCCTGGACACTGAGCTTGAGGGACCGGCGAGGTGCCAGCTCTCCAGGGTGTCTCCGCTGGTCCTGCTCCACAGAGACCTCTCACACCCAGAGAGGCAACTAACTCGTACACACCTGCTTCATCTGGAGTCATTTGTCACAACAGGCAACCTTGCAGCCTGCGTGTTTGGTCTACAAACAAGCTTGGTTCTTGATTACACAATTAGAAGCATAGCTGAAGAGAAAGGGGAAAGAAACCCACCCCAAACATGCTTACACAAGATGCCAAGTGCTTCCACAGGTCTCACTGCAAGCCCCGAAAGAGCTGCTGCAAAGCTGCAGGGGTGGTTTGGCCTGATGGAGCCTCACAGCTGGACTCCAGGGCAGGGGCTGTCTGCACCCTCGGGGGGCCACGTGGAGCAGCAGACCGCTGAGCTGCTCCCTCCATCGCTCCAGCCCCATCCTCTGTGTCCTTGGCCATTTTGTTCTCAGTCTCCCCCAAGGATCCCCCCTTCCTCCCTCAGAGGCTGCTCTGGCCATTCACCCATCCTCCATTCCTTACTCAGGACATCGAGCTTTTTGTCATCACAGGACTTTTCAGGTGGTTAAAACAGGCTATTTAGGCTAAGCTGGTCCCTCCCACCCGCTTTTTCTGCAGCAAGGGTGTTAACCCAGCTCCCAGGAGGCAAAAAGGATGTCTCCGAGACTTTCTCATCCAGATGCACTATCTTTCTGGAGGTCCCTAAACGACACAAACCTTTGGGCTGAGCACTGGGAGCACTGGGTGAGATTTATGTCTCCGTGTGGCCGTCAAAGGCACACAGGACAGGGCTCCCTGTGCAGAGAAAGAACCGTGGCTCCACTTTTTGGGGGGTGCTCTGCGTGAGAAGAGGCTTGAAGCCTGCAGGACGCAGTGCAGCTCCGGGGAAGGCACCATGTGCTGAGGAGCTCTTGGTGTTGCGGGCTGGCAATTGCCCGGATGCCTCTTTGCAAAGAGCCTGTCTGGAGCCGTGGGTGACCCCTTCTCCTTGCTGCACAGGCTGAAACGCCGGGGGCTGAACTGCTACATGTACGCGCCCAAGGATGAGCTGAAGCACCGACTGCTCTGGCGAGAGCCCTACACAGAGCATGAGGCAGGTAGCGGCTCTGCTGGGCCCCAGCACGGGTGGGCTGCAGGTGTCCCGGGTCCTCAAGGGTGAAGCATGGTCTGCATCTCAGCCAGTTCCTGCCAGGAACCTGCCCATTGCAGGGATCCCCACAGGCCCTGCCCAGTGCAAGGAGCCCCCCAGACCCTGCTCAGTACAAGGAGCCTCCCCAGACCCTGCCCATCAAATGGAATCACCTAGGAGCCCACCCAGCATGGGGACCTCCTTACAAGGGTCTCTGGCAATATGCTCAAATATGCCAGGGTCCACGGACCCTTGTGGAGAGCTCTTTCTGTCCCAAGGGACTGGGAACTGTCTCCCCTGGGCCTTTCCCCCCCAGATGCTCTCTCATGCCTCCTGATGCCCCCAGCTCCTTCCTTGCAGGCCACTGTGGTTCCCTCTCCCTCCATCCTTTTTGTCTCTCCATCCCTTGCCTCCCAGCGCTCACAGCACCCCTTCTGCTCTGTCCCCAGCCCGCATGCGGTCTCTCATCGAAGCTGCCCAAGAGCAGGGTGTGGAGTTTGTTTTCGCCATTTCTGCCGGCCAGGACATGGTGTTTTCAAGTGCTGGGGATCGGCTCCTGCTGCAGCAAAAACTCAGGCAGGTACCGTGGGGCCATTCCTTCATCCCACCGCTCCCAGGCGAGGGGCATGCATTCCTGCGCGTGAGCCCCATGCCCACCCCAAAGGCTGATGTGGGGCTGTAAACCCCTCCTGCTGCTGAGCATCAGGGAGGAGCCCTGTGGGGCGCCTGGTGGCAGCGAGGCGAGGGCTCCGTGGGTGCCTGACTGCTGGCGGGCAGCACTGGGGGCAGGAGAGGGACCAGCCAAGCCCCAGGGCTTGCTGGGCAGCACCAGAGGCTGGTGCAGGCTGGTGACGAGCCCCCAGTCCCCAGGGAGGGTAAAGAGCGTCCGGCACAGTGAGTTTGCCCTGTGGGCTCGGAGTGAGGTGAATCATGGACGTGGGGCTGTGTCTAGCATCTGCTGGGCAGGCGTGGGGGATGCGGCGAGGGCTGCTCTACCTGCCCTGTCTGTCCGGGTGCCCCAGACCTCTGCCGTCCTTACTGGGCCCAGGCAGCAGGAGCTCGTCTGGGGCTCGCTGCCTCCTTTCTCTCTGCTGCCCAGGGATCCTAGCAGCCCGTGCCCACACCCGCAGGTGGCTGCCATGGGGTGCTGCTCCTTCGCGCTGCTCTTCGACGACATCGACCCCTGCATGTGCCAAGCTGACAGAGACGTCTTCCCCTCCCTGGCGCAGGCTCAGGCGTCTGTGGCCAACGAGGTGTACCGGGAGCTGGGCCAACCCTCCGTCTTCCTCTTCTGCCCTACAGGTACCAGCTGCAGCCGTGTGGCCCCAGCTACCTGGGAGCCCGGTGCTTGGCCAGCCTTGGTACCCCACAGCAGACCAGGGTGCCCTTCGGCTGGCTGCACCCATCACCTGTGTCTGCTGACAGCTGACTGCCCTGACAGCCTCCGTGGCTCCCCCCAGCCCCCTCATGTTCCTGCGGGAGCCCTGGAGCCTCAGGACTAGGACAGGACCAGGCTGCAGATGGGCTGGTGCTTCATCAGCCGTGCATGCTGTATTCCCTGCACCGTGCATCTCCCCAGCCCCTATCCATTGATCCCAGGCAGCCTCTCCTCTCCTGGTTTCTCTGCCCCTCAAGGGATGCTCTGTGCTCTCTCCCCAGAGTACTGCAGCTCTCTCTGCTCTCCCAGCCCCAGCAAGTCCTGCTACTTGCTGACCCTCGGCCAGGAGCTGCTCCCAGGGATCGGTGTCATCTGGACAGGTGAGTGGCTGGCCCGGCTCTGTCGGGGTGTGCAGCCCCAGCCAGGCAGGCAGTGGGTCAGGCTGTGGGTCTGCTCTCCTTCTGGCTGGGGAGGATGGGGTGGGGTGACTTGACCCCGATCACCATGCTGAGTGCCCAGACATGTGCATGTCCCTGTTGTGAGTGCGCTGTGACGCTCCAGGCCCAAAGGTGGTGTCACAGGAGCTCTCGGCCACACTGCTGGAGGAGGTGGAGGGTGTCCTGCGGCGCCGCCCTGTCATCTGGGACAACCTGTACGCCAACGACTATGACTGCCGACGCGTCTTCCTGGGCCCCTACACAGGACGTGCCCCCGGCCTCATGCCCGGGCTCCGTGGACTGCTCCTCAACCCCAACTGCGAGCTCCAGGCCAACTTCATCCCCATACACACACTGGGCAGCTGGTTTCAGAGCGAGCTGAGGAGCTGTGCCCACCCTGATCACGCAGGTACCTGGCCCCGGTGCCCCAGGCAGCTCTGTGCGTGGGGCCCCAGCGCTGGCAGTGAGCTTGTGCACCCAGGGCAGGGCCCTGGCCATCGCTGCCCGTCTTTGCCGTGGCCCTGCAGGCTTTCCTGCATGGCAGCCTGGGTGAGGTGTCTTACCTGGCTGGGCGCCACCCGACATGCCAGGGGCATGGGATCCATCCTGGGGAGATCTTCTTGGGGCAGGGAGAGGGGTCTGCCCGCCCTCGGTGTGGCATGGGATAGCTCCGTCAAGTGAAGAGCGGGGCTGCCCAGGCTGATGAGCTCCAGTTCCTTAGGGATGGAGAGCGCCGCAGCCCTGGGGGACAGCCAAGGCACACAGGAGGGGAGCTACAGCCCCCAGGAGGCCTTGGAGCTGGCGCTGCTTGACTGGGTGGCCGAGATAAACCGGCAGGCTTTGGAGCCAGGTAGGTGACGAACTCGCACGGTGCAGCATCCCTCACACCCCCCCTCCCCCCCTGGAGTGCTGGACCGGCTCTGCTGGGAGCTCGGTGGGGTGAGGGAGCCCCATGCCCTGCCCGTTTGGATGGGGCGCTCTGGCTGGTGCTGCAGCAGGGTCTGTGTGTCGTGGTGGGCAGGCGTGTGTGTCCACTGCGCCATGCTGCCCCGTGGGTGCTCCTGCCCTGTCTGCATCCCAGAGGGGATCGCCTCGTCTGGCAGCGTGGGAGCCTGGGCCGTGATACGGCTCTGGAAGAGGGGGTTCAGCCAGATGCATGCTTGGTGTCTCGCGGTGTTTGCCTCTGCAAAGCCTGTGGCCGCACCAGCCAGGAAGGCCCAAACTTCGAAGTACAGTACTCCAGTCCCTGCCAGTTCGGAGATGGAGCTTCCTGGCATGGCCACCCCTGGGGCTGTCCTGCCCCACAGGGAGCAGTTTCCATGCAGGTGCCAGAGGGGCTGCCCCCTTCATCCTTTCTACCAGGAGGAAGGACCCCGGGACACCCCAGCGTCAGCCTGAAGGGAGGAACGAGGCTGCAGCCCAGCGCAGCAGGAGGACAGGAGGTCGTGCCCGACCCCAAGCCCCACGAGACTGTTCCCAGTGAGGCAGACCAGTGTGGCCCTGAGCCCTGCAGCACAGCACCAGGGGAGGGAAGGAGGAAGGTGACCTTGGAGCCCCAGAAGGGCAGTGGGAGCAGGACCTCTGCTGGCAGTCAGCAAAGCCCCACAGGGGACGAGGACCAGCTCCCCACGGGGAGTGGAGAGAGCTGTGAGTCCTCCTCTGCTCTGCCCAGCACGGCTGGGAGTGCCCAGGCCACAGGAACCCAAGTGGCTACCGAGACTCTCCGCAGCCCAGAGCCCATGATGTGCTGCAGCAATGGGGCCAACACCAGCCAGAACCTTCCCCTACCCACCAGTGATGCCAGGACAGGGGGTGACAGGCTCCCCCAGCCCCCCAGCGACACCCAGCCTGAGGCCAGCAGGGCTGACATGTCCCAGACACCCCCAGGGACTGGGGCTGGCGCCAGCCTTGGACCCATGGCTCCGCTCACTGATGGGGCTGGCGCCAGCCCTGGCCCCTCAGCACTGCTCATCGATGAGGTTGGTGCTAGCCCTGGTCCCGCAGCACCATTGACCCCAGAGGAGGCTGGGTCCAGCCCCATGGCCCTGCTGACCCTAGAGGAGGCTGGGTCTGGCCCCATGGTACCACTGACCTCCAAGGAGGCCAGGTCCAGCCCCACAGCTCCAGTGACCCCAGAGGAGGCCAGGTCCATACCTACAGCACCAGTGGCCCCAGAGGAGGCCAGGTCCACCCCCATAGCTCCACTGACCCCAGAGGAGGCCAGGTCCATCCCCATAGCTCCAGTGACCCCAGAGGAGACCAGGTCCATCCCTACAGCACCAGTGACCACAGAGGAGGCCAGGTCCATCCCTACAGCACCAGTGACCCCAGAGGAGGCCAGGTCCATCCCCATAGCTCCAGTGACCCCAGAGGAGCTGAGGTCCAGCCCCACAGCACCAGTGACTNACCTACAGCACCAGTGGCCCCAGAGGAGGCCAGGTCCACCCCCATAGCTCCACTGACCCCAGAGGAGGCCAGGTCCATCCCCATAGCTCCAGTGACCCCAGAGGAGACCAGGTCCATCCCTACAGCACCAGTGACCACAGAGGAGGCCAGGTCCATCCCTACAGCACCAGTGACCCCAGAGGAGGCCAGGTCCATCCCCATAGCTCCAGTGACCCCAGAGGAGCTGAGGTCCAGCCCCACAGCACCAGTGACTCCAAAGGAGGCCAGGCCCATCCCCACGGCACCGCTGAGCCCAGAGGCTAGGTCCATCCCTACAGCACTGCTGACCATCAAGGAGGCCAGGTCCGACCCCACAGCACAGCTGACTCTGGAGGAGGTGCGGATGCTGGTGGAGCTCTTCTACCTGCCCTACCATCATGGGCCACAGGCGCAGCATCTCCTGGAGCACTTTCGGTGGCTCCGGGCAAACAGCCTCAGTGTGGGCATCCCAGCCACGGCACCCGATGCCTGTGAGGTAAGGCTGGTCCAGGTGCTGCTGTGGGATGATGCCTGTCACGGTAGCGCTGACACCTGGTCCATCCCCAGGACATGCAGTGGCGCGGCCGAGCCCAGTCCTTCCAGCTGCTCTGCGCTCAGACGTGCCGCCTGCACAGCCGCTTCGTCAGCAGTGCCGGACGGGCGCTGCTCTACGACCTCCACCCCTACCTCTGGGACATCCGCAACATGCTGCTGGCTGCCAGCGCCTTCATCCGCTGGCTAGGTAGGTGGCTGATGCCAGCCCTGAGCCAGCCCCTGGGGCCCCATAGCACATATTTGCACCCTGGCCAAATCCAACCATGTTGAAGTGCAGGGGCCCCCCGCCACTGTGGCACACCCAGGGCATCTGAAGCTTGTTCTGTGGTGATCCACTGTTTCTCTCCCTAAAGAGGTCCCTATGTCCAGCCAGGGGTGGACACCCTTGACACCTTCCCTGCTGCTGATCCTTGCTCACCATCTCACCTCCCTTGCAGATGGCCATCTCCTCTGCGACCCTGACCCCAAGGGCACCTGGGGAAGCTGCTTTGGCTGTAAGTACCAGTGCTGCCCTGACTCACCCGCCCAGGCGGTGGGGCCCTGGCTGCTGCCCCCTGTCACCTCCAGCCCCAGAGCAGCAGCCAGCAGTTGCCATTGGACTGCCCTTTCCCACGGCCTGCCTGCCGAGCGGAGTGGGAATGGCCATGGGAAGCCTGGCAGCCCTGTGTGCCCTGAGACGCTGAGGCAGGATGGGGCACTGCTGCTGGGAACAGGGCAGTCATCAGAGCAGCTCTTCACCATCTCCTGCAGTCTAGAGGGAATGCCTATTTCTAGGGCATGTTCCTCAGTCCTTTTAATCCAAGGACTTCTTAGCCTTTCTGGTAAAAGGGATCAATGGGCCATTTGGAGCAGTAATGCCCTGGGAGACAGAGGTGAGGCTGGATTTTGAATGTCTATGTATCACTTTGGGAGACCCCATTCCTCTCGTTTAGGGTTCCCTGGTTGCTCTGTGAGCCTCATGACCTCTTACAAACCATGAAGTGTTACCAGATGACAGCCTGAGAGGGTCTCCAAGTCCAGTGTGGGACAGGGCCGGGTGCCTTGAACTAATTCCATGGGGAAGCAGCCGCACGCAGGGCAAGTTCCCACAGGCACAGGTGCTGCTCTCTGTGCCAGGCTGCAGCTTCCCAACTGTAGCCAGAAGCTGTGTCTTTACCTTAAACATTTCATGGAGGAAAGATGGTACCTTTCCCCATTCCCCCACTTCAAGCCCTGTTGCGGAGGGCATGCTGCGACCCCAGTGCATGGGGCTGGCTGCCCAAGCCCAGGCTGGGTCCTGTGCCCAGGCTGCACAGCTGTGGGGGCAGGTCCTTGGAGCTGTGACCAGTGTGATCGTGATGTGGCTGTGTGGTGGAAGCTGATCTCCCCCTGGCCAGCAGGTTTTTGTTCACCTCACTTTTGTCTGTCTCCTGCTGCCTCCAGGGTGCCAGAGCATCACTGCCCCGATGCTGCTGGGGGGGGACGCTGAGCCCTGGGCGCGTCGTGGGGGCCTCTTTGGAGAGCTGCAGGTGAGAGCATGCCCATATCTGGGGGGGCTGAAGGAGCCGTTGGGAAACCAGGATCCCAGCTGCTGCTGCTGGCCCTGCCATTGTGCTGCTGCAAGCTCTGGAAGGCAGAGCTGCCCCGGGCCTCTGTGTCTTGGCTGTGGATTTAGGGTGCCTCAGAGGGACCCTCCTCCTGAGCCTCCAGGACAAGGTTTGGAGCCAGGACAACCTGCTCCTCGACGGACTGTATCTGTTGCAGGCACTGCTGCCCGTGGGGAACAGCTGTGACCTCTTCTACCACCCACCTCCGCTCTTCCCGTCCAGCCAGCTGTACCTCCTGCGCCCGCTGCTGCCCCTGGACAAGGTGAGAGTCACGGCCCGAAGGGGTGGCCTGCACCACTCAGGCCAGAGCTCACCTTTGCATGGCCTGTGCTGAACGTGCGCTAACGAGATACATGCTCGTCTGCTGCTGACCCCCAAGGCTGAGCTTGCAGTGTAGGGCGATACAGATGGGAAGGGACCTCTGGGGTCCAGCCCCTGCGCAGAGCAGGTGGGGCAGGTCACCCGGGGCTGTGTCCAGCAGTGTGTCAGCCCCATGGGCTGGAGAGCGGGTGTTGTGGCCGGTGGTCTTGGCAGGGACCATCACCTGCCTCCCTGCGACGAGTGCCCTCGCAGAGCCCCTGCAGGCAGGCAGCAGCAGGAGAGGGAGACCCGGCTCAGAAGTGAGCAGCAGGCACAGCCACAGATAAACTGGCACAGACTTGGGGTCACCAGGTTGCGAGGGCCATCTCCAGAGCACCCCCCAGTGCTGATCTCCAGTGGTGGCCGCAAGCAGATGCCAGGAAAGATCCAGAACAGGACAAGTCTGGATGGGGACTTCCTGCAGCGGTCATCAGTCTGCAGCTCTGGTTGAGCCTGTTGAGGTTCATCTCCGAATCAGTCCCTTCTTCAAACATTCATCCAGTTTACAGGATGATTCCCTGCTGGAGAGGCTCTGTCAGCCTGCTTGCTGCCAGCCCCTCTGCTCTGTTTGACATCCCAGCAGTTCCATGGGATGGGGAGGGAAAGGGAGAATTGGGAAGTGGGTGGATACAGAAGTTAAATGGCTGCCAAATCCAGCAGAGCCCTGGGTTCCCCACGTACCACAGAGTCTGCAGCGAACACCCTGCTCCCTCACCCTGCTGCCTCTCCTAGCTAAAGGAAATGCTAACGCTGCAAATCCAGCCATCACGAACACAACTGCACATCCCTGCTAAACACAGTACCCGGCAATGCCCAGCTGCAGCGCTTGTAAATAACAGAGGAGGAGTTGCAAGCGCCTGAGAGCAGATTATAATATCAGACTGCGGCTGCCAGCGATTCCCATTGCAAGAGCTTGTTTTCAATTGCCTCTTGTCAGATTTCATCTGATCTGGCTAAACTTGAACAGACTGAACCTCTGTGTCCAGTGAAACTTTCGGAGCAAAATCCAGCTAAGCCCTTCAGCCCGTTCTGGGAATGGCGCTCAGAAGGGCGCTCTCCTGCCATTCCTGTTCAGTGATCGGGGCAGCCTTTCCTTTGAGAAGCAATGCTTTTACCGGGATGTTCTTTTTGCTGATCCCGTGAGCAGCAGCAAACTCAAATCTGACCAAGACGGAGAAATTTTGAGATGTCCCACTTTGCACATGCTCGGTGGAGACTTGAGTTTCAGTATTGGTTTCGCTGCCCTTCTGGCTGCTCTGAGCATGCTCTGTCCTGGGACTGAGCAGTGTTTCCTCAGCTGCTGCTGCTCTGGGATGCATGACTGGAATGGCAATTTCTCATTTTGAAGTGTTGCCGTGCTGTGGCAACGAGCCTCAGAGGCCAGCAGAAGGTGGTGCACGGTGCATCACTTGGCGCAGGGGCCAGCACCCTTAGATGGCTGAAGCACAGACCTTCATACCTTCCCCTGGCCAGGACACGCTGGAGGCCACAGCCCTGGTTATGATCCCTCTTTATGGTCAACTGGGGCAGCTGCTGGTACGCGGTGCTGCGGTAGAGCCAGTGGCAGGGCGGCAGGCAGCCGAGGGACAGCAGTGGGGCAGGGATTGGACAGGGCAGGCAAAGCCAGGTCTGAGGTGGGTCTGGTTCTTCCAGGGAGAGCTTTACCGAATGTGCCGGGAGAGTTTGGACTGTGACCCCAAAGTCGCAGAGATCCTTGCGGCCCACCCCGATCTCCTCGGTGACAGGTGAGACGTGGTCCCTCGGGGACTCCCTCTTGCCAGGAGCGTGCTGAGCCCGGCCATGTGCAGGGCAATGCAGGGCCATGGTGTGAAGCAGCGGCTTCTCTCCTCACATCCCTGCGGGGACCGGCTCTGCCTGCACCATGGCTGGTGGTGGGCAAGGAGGCTGAGGGCTTCGGGTGTCTCAAAGGGGTGGTCCAGTGGGCGGTGGGGTGCTGTCCCACCAGGGCAAGAAGGAGGAACCTGGCTGGTCTGAGCTTTCCCTGGGGCAGGCTGGCTTTGAGGCAGCAGCTCAGCGCTGCTCCTGCTCTGGCTGGCAGGCTGCTGGGCAGCTTCCTGAGCCTGAGCCCCGAGTACGCGTTTGTGCTGGAGGATGAGGGTGGTCCGTGCGGCTACGCAGCCGGAGCACTCTGCGCTGAAGGCTTTCTGCAACAGCGAGACAGCAGCTGGCTGCCGGCCATACGGCACAAGTACCCCCGAGACCTGGGCGCAGGTGCCGCAGCTCTGGGACAGGTGAGGGGGCACCTGGAGCAGAGGGGAAGCGGGTGTGGGAGGGGTGGGGGGTGGAGGGGGTTCTCTCACTTGTGTTTGTTGCCTGCAGGATGTCCTGGAGGAAGCACTGCGCTTCTTCCACGCAGAGCCACCGGCTGTGCCCCTGCCTGTGCTGCGGCGCTTCCCCTCCCTGGTGCAGCTGGGCACGGCCCCCCGAGTGCTGGACGTGGGGGCCAGCCGCAGCCTGGCCATCTGCCTGCTGAGCGCACTCAGGGCCAACGGTGAGCATGACTTCCCCGTGCTGGGGGGCGCTGAGGCCCCCTTGATCCAGCACAACCCCATCCCGACTGCTCCTCGCCCACCCCGGGGCCCGGGGCTGGCTCCACCTGAACCCCACCTCCCAGCACAGGGCTGGGGTGGCCCTCACCGGGGCTCCCCGTCCCTTCTCTGACGCGGTCTGGCTCCGGCTCCCATGCACTGTGCCCTCCCCTTGCACCAGGGGACACGTGGACCTGTGTCTCAGGGCATGGTGCAGGCACCCAGCGCCAAGGGCAGCGGAGAGGCTGACCCCCTTGGGGAGGGGGTCCCAGCCACTGGCCCCCAGCCCCAGCTCAGGGTTTCTGGTGCCAGGGGCCCGACGTCTTCTCACCTCCCTTCCAGGGTCGCGGGGAGTGTTTTGCCAGGTCAGCGCCACTGACCGGCAGCAGCTGAGCTTCTACAGCAAGCTGGGCTTCGTCGCCTTGCCGGTGGCCTGGGGCAACTCCCCGGACGCTCGGCTCCTGGGACGTCTCCTCTGAGCGCACTGCGTCGGGTGCGGGCAGGGGGAGGCAGCGCCACGGGACAGGCTGCCTCCCCACCCCGCACAGCATCGGCCTGAGGGAGTGGGAGCAGAGGGGCACCTTGAGCAGGGCAGGTACACGTGATGGGGGACACGGCCTGTGTGGGGACACTGGGACACGTGCAGGGCACGAGGCTGTGAGGGTCCTCGGGCGACAGAGAGGTATTTCTGCCGTCTCAGGAGATTTGGGCATCGGGGCCCCTCCACTCCTCCCCCAACTGTTCCTGCGTGCTGAGCACCCCCCACTTTTGCTGGGGAGCCGGCAACACCCCCAGGCTGCCTGCAGACCCCCGCGGGCAGTATCTAGGGTGGTGGTCTCAGAGCATGGCACAGTGCGTTAGCGCTAAGGGAGCGTCCCTGTCCCACAGGCTGGCCTGTCCATCTCTCTCCATCCTCTGTGTGGCTCTGGGCTGGGCATCCAGTGCCGGGGCTGGCTCTCGGCAACCCAGGACCTTCTTGTCTGTATGGGCCGATCTGGTGTGGGACACAGTGAGGCAGCCACCATCACTGCTGCCCAGGGGTTGAGGAAAGTGCTGTCCTTGGCAATAAAGCATTTGGTGGGCTCTCATCATGGTTCATCTCTTGGGGGAAAGTGTTGGGGTACCAGCATGTCCCTCTCACACCCTCATGCCCACCTTCCGGGCAGCCCTGTCTCTCTGCCTCACACCGGCTGTCGTTATAGCTGGTCCTGTGTAACCTCAAATGAAGCAGCTCCCCACACATCCACCTCTCCGGCTGCTCACCAGCCCTCCGCATCCCCTGCACTGCGCTCCAGGAAGGAGCTCCAGGAGCTGGCAGCCTGTGCTCACGGCAGGGCTCCCCACCGGGGTGGGACCCCCTGGGGCCTGGGCCTTCCCTGTGGTCACGGCTGCCTTGTGGGTCTGGGGCCCGCTGCACATCCAGGACGGGCAGGAGGACCACGGGGGAGGATGTCTGTCCAGCCATGCTGCTGCAGCCTCTGGAAAAGTGCTGGGAGGGAAGGGTGGAAGGAGAAAACCGCCATTGAAGGTTTCTCTTCCGTGCCCTCCAGAGCTGGCTGGCCCCAGAGGCGAGGAGGAGGTTGGGGCAGGGGTGGCCAAGAGACCAGGAGCGGGGGGGGAACTCGGGCAGCCCTTCCCTTCCCTGCCCCTTGCCAGGACTATGGCTTGCCCT
>VYZM01021663.1:378227-394951 GCA_013398915.1 Dromas ardeola
GGGGCAGGGTGCGGGGGGTCCGGGTGTCTCCTGCGCGGCCGTGGGGCCGGGCCGGGCTGCGTGGGGCCGTGGGAGCGTGCGGGGGGCGCCGGTTTCACCGCCCCTGGTTGTCGGAGCGTGTCGGGGCCGTGTCTGTGGGGTGCGGGCTTCGGCTTTCCGCGGTTGTGGGGGCGGGGGGGGGCCCGGCGTTTGCTGCTTAAAGCCGGCTTTGTGCGCTCCGCCGGCGGTGGGGAGCTGCGTTCGCTCCGCCGCCTGCCCCTGCGTGGGAGAGGGTGCGGGCATCCTGCCTTTCCCGCCCGCTCGACGGGAAGGGGCGCCCAGCAGACCCAGCAGGTCTGTGGGGTGCCGCGTCGGGGCTGTGCAGCCACGCCGCACCCCCGAGCGGGCTTCGGGAGGCTTGTTTGCTGAGCTGTGGTTTACAAAGGTCGGTGGAGACTCAGGATTTCCGTGAAGATGGAATTTGCCGTGGCCCTTGGAAGAGAGGATGGATGAAGGGACGTGAGGCGTGAGGGCTGGGGGCGCATTCCCTCTTCATTGCTGGCCCTGCATCTTCCCAGCTGCCCTCCAGAGGAGCAGGCAGGCAGCTGAGGGGGTCATCTATAGCTCCCAGTAGCTCCAAGCAGGCTGCCCCTCTGCTCTGGGGTGCCTGGGCACCTCAGACCCCGCCGCCTGCCCCTCAGCCTGTCTGGGCTCTCGAAACCCTGTGACTGATGGCTACAGCGTCTGCACGTTCCTCTGGGGTCTTTCCCTCCCGCCTGCAGCTGGTTTCTCCCAGGGCAGCCCCTCCGGAGCCCAGGGCAGCCCAGAGCAGAACAGAGCAGGCAGCCCCTGGCAGAGCTGAGGGCCCTGCTGTGTCCCGGGGAAACTGGGTGGTGTTAGGAACTGCGAAGAGCTGTACTGTGACCTGCCCTGGCTTAGAGGGTGACAGCAGGACAGGGGGACATCAGGTAGCCCAGTTGGGCTGAACCCAGAGTCAGCAAGGGAAGGGAAGCGCAGCCCCGGCATGCACTCAGTGCTGTGCCCCAGATGGCACCCTGGGCAGCCCCGGGAGCTGGGGTGTACTGTCCACAGCAGTGTCCCTGTCACTGCCCGGGATGGGGGCACACAGTGGGACGGTGTGGACAGGCACCCTGCCGTCTGGACAGTGAGGGGCAGCGAGATCCCAGCCAGCAGGAGGTGGGTGGTGTTGGGAAGTGTGTCCAAGCCTGCCAAGGTGGCCAGGCTCCTGCAGCCCTGGGCTGCTCCACAGTGCTTCTGGGACCAGTTCATCTGCGGAGCCCTGCTGTCCTCCAGACCTTGGCTGTGCTCACCCCAGAGCTCTGATCCAATGGGGTCCTGGCCGGCAGGGAGCCAGCCAGTCCTGACCCAAGCAAGGTGGGGGTGTTGGGGCTCCTCCAGCTCGTTGACACACACTCCTGGCACCCCTGGGCTACCGGGAAGCAGGAATAGCAGAACAGGCCCATCCAGGCTGATGGGATTGCAAAAGGGACGGTGCTGGGCTGTGCGTGCTGGGGCCCTGGGGAGAAGGGGAGGGATGGAACCCAGCGCCTGAAGCCATGGGACCCACCAGACCTCCTGCCCCGAGTGCTGGGGACACGACCCACGCTTTCAGGGTTGTCCTGGCGTGGGCCTCGGCAGAGTGTGACTGTGTCATCCCTTAAGCTTCCCACGGAAAGATAAACAGAGGGAGCTTCTTCCTCCTTGTACTGGCGAGTTTCCCAGGTCTTCGGTCACTTGTGCTGCTCTTCTCTGAGTCCTTCCAGTTGTCAGTGCCTGGGTTGCTCCATGTCCCCGTGCGTGTGTCCAAGGCTGCTGCTAAGCGAGCGTGTTGCTGCTGCATGCAGCGCCCGCTATGGCCCTGCTGCTGTGGCCTGGGATGTCATCCCCATGCCACAAGGATGCCCTGCGCTTGGCTGCCCTAACACACGCTGATCAAACACACCAACTTGCTGGGGGCCCCGGTTCATCAGGAGCTGCCCCTTCCCGAGGTCTGTTTGCCCTTCACAGGGGTTTTTGCTGGGGCAGACCGATATCCCTCTGAGTGCTCAGTGGGTACCAAGTGGCACATCGGGTTTGAACAGCTCTTGGGAGCCAGGAACCCCCCCGCAGGGCTCCGTGCACACCTCATCGGCACCACTCAGCGCCTCCGGCACAGCTGAACCCCTCTGGGAGGTGCAGCCCCTGTACAAGACGCAGTCAGGGGCGCAGAGCCGTGGTGGGTGCAGGTCCTGGGGGGGTACAGGAGCCCCCATCGTCCATTGGGACAGGCAGAGCCGGTGGGGCTGGTGCGGGAGCAGATCAAGCAGTGCCGTGGCTCCTGCTGCCGCGCAGGGCTACCCTCGGCACCAAAGGGTCCCTGGGCCCGTGCCAGCCTCGTCAGCGTGGTGCCGAGGCCAGGGGAGTGCAGGGAGCCCCGGGGTTTCAGCCCCACAGGGCTCTTGGATGCCCGACTGCCAGCACCAGCTGCGCCGCAGGCTGGGATGTGGCTCGGGGCCCTGTGCACGCCCGGCCGGGACATTCCTGAGGTTTCCTGGGCAGCAGGGAGGACCTGGGCTGCTCTCCGGCTCCCACGCCCAGCATTCGCTCAGGGCCAGCCCGTCCTCCCGAGCCCTTTGCAGTGTGAGGGCTGATGTGTGTCTGAGCCCGCTCATGTGCCGGGGTGGGCACGTTCGGCACGGCACAGGCTAGCGGCTCTGGCAGGAGCTCCAGTCCAAGAGGAGACTGTCCCTGGCTGGAGCAGGCAGCTGGCAGCAGGATGGCCGGGGCGCTGGGGCAGGCATGGCCGGGCAGGACTGTGCCCGGCTCCTGTTAAAGCGTGTGGCAGCAGCAGCCAGGGGACACACCTGGACACCATGTCTCTGTCAATTCCCAGCCCCCTGCCCCTCGGCAGGTGCTGGCTAGCCATGCCCAGGATGTCTGCACCTCTGCCTTTCACCCTCTCCAGGGGATGTGTGCGGTTCCTGCGGATTCCTGGTCCGCTGAAGGCACCGGTGCTCACGTCCTCCCGCTGTGCTGCTGGTGGGACCAACTGTCCCATGACAGGGTGGGAGCCATCACCCTTGTGGGACCCTTGCTCTCAGCAGGAATAGCCCAGAATTTGCCAGGCTGGGCAAAGCAGTGCACCTTCCCCTGGCCGGAGATGGGAAGGAGACAGGAAATGCCACTTGGAGCTCTTGTGTTCATCATGCCTTCCAGGGTGGAAGGACCCCCCCCACACCCGGCTTTTCTGTCCCAGCCGAAGAGCCCCATCCCTGTCATGGATCTTGTGCCCTCCTGCCGTGCCAGGACTGCCGTCCCGTAAGGCTGTGCCAGGGCTGGAGGGAAGGGGCTCCAGGGGTGAAACCGGGAGATGCTGTGCAGGGATCAGCCCCATCCGCCGGCCTGCGAAGCTGTGCCGCAGCTCCCCGGGACGGCCCCGCCGGGGCTGGGGGTGGGCTCCCCCCGGAGCAAAGCCTGGCAGCAGAGCGGGGAAGTCGGGCAGTGCCACATGGCTGGAGAAGAGCAGAGGCACTCAACACTGCTTGCGTTTCAGACCGTGGAAAAAGTGATGTGGACAATGAGAGCCCTGTTAGCCTGACCTCCCTGGCACATGGACTCGGAGCGCGTTCGGGGAGGGAGATAGTACAGAAATGGGGAAGCGGCTCGTGCTGTGCCCCGGGCAGCTGCCACTGCCAGCCCCACAGCTACCTGAGGTTATCCTGGGTGCGGGAAGTGCTGTTGGCCCCTGCAGACCTCAGCAGGGCGTTTCACTGGGAAATTGTGAGACGAGCGGCAGGAGCTGAGGACAGGCTGAGCTGCGAGCGCGGTGGGGATGAGGGATGCTGGAGCCTGAGCAGAGGAAAGCCATGACCGGGGAGAAGAGTGCTGAGGGTGGCAGCAAGCTGGGGTTGATGCAGGAATGGATGGCAGAAGTTTGAGCAGGTCCGCAAGCAACTGAAGGACTATGAGGAAGAGAAGTTCATGGTGGGCTTTTAAATACAGAGGCTGAGGCAGATGAGCTGGGGGTGCCAGAGTGAAGCTGCAGCAGGACGTCCCTGCCGTGTCCCAGGGCACCTCCTGCCCCTGCTGTAGGGGTTGGAGCCATAGGGCTCTCGCACTGACCACCACGGTGTCAGGACGTGGAGGCCCTCCCAGCATCAGCTCTTCTGCCTGTGCCCCATGCCCAGCGGGACGTGGGGCCGGGTGCTCGTCCAGCAGGGCTGTGAGACCACAGGCACATGTGGGGCTGCCCGTCGTTGCAGGGCTGGGTCTGAGACCTGTCATCAAGCCAAGCGGTCTCACTGACACCGATGATTTCGGTGATCGCGTTCAGTCTGAGCATACCAGATCCTGGAGGTCACACTGCTGGGGCTTGGTGCTTTGCCGCACAAAGCCCAAGCACTTTCTCAGGTGCCATGTTCTAGTCTCTGGTCCTACATGCTTTGTTCCTAAATGCAAAGGCTTAAATTTTTCTTGTAGTGGAGGATATAGGCTACATGATGCCATTTTACCAGGCTGTCCAGGTCTGTCCCCATCACAGTTCTGCACCCTCCTGCCCATTTCTGTCTTTGCAGACTGCACCAGGAGAGGACTTTTTTTCCTCCTCCAGACACGGTTTTGCTTTGAAAAGCATGTGATCCTCACCAGAAAGCCCACTGAATGGTGACTTCCCAGTTGTAGCCACATTTTAGTTCCAGCAGGTGACCAGTTTTAATCCACTTAGTAGAAGGTGCACTGATTTTGTTGAGTGCTAATTATTCATTAAAAGGTGGTGCAAGATGAATTGAATGCCTTCCAGTCTCAGCCTGTTATATCAACACAGTTACTCCAATTAACCAAACCTGTGATCTCATAAAAGGTCACACCAGCTTTCTGACACGGGTTATTTCTGCAGAGCCGTGGGGATTGGCATTAATTGTGCTGCTGTCCTTTAGCGTTGTGTTGACCCCGTTGCAAAACAGTCTGCCCGCAGCAGCAGAGATCATCCTGCTCGTTCAGTGCAAGTGCCGGTGAAGCTTGTAGTCCTTACGCGAGTCCAGCTTTCCCAGTCTCCCAGGGTATGTTACAGTTAGCACCAAGAGGGCCCAAACTTGCGTGTCATGCAAAGTGGTATAGCTCTGAAGATCTATAATGCCTCTTTTGGGCAGGGAGGATGTCCCCTCAGTGACTGACGGACAGAATAAGAAGTGTTTTATTACTGCTGTGAGATGGTAAGCTCATCCCTTCGCTGCTTTCCAGCCAGAGCAGAGATGTGGTCAGGGCGTTCCTGCCCTGCCTGCTCCTTGCAAGCCCTGAGACCCCCTTCCCCGAGCCGCTGGCAGGGCTGGGGTGGCCTTTTGCACCTGCCCTCCTCTTTCCTCTGCCATAACAGGCTGATTAAATGGTTCAGCTAAGCGTTTCCCTGCTGCCTGCCCACAAATATGCTTCCTGCTGGGCTTTGTTTTGTTCTCGCAGTGGCAAAGCAGGCAGCTTAGGTGCGGGGAGCCCAGAGCCAGCTCCCACCGACCCCAGGGCTCCTGGGCTGCCCTGAGCCGGGGCGCATTCCTGCCTGCTGCTGCGTCTCCAGCAGCACTGTGATGTCCTCCATGCCCCAGGCTGTGATACAAGAGAGAACCGGACCCAGCGCTGATGTGATTGCCCTGAGGGGGTTGATGTGCTTCCCCCCACGATGTCTTGCACTGGCCTGGACCAGTGTTGTTGGTCCTTGTTAGCCCTCCTCCTCTCTGCCTGAGCGTCTGCGTCCACCAGGCACTCATCTCAAGGGACTTACTGCCCTTGGTGGCACCTCCAATGTGGCCCATGCCTGAAGGGACAGACTGGCAGCAGGGCTGGGCACCATCTTTAGGGGTTTTGTTGGTACGATGGGCATGGAGAAGGGGCTGTCTCTGGGCACCGTCCTGGTTCGTCCTTGCCTTGGGTCCAGGAGGCATCCCCAGAGGCTGGAGGAGTGACCTGGCCTCCATCTTCTGGAAGAGTGAACAGAGCAGGAACGGGGCCAATTCCTGCTAGAGGAGCCTCTGTGGAAACCCTGCCCCGAGCGCTGGTGGGGCAGTGGGTCGATCGTGCCAGCCCCCAGCCCTGCGTTGGTGGCCAGGCTGATGGCGAGGCCCCGGGGAGGCTGTGCTGTCCAAGGGGGGACTCCCCAGCCCCTTCGCTCTGTGAGTACCCCCTTCCCAAAGCAAGGTCCATCTTGCTGTCACCCCGCAGGTGCCAAGGGACCAGGAGCAAAGGGGCAAGAGGTGGACAGGCCTTAGTCCAGGGAAAGGGGCTCCTACAGCGCGGCACCTGAAGAGTAGCCATGGTCCCCAAAGATGCCCCAATACACCCTTGCGATGCCACCGAACTGGCATGCAGGCAGCAAGTCATGAGAAAGTGGGGATGAAGGCTCGCAGGGCAGCATGGTGGCTAAGGAAGTGTCCTGGCACCATGGGGAGGGGCTGCGAGAAGGGTCCCTGGGGCACAGCCCCACACTGGGACCGTGCGCAGGGTTTGCATTTATTTTCCTTCCTCTGTAACCCTGTAGCTAAACATCAGAGTCTTAAATCACCCCTACTTGCGGGTGAGCCAGACCTTGTTCTTTTTAATGCTATCTAGTGACAAACCGTGTGACGCCATCTGCGTGAGCGCAGCGTGCCGGATCTGCTCTCGGGGTGGGGGATGTAGGACGCAGAGATGTTATTTCTGCTGGGCCTGTCCTAGGGGGACTCCCAGGTTTGGGGGCGTGCTTTCACAGCTGTGGAAGGGACTGGCTGGAAGGGGGTGACAGGAGGCTGCGGTGGCGGGAGGCAGGCGGGTCACCATGCCAGCGGTGCTGGGTGAGCACCAGAGCTTTGCCATCAAAAGCACAGCGAGCCCAGCCCGGAGCAGGGCTGACACTGCCCATGCAGAAATGCTGTTCGTGGGCTGCCGCGGCACCCGTGGGGTTAAAGTGGTCCCTGACAGGATAAATGGGAATAGAGTATGGGAAGGCGTTTCACAGAGAAGTGTTTTCACCATTGTTTGCCGGTGGGGCTGGTGCAGGAATACCACATCTCCCTCAGGTATTCAGGGAGCCGCAGATGTTATTGGAGGGCTGGAGAAATGCCGCACAGTGAGGAATGTGAAAGTCTCCGGCCGCCTTGCTCCTCGCAGCGGGCAGGAGCGTGGGCTGGCAGCCCCTCACCGCCAGTGGCCATCGCAGTGCTCGTGGTGGATCAAGCTCCTGGCCGGTCTAGCCGGGCTTTCCCCAGGCCCTGATGCCATTCCAGCTCCCTCTGCTCTGGCAGCCGATCCCCTCCTTTCCGGCTGACTCTCGTGGGGGTGACGCACACCCCTTTGCCTTGTCTGCCCTCACTGCCCTTTGGCGCAGGCGGTGCAACCCAGCGGTGCAGTGAGATTTCAGTAGCGGCTGTTGGCGGAGGGGTGCGAGGTGCCGGGGAGGCGCCGGGCAGAGCCTTGGCCGACGGCAGCCCCGGGGGTGCAGGGACGGTGCAGGGGGCTGCAGGCAGGAGGTACCAGGGCCGGCAAGAGCCAGCTGGCTCCATCCGGGGATGAGGCTAAGCGTGTGAGCAGGGGGTTTACCCAGCTGGGTGAGGGGAGCTGGTGTTTCGGGGGTTTACCCAGCTGGGTGAGGGGAGCTGGTGTTTCGGGACTTCACCCAGCTGGATGGGGGAAGCTGGTGTTTCAGCACGGCTCGTCCGTCCCGCACACCCTGACCCTTTCTGCCCCTGCAGAGCCAGGCTGCCATGGGAAGCTGCAGCGCGTGGGCACGGCAGCAGCTGCTGGTGCTGCTGAGCAGCGTGTGGCTGTGGGTGGGCAGCTCCCAGCCCACTCCCCCGGCGCCCACGCACACCCCCGGACCCCAGCTGAAGTTCCGCCTGGCTGGCTACCCGCGCAAGCACAACGAGGGCCGCGTCGAGGTCTTCTACAACGACGAGTGGGGCACCATCTGCGACGACGACTTCACGCTGGCCAACGCGCATGTGCTGTGCCGGCACCTCGGCTTCGTGGCTGCCACTGGCTGGGCCCACAGCGCCAAGTACGGCAAAGGCGTCGGTAAGAGAGGGGCGGTGGGCACAGCACCCCCCCCGCCCATACTGCAGCTGTCAGCCCGCCGCCATGGGGTGGTGTGCCTGCCACAGCAGGTTTGCATGCAGTGGTGGTGAGGCAGGGGGACAGGCAGGTCTTGTGTTTGCCAGGTGCCCAGCAGTGTGTGTGTGTGTGCGTGCGTGCATGTGTGTGTTGCACATGCAAAGCGGGCTGGGAAACCCTGCGTGTTTGCGTGTGAGCGGCTGTGCGAGTACCCAGGGTGGCTGCGGGCACTACAGCAATGGGGCTGCTCGTGCCCCTGGGGGCTGCAGGGGGGCTGCAGGTCCGGGCTGGTGTGAGCATATGGTGCAAGGGTGTAGTGGGTTGTCCTGCAGGTGAGATGCTGTACAGACCCCCCCGGTGCACATTGCGCGGGGGCTTTAAGTCTGGCAGAGCAGCCCCTTGGGGAGGTGGAAGCTCCCCATCTGCAGATGCCCCACTCAGGGCTTTACTCTTGGCTTTTCCCCGGCCGTATCTTTGTGCCGAGGGAGGGCTGACCCCAGCCCAACATCCGCGCTCCTGCTGTACAGCTGTGTGGTTCCTGGCCACGTTCCATGGGCACCTTCCCTGCTCCCTGGGGATGCTGCATGGGCTTGGCCCCCCCTCACCCCCGATGTCTGGCAGGGCGGATCTGGCTGGACAACGTGAATTGTGCCGGAGGTGAGAAGAGCATTGGGGACTGCAAACACCGGGGCTGGGGGAACAGCGACTGCAGCCACGAGGAAGATGCGGGTGTCATCTGCAAGGACGAGCGCATCCCAGGCTTCAAGGACTCCAACGTCATCGAGGTGAGGAAGCTGCTGGCCAGGGTGGGCAGAGATCCCGCAGAGCCAGCTGCCAGGAGCCCTGCCGTGGGGCAGCCCTGCCGTGGGGCAGCCCAGCCTGGCCTCAGTCCTCCCTGAACACTCGGGAGGCAGCGTCCCCACCGCACGCTGGCAGGCTCCCACGTGCAGGACTAGGGGACTCTGTTGGTGCCTTCCCTCAGCCCTAGCACGTGGGCTGTCCCCATGTCCCCAGGGCTTCCCCACTGCCCTGGCCCCCCAGACCCAGAGTCGCATGAGCACCTATTTCCCTGGGGTGCGCCAAGTCCAGCCGGGTTCTGGGTCCATAGGCAGCAGTCGGCACCGCGGTGGGCCACCCTGCAGCAGGCACATCCCTCCTCTGCCCTGCATGGGAGCGCAGCACTGCCATGGCCTGCCCTGAGCATCCTGAGCTGCCGCTTCCCCCGGCAGCTTCTCTGGGCCAGGGAGTCTGTCTCACACCCCTGCAGCCTGTTTTCTTCTTTCTCCCACCTGCTGGAGACCCTTGTTCCCAGACATGCTCCTCCACGCCGCACTCCTCCAGCACGCTTGGCCTCTCCTGCTCGCTTTTCCAGGCTCCCTGTTTCTCAGACCAGCTTTCATGGCTGTCCTTGTCTTCCCAGCTGGGGCTCTTGTTCCCCTCAGCCACAGTGCCTGTGGAGGATGAGGCTCTGCTCAGGATGTGGCTTGGGTGTGGGGACATGGCACAGCCCTGGGTGTGGGACGGCAGGTCTCCTGTGAGGCAAGGGGGGCTGGGGCTGTGTCCTGCAGGCTGTGCCCAGTGTCCCGGCACCCCCTGCTGCTGTCCTGCTCTGGGTGGGTGCCTGGGCATAGACCGGTCTGGGCACCCTCCCTCCGGGTGCAGGGTCCTGAGGTGATGGGACAGCAGCGCTGGCACTCCTGGCTGTACTCCCAGGGCATGCACCCAGGAGGGCAGGGAGACGTGGGGCATTGGCTGCGCAGGATGGGATTAAGTCCTTGGCTCCCCAGGTCTATGAGATGTGGCCTGCAGGGATGCAGGACCTGGCTGTCCCTGTTCCCCACCTGGAACTTGGGACCCTATCTCCTGCGGGTGCCTGCATCCTCGGGGCATCCCTGGGAAAGGGCTGTCAGGGAGCCGGGGCGGCGGGGTGCAGTGGAAGCCTGTGCTGACTTGTGCCCTGCAGACGGAGCAGAGCCATGTGGAGGAGGTCCGCCTGCGGTCGGTGGTGTCCGGGGCCCGGAAGCAGCTGCCAGTGACAGAGGGCATCGTGGAGGTGCGCTACAAGGATGGCTGGGCACAGATCTGCGACGAGGGCTGGAGCAGCCAGAACAGCCGTGTCGTCTGCGGCATGATGGGCTTCCCGGCTGAGAAGAAGGTGAACAGGAACTTCTACAAGTGAGTGGGGCCATCAGGGAGCCCGCGGGGCTGGGGTGTTGGAGCAGAGCTAGGGGCACGGGGCTGGGGCAGAACTGGGGACGGTGCCAGGGACACGGAGCAATGCTGGGGGGACAGCAGGGGTGCGTGGTGTTGGGCATTGTGGCTCCCCAGCATCTCTCCCATCCCTGTTGCTCACCAGTGCTAGCCCCAGCTGGCCATATGGCCAAGCCGGAGGTCCGTGGTGTCCACCTGCCCCATGCACCACTGCAGAGGCTGCTCCAAGAGGGCAGCTTTTGCTCCCTGGCAGTGGTGCACCTCCACATTTCCCCCCGGCGTGGAGTGTGAGGGTCCCCATGACGAGGGGAGGTTTGCAGCCACGCCAGGCAGGGATGCTCCAGCAGCACCATGGCCGGAGCGAGGGGCCCAGGGGTGTGGGCACGGGCACGATGCCCACGGCGTGGTGCCCGGTGCTGCACCCAGCCCTGACCAGGCAGCCGCGGTGTTGCTCCCGCAGACGGTTGAAGCGCGCAGTCAGGATGAAGGGCCGGAGCCTGAAGCCAGGCAGCAGGTAAGGGGCCGGGGCGCCCCATCTGCTGAGCCCTTGGCAGAGCCGGGCTGTCCGTCCCTGCCGGTCTCTGCTGTTGGAATGGATCCTGGCGCAAATGGATCCGGAAGGAGCAGACCGAGGGCTGTGCTGGGCAGGCAGGACAAACCCCAACCCGGCTGGACCTGCCTGTCCACACCGGGGTCCCCCGTCCCCCATGAGAGACAGTCTTTCTGCCAGGTCAGCCATGCCCCAGGCCAGGCAGTCCCCATCCCACACACCAGGCAGGAGTCCTGGCACAGGGATCTGGGACTGCAGAGCAGACCCACTGTGGGCCGGATCCCTTGGGAGGCGCGGAGAGGGCTTCAGTGTCCTGTGCTGTGGCCCCACGGGGACCTGGAGGCCTTGGAGTAGAGCTGTCTCTCCTGGCAGATGGGAAGGGAGGGGCTGTGGAAATGGGCTGCTTTCGGCAGAAAGCGGCAATGGGGAAGCTGGAAAGGCTGCGCACCCCTCCATTCCCCGCAGGGTGGGCTGGCGCCGGCATGAGAGCACTTGCTCAGCAGCACTAGCAGTGCTGGTCGCCAGGGTGATGGGCACGGCAGTGCTAGCGGGCACCGGTGTGGTGGGCACAATGTGGCAGGTCTTGTCATGAGTGCTGCATCTGCTCGGGATCTCTTGCACCCTCTGCCCACTCGGTCTTGCTGCCTTTCTGCCGGTCCTGGGGATAGTCTGACTGTCCTTTCCCTCCATCCCTGATCCCTGCTGCCAGATTTGATGGTGGGTGCAGGGAGCCAGCGCCCATCCTCTCTGGACTATGGCGTGGCACCTCTCACCTGAGCCCACTGGTGCACGGAGACGTTGCTCTGCCCCCAGCACACGACCTTGCCCCAGTCCACCACCTTCCCTGGTGACGAAGGTGCCCCACACTCTGGACCCGTCCCAAGCTCTTCATTGTGACACTTCCCAGTTTTGTGTCCCCAACGGGCGTCCTTGCCAGCTCCTGCAGCCGTGCCTGCACTGGTGATGGAAATCCAGACAGGGTCAGCCGTGGGGTCTCCTCAAACCCCCACCCACAGATCCTGCTCACTGCAACGTGCTGTAATTCATCTGGTTCGGTGCTGGCTGCCCCTTTTCCAATGAGCGGGTGTTTCCCCTGCAGCACTGGGTGAAATGCTTTGCGAAGTCCATGAATCAGCAGTCTGCTCCCTTCCCTCTGCCCCCAGCAGGACCTGTCTCCTGAAAGCCACGCAATTTGGGGCTGCGCGGCTGCAGTCATATGCGGGGTCACAGACTGATCCAGGCTGGAAGGGACCTTGGGGAGTCCTGGTCCAACCCCCGGCGTGGAGCAGGGCCAGCTGTTGTCAGCCCAGGACTTCATCCAGTTGGCTTTTGAAAACCTCCGAGGATGGAGATCCCACAGCCTCGTGGCCTCTGCTCCAAAGCTGAGCAGCCCTCATGGGGAGAAAGTTTTCCTTACACCGAGTCTGAACCTCACATTGCCAGTCAGGCCTGTTTTCTCTCATGTTTTTCCCTCCTATGGCTAGAAGAGCCGTTGTCCCTCACAGCCCCTTGCAGGTGCAGGTCCAGCCATCTCAGCCCCACTCTGGAGCAGCCCCACTCCCCCATCTCTCCTCCAGACCTGACGGTCCCGGTGGCCGTCCCCGGAGCTCGTGCTGCTGAGCTGATGTCTTTCTTGTACTGGGGACCCAGAACTGGGCGCAGGATCGAAACGCGGTTTCATGAGTGCGAATGGGCACTGGTGTCCTCCATCCAGCCATTTGACTCCTGGTGGCCCCGTACTGTGTCCTGGGACTCGCTGGGCTGTGTGGGCTGACATGGACCTGCTGGCCAGTGGGGTCAGTTGCCAGGCTTGGTTTTGCCTTGTCCCTGGGCGGGGGGCATGTCAGTCCCCTGCCCTGTTTTGGGGGACAGTGCTCTTCACCCCTTCACAGGGGTTTTGGCCCTGCTCAGCATCTTCCTCCCTGAGTGACGCAAAGCATTTGAGCCTGTTGGGACTGTGCCTACATCACGTGTGTGGCCAGGCCCCGGGCAGCCTCCTCTTCCCCTCACTGCTCAGCGTGCGCCTGGGGAGCTCCCTGCGCTGCCAGTGGGTCCGTGCAAGCCTGCAGCCAGTGTCACCGTGCCCCCTGTGGCACTGGGGACAGGACCCGCCGCCCGCGCTGCTTGCTTGGTGCTGTGCTTGCTGGGCGTCCCGCTCCCCTCGGAGCGCGGCGCAGTGACGTTGTCTGGTGTCTGGACGAGGACATGGGCACACCTCACTTGCACCCCACAGATCAAATCGTTGCCGGTGGTGTTTGATCTTTTGCTGTGTGACAAGGCAGCGCAGGATGTTGCTGCATCCGACACAGTTTCCTGGTGGGATGTGGGCAGGAAACCGCATCATTGCTGCGGAGGGCAGTTCTGTCATGTTGCTGGCAGCAGATGATGCCATTGCACCCATGTGTGACACGACGGGGATGTGCATGAGTCTCCCTGGGAGGCCAACGTGCCTGGTTCAGTCTTCAGTGACAACTGGGGCAGGCTGTGCTCCCTGTGTCACTGCCGCTGGCAGAGGTGACAGCCTGAGGCCCCAGGCTCCTTGACGGTTGTTTTCTGTTTTCCAGGCTGGCCTCCAAATCTCAGCCTAAACAAAAGCGCAGGGAGGACGTAGGGCCCAAGAAGAGGTAAATGGCTCCAGGGGAGAGCCTGAGTGCCAGGAGCCCCGCTCAGTGCCGCCGGCGCCGTGCGTGTCCCCGTGCTGCTGGGGATGTGGGGCAGGCAGACGGCGAGGGGTGGTCGCCCTGCAGGAACAGAGCGTCTCTCCCTTGGGGACAGTGCAAGGGGCATGGACAGCGAGTGGAGCCACAGGCAGGGTGGCCATCGACACCTCCGCTGCCAGTCGGCCGTGCCGGTCCTGTCTCAGGGCTCCTCTCTCCTTGCAGGCTCTTCACGGAGCGGCAGCAGCTCAACTACCGCCTGCACTCTGTGTCCTGCACGGGGACAGAGGTCCACCTCTCCATGTGCGCCTTCGAGTTCTACCGGGGCAACACCTCGGCCGCCTGCGGGGCCGGCATGCCCGCCGTCGTCAGCTGCGTGCCTGGGCCCCTCTTCGCCACTGGCAATGGCCACAAGAAGAAGCAGCGCCAACAGCAGCAGGGCCAGGTGAGCCCCGCCGGGAGGGGGATGAGTCCTGTGGTGGCCCACAGCTGGCCACTGCAGGGCTCTGTCCCTGGGCTGCACCCAAGAGCGGTTGTGCGGGTCCCTGGGTGACACGGAGCGGGAGGTGGGGGCGGTGTCCTGTCCCTGCACATCCCAGGTGTCATGGCCAGCAACCTCGGTGCTGCAGAGCGTTGTGCCACACCGTGCTGTGCCATGCTGCACTGTGCCGCACCATGCCATACCGTGCTGTCCCTTACCGTGCTGCCCCACACCGTGCCCTCACCCTGCTCCCCCGCAGCCACGGATCCGACTGAAGGGTGGTGCGAAGGTCGGCGAGGGCCGCGTTGAGGTGCTCAAGAGCAGCGAGTGGGGCACCATCTGTGACGACCGCTGGAACCTGCTGTCAGCCAGCGTGGTGTGCCGAGAGCTGGGCTTCGGCAGCGCCAAGGAGGCCCTCACCGGGGCACGCATGGGCCAAGGTGAGGGTGCTGGGCTGGAGGGGCCAGGCATCGCCCTCCTGCCTGCGGACGAGGCACTTGTCCAGGCGCAAGGCTCTGCTGGGCTGGGGGGAGCCATGGCTGGGTTTGTCCCATGGGCGCCTGGCTGCCATTCGCACGTGGTGCAGGGCTTGCCCCAGGCATCTCCAGGGGACAGTGGCCACTTAGCCGTGCTGCCCTGGGCAGCAGCAGTGGAGGCCAGGATTGTGCTGAGCTCCCTCGGTGCACGCTGAGGAGCAAGGGCAGCCATGAGGACACGGTGGCCGTGGCCGTCCCTATGTCAATGGATCCTGAGCCCTGCTGTCCCCCCGGCAGGAACGGGGCCCATCCACATCAACGAGGTGCAGTGCCTGGGCACCGAGAAGTCCCTTTGGAGCTGCCCCTTCAAGAACATCACGCAGGAGGACTGCAAGCACACGGAGGACGCAGCCGTCCGCTGCAACATCCCCTACATGGGCTACGAGAACCTGGTGCGCACCATGGGGGGCTGCCAGCATCCATGGGGCCACAGTGCCTGGCAGATCCCGGCATCGGGTCCCCCGGAGAGGGCTGATGGGGGAGGGCCCACGGGACATGTTGTAGGATGGCCCATCATCTCTCCTTCTCTGCACCCCATCGCACCCCACACGTTTGCCCCTGGTGTGAGGCAAGGGCTGCCCTGGGGTATTTTGCGGTGGGAGTCCCAAGCTGCCCCTGTGAGGAGAGGGGTGGAAGAGGGGCCATGGGGGGGCCATGGGTGCCCTGTGGTATCCCACTGTGTGGGATGGTGTGGGGCAACTGCTCCCTGCTGCTCTCCCTGCTGCCAGCCCATGCCAGCTCCCCGGCAGAAGCACCAGAAAAAAAATCACTGTGGGCCAACCAAGAGAGATTTTTTTTTTTTTACTGATGATGAAATGAGCAAATGGAGCCGCGTGTTCCTGTTTGCCCTGCCCTGTCATTTCATCTGCTTTGGGCTTTTTAATAATTTTTAACTTTCTCATACCTATCATTTCTGAAATGAGAATGCCATTTCAAAACAAACCAATTTCCCTGCTTTGGTGAGACAGCTCCCAAACTCACAAGCAATTTCTTGGCCCCAAACCCGCCGTTTTTGGCGAGGTCCCTGCTGACCAAAGCTGTGCTTGGCTCCACGCAGCTGCTGGCTGCCACCTCCCTGCCTGCCCCGAAGCTCCAGGCTTGGGGCCCATCCGGGTGCCAGGTGCTGGGCAGGACCATCCTGCGGGATGCAGCCCCAGCAGCGGGAGCATCAGGTGTGAGGATGATGATGCTGCCACTGCCTCTCTCCGCAGATTCGGCTGAGCGGGGGCCGGAGCCGCTTCGAGGGGAGGGTCGAGGTGGCGGTGGGGGCTGGCGACGGGGACCAGCCCCGCTGGGGTCTGGTCTGCGGCGAAGGCTGGGGTACGCTGGAGGCGATGGTGGCCTGTCGCCAGCTGGGTCTGGGATTCGCTAACCACGGCTTACAAGTAGGTGCCAGCGCCAGCTTGGCCAGGGCAGCGAACCGCCACCACCACTGCTTCGCGGGGACGGGGACAGGGACAGGACGGGACCGGGGACAGGGGATGGGATGGGAAGTGGCGTAGCGTGGGGTCCCTGCTCACGACCTCAGGGCTTTCCCGCAGATCCGCCTAGCCGGCGGGAGGACGACATTTGAGGGCCGCGTGGAGGTGAAGCGAGGCAGTAAGTGGGGCACGGTGTGCAGCGATGGCTGGACCACCAAGGAGGCGATGGTGGCCTGTCGCCAGCTTGGCCTGGGCTACTCCCTGCACGCGGTGACGGTAGGTGCCGGCGGGGAGGCCCCCGGTGACACCTCGACGAGCACAGGCACCGGCGCTTCCCCGATGGCTGTGGGGCTGTATGGGGGCAAAGGGATGTGACCACTCCGTGCTGTGGGATGGGACCCTTGTGGGCAGCCTGGGTACGTGGGCAGGGCTGTGCCGTGGCTGGGTGGTGGCTGCAGCCTGGGTGCGCGCGAGCTGGGTCACCCACAGCGGCCAGCCCTGCCACCCAGCCTGTCTCGCCCCCTCCCCGTCCCCAGGAGACGTGGTACTGGGACGCCAGCAACGTGACGGAGATGGTGCTGAGCGGGGTGAAGTGCGCCGGCCACGAGATGTCCCTGAGCCACTGCCAGCACCACGGCACCAGCCTGAACTGCAGGAACACGGGCACGCGCTTCGCCGCAGGCGTCATCTGCTCCGAGAGTGAGCGGCGGGAGGGGGCTGGGGGCAATGGGGGCTGCGGGCAACGGGGTGTGCGGGCAGTGGGGTCTGTGGGCAAAGGGGGCTGCAGGCGGTGGGGTCTGTGGGCAGTGGGGTCTGTGG
>VYZM01021664.1:0-11156 GCA_013398915.1 Dromas ardeola
CAACCCTATGATTCTATGAGATGAACATTAAAAATATTAACTTTTAAAAGTTACACAGTGCTTATTAGCAGCAAATTACACAACAATAAAAGATTTACTTAAAACACCATTAAGATTTGCTGATTCTATGCAGGAAATTGTTAAGACATTCCCAAGCAGTTTCCCAAACTAGGATCAAATGGTACAGTCCCAAACTAATTAAATAGCATGAAATCCTGTTTCCCTTACACGAGTTATCAGTTCAGTACTCTGACAAGCATAGGTTTGTTAGGAAAGTTAATGAACAAATCAAAACCTTTTGTTATTTTGGCAACTACTACCCTCAAAAGCATGCTTCACACCTGAGGAACAATTTCTTAACAGAGAGCTCTACACCTGAACAGAAAAACCGTGAAAAGTCAAAACTCTAATTAAATCTAATAAAGCATAGAATGGAATGTTTAAGAACTCTGTCTTCAAATATTGTAGTCCTTGAAATACCAGCTCTTGACAGTACTGAATGGTTCATCAGTATTATTAACTTCATTATGTGTTTCAGTGATATGCTTTGCTTCTGAAACCCAAGGACTCCAGCTGAACAAAATTTATGTGCGGAAGTTTGTTGTTGGGTTTCAAAGTGAATTAATTAATTAATATTTCAGAAATATTTGATACCGGAAAACAGCAGCCAGTCACAGAAAACACAACTTATTAGTGACAAAGTATTTTAGACATCATACAGATCAGCATCACACATGTTCTTCGGTTATATTAATAACGTAAAAGTCTTCAATTGAACTTACAAACTACACGAGAGTTTTCCCCATTAGGTAAAAAAAAAAATCAACTTTTGCATACTATTGTTTTCTTAAGAGTCAGCATAGAAAAACTTTAGACCTTCTGCAAGCTGCACATTATCCTACCACACGCATGAGAAGCGGCATGGAAACAAGAACTGCAAGGTAAAGGGTTTATACCTGCAGGTAGAGTCTACAGAGCCTAGAAGGGAACCCAGATTAGTAAAATCTCACTACTCAGAAGGCATTCAGTTATATTTGTTTTCAAACAAGAAGATCTGCGTAAGTTGTGTGTGTGTCTAATAATGGAAAAAATCAGGACAGAAGAGGTAGGAAGCTCAAGCCACTATTATAATACAAAGGATTAAACTGCTTCAGAAATTTGAAACATACATTGTTCAACAGTGCTTATTTACAAGGTTGTTATTCAAAGGTTACCGACCCTTAAAATTAAGTTTATTTCACAAAGCAATCTGTTTTTACAGGTCTTAATCCTATAAACACTATTCTTGTCAACAGAAGACTGCCACACTAAGAACACACAATCTTTTGTATCAGGACGAACTTTATACTGTTTTTTCTGTTCAACCGTAATAAGAAGCATTGCTCACTTGGTAACTTGGTTAGCTTCAGCAAATTATATGATGTATTCGGTTAAAACACAGCCTTAATTCCTAAACTTAACATGTGGCTAAAAGAAGTTCCTAAGGAGCAAACATGGCGATGCAGAGCTGTTACCTAGAAAGATCTTAACAGTTTTTGAGGACTGAGAAAACAAGTAATAGGACAACTAACATCTTTCATGCTGTTAAATTTAGCTAAGAACTACGTCATGTTCTTCAGCATGAAATATTTTCCATGTTTCTGCATCTTATGAAAACAAGAAGCCATGGGATTATAAGAAAGGCTCATTTAATATGTGTTACAGAGACTTTGTTATCAAGAACATTAGTAACTAGAAGATCTCCAAATCATGAGCATTATCAATTTCAATAATATCTTCAGGTTCCATCTTTGCTTCATGATGACCCTCCTGTAGATCATCCAGGGAAGCCAGAGCCTCATTTGTATCGCTAGCGAAAGTCTCACGAGATGCATCATCGTATTCTTGCAGATTAAGCCCTTTAATAGCTTTTTTCATCTTCTTTCCTAGAACTTGTATTCTCCTCTTCTTAGCAGCTTTTTTGTTTTCATACTCCTTTTGGTTTTCCAGATAGAATATTTCCTTGAAAGAAAACAAGAACAGTTTGGAATATTCATTTACTAGTGTTTCCTAAAGAAAACATGAAGAAGTGAAAAATAAAATATTACAAATACTATACAACAGTATTTAACTAAGATACACATTATTGATAGTAGAAGTATGAAGACGGACTGCACTTAAGAAAAATGCCCCATAAATAATTTTATTACATAGTTTCTCAGTGATCTCAAAGTCTATGTAAATAAGTATCACTAAGTTTTCATTTCAACTTTGCTGATGATACAAAATGGGGAGGAATGGGTGGTAGACCAGAGGGACATGCTGCCATACAGAGGGACCTGTAGAGAAAACTTTCCTCAACTTGAAATTTGAGTCTGGTCCCATCACCTTTACTGTCAAACATTTGTGAACCCCATTACCATCTTCTCAACTGCAACACGACTTGCAAGTTTCACCCATATTTCAAGGGGGAGAATATCACGTAGCAGAGCTGCTACATGCCTTTCTTTCCCTGCTTATTTTTAAAAAAGAACATAAGTTGTCTACAGAAAACATTAATGCTTTTTTTCTGCTGAAAAGCTGCAAGTGCTGAGGACATGCAAATCTGTGAGAGCTGTGTATGTGACAACCTCCATGATGACAGGAATACACATGCTTTTCCCAGGCTCTTGCTTACACCCACTGCTGTAACAACCAAGTTCAGCTAATTTTTATTTGCCCCATTGGAAGGCTGGAAGCAGAAGGGCGCAGAGGGGTCGCACCTGTTGGGAGGAAGGGACAGGACAGGTGACCCAAAACTGACCAACAGGGTATTCCATCCCTTCTGCCCCACGCTGCATATAAAAGCTGAGGGATCAAAGGGTCAGCTCTCTTTCTTCAACGGCCAGCATCTGAGGAGGACTCTGTTCGCCTGCCTTTGGTCCTGACCCCAGCATTCCTGACTCTAGATACAGAATCCAGTTCCTGTCCATTGCTGAGGGCAGTCTGGGACTTGCCCAGTGCCAGCCAGTGATGCGATCATCATCCTGGGAGCTTGATACTGGGCTTGTATATATTGTACAAATTTCATTATTTTCTTTTTCTTTTATTAAATATTTCAGTAAACAAGTTCTGTTGTTTTTTTTTCCTAAACTCTTAAGTCTCTTTCTGTCACACTCCCTCCTGGAGAGAGAGGAGGGGAAGAGCATCCATCATCTGTCTCAGTGGCCAGTCTGGCCCAAACCATGACACGTGTGAACAGCAGTTAATCAATTTTTTTGTGGGTTTTCTTAGTTATTTTTTGAATGTGGAAAGATGGTTTCTTTGGAACATATAGTTAAACTTGCTAGAAGTCATGAGAGTGCGTCAATCATAGCATTTGTAGTAGGAAAAAAAATTAATTTGGACAATCATTTGTGCTCTTGACAATTTTACCTTAATTTGTTCTTCTTTGATGCTAGGTGTGTTCTTCAGCAGGTTTAAATAAACGCCCCCTGGTGTTCTTCTCCTAGTTCCGTTCTTAATAGCGAAAAGAGTGAATTAGTAACAGCAAGCTTAATACTAAGTGTTGACATAAAAATAGTACTGAGACAGAATAAAAAAAAACTTAAGTTCCGCTGTGTTAGGTAAAGAAAGAAAACGCAAATAGTATTCTAACTACTGTCACAACTATCTGCAATAACGTATAGGTTAAATATTCAGAACATTCCTAACACATAAGCCCAGCAAAATGTAAAAAATGAATTTGACAAAATGCTGTAGATCTCAGGTTTCCTTAAGTTGCGCTCAGCAGTTCTACAACTTACTCACATATCTGCAGGATTTTACATTTCTACCTGGGGCATATGAAACACAACAGGTATTTTAAAGTTCTTCCCCACAACATAGTAGTTCCATACTTCAACAGTTTTCAGTGTAAGAGTGGTGGTGCAATGGGCCATACCAAAGCATGAATGGACTCAGCTTTGAAACCTCTGTAAATTATACGTACTAATTATCACACTATTAATCAATTACTATTCATAACATATCAAGTTGAACTGTTACTCCAGTGCTTTGATATTTATTAAATGTGGTATTTTTCTGCTAAATAACCAAGTAAAATACAATTCAAAAGTTGTAAATAGAGAAGGTCAATGCTTAAGTATGTTCTTGAAACAGCAGACGCACAAAATCCCAACCAAGAAAAACAGCATCATCTGCCTTTCAAATGGCGTACTCTGATCTGCAGCCAAAGGAACCTGTGCCACCAGGAGTTGTACCTTTTCACCTCCTTGGTAAACAACTTGTTAGTAAGTACTTTAATCTTTCAAGACAATAGGCTGCTTCTAAGACAAGTTGCTAGCTGGAAAGTGGTTGCTTCTTTTTGTGGGGGGTGTGTGTGCGTTGGGTTTTTAAATTTTTTTTCCCCTCCCCTCTGCTTCCAATGAGGGAACTTAAAAGATGTAATTCATAAACAAATGCCTGAAAGTACTCGCCAATTCCCTTCCACTTTTTTTTTTTCCTTCTGAACTTTTGCAATAAGGCTCGTTATTTAATGAAAACAAAAACATGCCAAGAAATTGATAACCTAACCATTAATTATAGGACTTTTACCGTGATTTGTAACAGAAATCAGTACTCAGTTTTGCTCTATTGATACATAAGCCGATGGTCCTCTAATAAAGCTAACAGATTCCCTTTTGAAAGTTATTCTTCAAAAGTGACATTAGAAATGGTCACTACTGAGTATGTTGACTTGTGATGGCATACTGATTAACCCAGTAGAAAGGTCGGGGCTGTCAAGCACCCACATGACTTTCTGAAGAAACATGACAGAAGCTTCACCTGGAAGCTTTTCATGACAAGCTCTTATCCAAGCTTCAGAATCCTTCGCTCTTAAGTTTGTCAGGAAAAGACCCCAAAGGGAGGCAGACTAACATGCAATGTTATCACTGCAAATCAGATCCTTATCTCAGTACAAGAAGTTGGGCAATTTCCAGGTTTATTCATCTTGTCATTTACTTAAATCCTGATGGAAGGTTACATTAGTTTCATGGGGAGGGAAGGCCATGAAACTCTGGGAGAACCTGTCCAGCACGAAAGCTGTGCAACAGCACTACCTAAATATTCTACATGTAAAAAGTTGTGTGTGCCCCCCACCCGGCAAACCCACAATATCACATTTTTCTTACCACTATGAACAGTCCACCATTTTGTTCCACTTCAGCTGTTTCCATAAGCAGTTCGATAGCTTTTCTTTTCCCAATTATTTTCACTACTCGGGCAATTAAATCTTTTTTTGGTTCACAAAGCCTGAGTGCAGGAAAAAAAAATTTAAAAAAATACACATTTATTGTCAGCATCATTTCTCGAGTAAAATTGATCACAGAACTTCCATAATGAGTAATTCATTCTGTGGAACATAAACCTGCTAAAATTAAAGAGTCTATACATATAAGTATGTTTCAGTGGCTTCTTGAATCAGATTTCAAAATACTGAGCTTCTGAGGGAGTTTTTTCTAAAGCATGCATTTAAAAAAATTGTTTCAATGAAAATACACCGAGTGATTATTTTTCTATTGACGTGTGAAAATTAAACCAAATATGAAACTGCAAAGACCTGTATAAATCTCTGAACTTAAGTATAAAAGTCTGCTGTGCATTTAACAGCTAAAAATACCGCACCTTTTACAGTTAAATCAACAATTATTTGGAGACAACAATAAGTGTAAAAGTTCCCCTGTATCATGTGCCATTCAGACAAACCTACATAATAAAAAAGAAATCAGTCTGCTGACTATCTATGACAACTTATAAAAAACTTATAAAAACAAGGAAAAAAAATGCAATATTTCAGAGTTAAATTGCATTCTTTTGTTAGCAACAATGTCCTCATATAGAAATTTTCATTATGACTCTGCATGACAGGAGAGGCTTATCCAGCATCAAATCAAGTCCATCAATGTGCCAAAGTATGTTCTCCCGTGGGAAAAGATTGTAAACACACAAATTTGTACCACTTGTCCAGAGCAAGAGTTCATACGCTAAATTCTGATTTTTTGATGACAAAGTTCTCATTAAGCACAGTCCCAAGCACTACACCTCAGTGGTTTTACACTTTGGTGTGGCCAAGAGACCACCATCATCACCATTATTTCATTAAGACCACTGTTTAGCCTAATTGCAGACGTTGCAATGACTGCGTAATAGAAAGTGTCTGACCACAGATGTGAACAACTATTTAGAGCAATCAGGCTAGCTTCAACTGCATGACTGAATTTACCTGAAATTAAATGGTAAAACTCACATTTGAGTAGCAGTTGTCCTAATCAGGAAAAGGATTACCCAATCTTCTTAATTTTTATACTTTGTGTTTAATCTCACCGAGTTCAATGAATGATAAGGCAGCAGAAGGTAAATGCTGTCTTAAATATTTACAGAATTGACTTCTAAACTGTGAATTATTGGAAGAGATGCAAGTGTTTCTCTAAGATGGAAGTGTTCCTCTAAGATGCAGAGAACTTTAAGATAACCAGGATTCCTTAGAGAGCTGGTTAAATAGACCTTCTGTTATTAGCAGTGTGAGGTTAAACAGTCAAATCCCCACTCAGTGTTCATCCTGGCCCTGCACAATCCTCCTGTATGCATGCTTCCGCAAGCAACTGTGCAGTGCAACAGGAACTGAACAAGGTGAAGGGCAAAAAATGGCACAAGATGGTCAGAAAAACTCTTTCATTTCAGTTCACTGTGTGGGCCAGCACAACAAAAGGTTATGAATCTGAGATAGCATAGCACAGATCAAACAACAGTGCTGCCTGTGATGCGTATAATGACAATCCTACTGATGCAGTTCAGCGCCACTACTCCTGTAAACAATTAGAAAAAAGAGGCTTCTGCCCTATTTTGATGAAGCTCAATAAAACAAAGAAAAGTTTATTACAAGAGAAATGCTGAAAATTTTCCAATTCATAAACGAGAAGCTACCAAGAACTAGTAACAGCAGTAATAATTGTCTAATTACTGCATTTCAGCATGTGGCAATGCTAAATACCACACATAAGAAATCAACAATGATCCGTGAATCCAGGTCTTAAATCTTGTAACTCTTGTTCCCTATTTAACATCATTTTCTTCCCTTGCACCACTGAAAAAGGATTGTGGCAGTTTAAGTCAATCGAATTAAGAATGACTGTAGTCATGTGTCCTCCCTCACACAATCAGTCCAGTGCTGCCAGTGCCAGCTCAAAGGAAATAGTGCCACCAATTGATTCAGGAAACAAATGAGTCTGCAAACTAGCTCTTTAAAAAAAAGCAACAGGCTTTTGGACAGGTAAGTTTTCTGACTCAGGTCAGTGTACAATAACTAAATTAGCAGGATCATGAAAAGAACTGGATGGTGGTAAGAGTGCATACAGCTGGAGCTTGGTAACCCCAACACTGGCTTCCGTAACTTAGCACAGAACTGCAGCTCAGTTTCACAACACAGAAAGAGGCAAGGCTTGATTTCAGTGCTGGTATCTAACCTTGGTGCAGCCCTTGCTTACAACAGCAGCAAAACATTTCCACATAAAGAATATGTGCATTTCAGAAGTTGTGCTCTCCAAAACACTACAAAATCTGAGCCATCTACAATTTCAAAGATTTATAACTTAGCCAGATTTTCATGGTGACCACAGCAGGTGTTCACTGGCGTCCAACTCCCAATATGCATCTTTACTCACACGGTATTTCCTAAAAAAGCCACTACTAAATCTGTATCATGAGAAACAATATTTTTCCTTGCCCTTGTTCTGAAATAATAAACTATTTTGGTGCATCTTTAAAAAAAATAGGCAGTATTACTGCACGCTTCTACAACATACCAGCCATATTGCATTTTAATCCCAGGATTTTGGACATACACACAAGGCCCTCGTGCGTTTTGTAATCTGGTATGACATCTTACATATTTAGCAGTACAAAAGCTTTTTCCCCCAACTCTTTACCAATATTTACGGAAGTGAAGATACACTGTTACTAAACTCACCGATAAGCAATTTCATCTGCCACTTTTTCCTCTGAATCTTCTTCTGTTATCTCATACCTTCCTTTATATTTCATTTCTTGTCTTTCACCCAGTCTATCTTTCACAGGCCGCTTCCGTTTGAGAAAGCCTTGTCCATTTTCTTCTTCTGCTGGCAGTGTTTTCTTGTCATCATGCATGTATTCATCCAGTTCTTTATCTAAAGTCTCTGCCTCTTTTTGCTGAGCTTCCTTCATCAGCTTTTTAGCCAATAAATAATTATAAGTCTCAGACTGCCTGCTTCTGTCAATACTACCATCCATGCCTAGAATCCCAAGTTCAGTAGCCACCGCATCCTGATTTTGTTCCTGGAGCACCACACCCCAGATGTTGTTGACCTTCTTGCCACCTAGAGCAGTTTGTTTTTGGTGGCTCTGGCTAAGCTGAAAAGGCTCACATTTAGCAGGAGAAAAGCTGAAACATTTTTGTCGTTTTCGTTTCCACAGGCAGCTGTCATCATCAGATTCAGAAAAGCTTTCGTCACTTGAATCCACACTTTTGGTTGTCCGATAAGGAACACTTGGTGCGCAGGATGAAATACCACTCTGGAATGGTCTGCCTGAATCATTGCCATCATGTGATTTCTGAAATGAAACAGTAAATGACCGTTAATTTAATTACTCTTGTAAATTAAAAGAGCCATCGAGTCATGCCAAAGATTTGATTGGCTAGTAAAATTAATTCTGACTCTTGACTGTTTGGGCAGTCCTCTATGAGCATCTCTTGGACTACAGTTGACAGAAGCATCCTATGAAACTTGTGTATTTTGAATGGTTGTATATGAAAGACAACATGGCTGCTATAGAAAACACTTACCAGGAATAACTAATCTACTTAACATCATCTTTGTTGAATGGAATTAAAATTATTATGAGAGTAGAAAAGCTATTAAAATTCCCAAATCAGACAAAGACACAACATGCACAGCAGTTCCTAAGAAGGTTAAAAAACCAAACCACTATGGCAACTTAACAGAAGGCTGTGGTGGTTTTTTTTTTTTTTTTTTTAAACAGCAGAGAAATGATTATTCTCTCCAGAGTCTGAAAGGTGTCAAGACTAGTGTGGTCTGCAACCACAACAGTGTTCCCAGAGACTCAAGCGAGAATAAAAAAATGACCAAAAAACCCAAAATCAAACCCACAAAACTTGGATGCTGCTTGGACTTCGAGAAGCTAACAGTGTATTGGGATTCTGGTTCAATCAGGACAGCACATGACCAGCTGGGTACAGTAGTACCTTACAGAAGAACTGAGGTTTTCTTCCTTTAAACCAACAACACACCACAGACTCACCATGGCTTCTTATTAATTAGGACAAAATCCCTAAAGATTTCAACAAACTTTACAACAAAAGTCCCACTGCTATAAAAATATTCAAGAAATGATGTTTCCCCACATACACGTGACAGATAAACTAAAATATGAAAGCCAAACCTGCTCAAATCTGTACAACCTGCGAAAGCACCATCGGTAACATAACCCAGAATTCTTATTACCAAATGCTGCAAACTTTTGGCCACACCATCTGGGCCAATTTGTGGTAAGTATTGTCCTTGCTCATAATTCCAGTTTTTCGCTACCTGACTTCCTATCACAAAGTTATATGCTAACCTGTGATCTTTAAAAATAAGATCTCTTCCTTCAGTTTCAGATGAAATAAAAATTCTTTAACCTTACTGCTTTCACCAACACTATGGCACCATTTCTTCTTCCTCCTATTAGCAAACAGAAGTCTTCAACTTATTTTGTCATGTTGTAAAATGCAAACCTGTAATTTAAAATGTACTCCATAATGCAAAACACTAACAACTCCATAAATTAAAACAAATACAAAAGAGAAACACGTCTGTAATTATTTTGTGCTACACATCCCAGAACTATACTGCAAATAAATCAAAACAACTAAAGAAAAAAAAATCCTTACACGTACAGTGTCAGCTGATTTATCTTATTTCGAAATATCTTCCCTGCCCACACACCACTATAAATTCCTCATAAACTTCACAACACACTCCAACAATATGAGACACCTGGAAATAAACAGCATCTCTTTAGCAATTCACAGATCTGAACGGGCTGTCAAGTCAAGGGAAAGCAGCAATCGCCACTCGATGCTTTTCCCAACGCCTTGTTCCTATTGTTCTCGAAGGCCGCACCGGCACCACTCGGCCCTCGCTCTCCTTTGCTCACCGAACGCAGCGCCCGGTAACAACAAAAGCCTCCCCGGCCCCGCCATGCTGTTTCACCACACGAACGGGCACCAATGGAACAAGCCGGCTCCCGGGCCCAGGGCAGGCCGTCACTCCCGGGGAAGGGCCCCCTGACCGGGCCGTACCGGGGCCCCCCTCTCCCGCAGGAGCCGAGCACTGCGGCCCTCTCGCCGCCCAGGCCTTCCGCGTCCCACCGCCGAGAACGGCGCGGCTCCGGCTGGTGCCCGGGACTTGCCGCCGGCCACCTCCCCTTCCTCACCTGCTGCGGGTCCCCGGGGGAGCCGGCGCCGGGCATGTCGGAGTCCGAGTCGGAGAGCTCGCCGTCCTCCACCTCGCCCTCCATCCTCCGCGTCTCCAGCGCCATCGCGGCGCCGGTGCCTGGCGGGGGACGGACGCAGCCGCGGCGCGCGGCAGCCCCTTCTCACCAATAGGGAGAGCGGGCGGCGGTGACGCGGGAGCGCGGTGCGTGTCGGGAACGCCGGCCAGCGGGACCGGAGGGGAGGCCGGGAGCGGAGGCCCGACGCCATCTTGTCGGCGGCGGAGCTGGGGGGGGCCGGCGGCAGCGGGTCCTGGCCGCCCTCCCGGGTCCTTGTCTTGTCGCTGCGGTTGCGGAAATGGCCGGTGCTGCACAAATGTTATGGTTTGAGGAACCCATATCGATTTATTGTCGTTTAGACAATTACTCTGTTACCCGATGATCCCTCCCTACCCGAGATGGGGAATCGCGGGAAAAAAAAAACAAACCAAGAAGGATGCACGGGGGTTGAAGTATAAGTAGATTGAGTAGAATAAGACTAAAGAATTAACATTGGTAATACAAAAGAACCAGTATTGATCTCAATACAAGGATTAAGCTCAGCCTGTTCTATCAGCTGGGACCTGTGCGCTCCCCGAAGTGGACAGCAAATGCCAGGCCTTGAATCCCGCATCCTATAGCTGGCTATA
>VYZM01021665.1:0-118424 GCA_013398915.1 Dromas ardeola
GTTGGTTGACAGCCTGCTGTATATGAGCTGGCAGTGTGCCCAAGTGACCAAGGTTGCAAATGGCATTCCAGTTTGTATCAGAAATAGCATGGTCAGCAGGACTAGGGAAGTGATCGCCCCTTGAACTCGGCACTGGTGAGGCCCCACCTCGAGTACTGTGTTCAGTTTTGCATCCCTCACTACAAGAAAGACATGGAAGTGCTGGAGTGCATCCAAAAAGGGCAACAAAGCTGGTGAAGGGTCTAGAGCACAAGTCTTATGAGGAGAGGAGGCTGAGGGAACTGGGGTTGTTTAGTCGGGAGAAAAGGAGGCTGAGGGGAGACTTTATTGGTCTCTGCAACTACCTGAAAGGAGGCTGTAGCAAGGTGAGGGTTTGCCTCTTTTCCCCAGTAACAAATTATAGGATGAGAAAAAATGGCCTCAAGTTGTGCCAGGGGAGGTTTAGATTGGATATTAGAAAAAATTCTTCACCAAAAGAGTTATCAAGCATTGGAACAGGCTGCCCAGGAAAGTGGTTGAGTGACCATCCTTGGAGATATTTAAAAGACACGTTGACATGACACTTAGGGACATGGCTTAGTAGTGGACACATCAGTGTTAGGTTTATGGTTGAACTCTAATGTTTATGATTCTTTGATTCTATGAAATATGGCTTTAGCTTAAAAGGATTAAACAAAGAAAAATATTAGAAATTGCTCAGATTTTGAGACAGTGTCCTGAACGTAGGTAAATGAAATTTACTGCCTAAGCATGAGTTTTTTGCTTAATGCCATCTCGCCCTGAGTTGTGGGGAAGAGCAGAAAAGATCCTGGCTGCTTTGGGAAGCTCCACAGGAGCATATGGTGCTTTGGCCATTTTATTTCCACCCCTCAATTAAAAGTGACCTCAGGATGGACCAGCATACAGATACAGCCAGCAGCCAGCCACCTCCCTGGGAGCAGGGGAGCCTCCTTCTCCCAGCCCCCCCTGGGGTGAGGCAGCTCTTATGCCCTCGGGAGGGATGCAGAAAGCAGCCTCTGAAACTGTGCCTTGGCCCTGCCCTTACAGGGCTCATGCTAAAGCGGGGCCACTATCGCTTGAACTGCAGCGTCGGGTGCTATCAGGGTTGGTGTAACAGATTGGGTCATTTTCTGCATCTGACCTCCCACTTTGTTTAAAATATGCTTTTAATTTCCTTTCAAATTGAGTCATCAGTAGTGACGACTTCTTCCTCCCTGAAGTATTTAGATTATTAAGTGGGAAGAATGCCCAAGACTGATACGCAGTCACTCCAGGCTGTTTAATTAAATTTAATTTTATTCTGGTTGGATGGTGAGTACTGACCAATTTGCTTGCAGTCACCTCCTGGCCTATTTCACTCTTTTCAATACCTGCTTACTAGCACAGTGAATCTTCTTTTGGCTATGAAAAATACTGAGGAAATAGCCCATTTTGTTTTTGTGAAGACCCTGTTCTCACCAGAGTTAAGCAACAGAATTGCTCTTGGACCAGCTGACTTGCACCAGCAGGAAACATTAGATGGTGGTGTAGTCCAACTGGGCAGGATGCTGGAGACAGAGTGACACATAACAGGAGCAGCCATCCAGAGTCCTCTCCACAGGGTACAGAGGCAACCTAGAAATGCGTTGCGAAGTGGACTACGCTTTCCTTAACTCTGGGACATTTCTCCTTTCTACTGACCAAAGTACTGTAAAGTGACAAAAAAGTTGCATCTTCTCTACTCCACTCCAAAATATTGTCCTGTTCATAGACTAATATTAATTCTATAAACCAGCACGAAACACGAGGTGATAAGAAGCTTGATTTTAATAATCTCCTATTGAGAACACCATAACACTGTAAGAAGCACACCTTTGATTTGCAGAAATAGTCCCCAAACTCTATCCCCAAAATCCAGCTTTTTCTTGCTATTTATTGCCTAATTTACACCTGTATTAGCACAAAAATCAGCAGAGTCAGATTAGAGAAAGTGCGGGAAGGCGTTTTATGACCTTGTTTTCCATTAGAGAACCCTCTAAGGAGAGCATGGAAATAAGTACCCACAGGAGAGGAAAAGCTGTAGGATTCCCTACTTTTGTTCACACAGAGCACTCAGTAGAGAGACTAAAATGCTTGGGTTTATACAGTGCCCTTAAGCATTATTACTTATTATCATTTACGTAATTACAAGCTGTGTTCACAGCAATAAAATAAGGCTAAGCTTGGGTAGTATTAATAGCACTACTAATTACCCTGCTATAAAAGGTTTATGGGTGGTATAAATTTCAATATTATTACTACCATGCCATGACACTGGCTTTGTCTATAGGAAGGCGTTACAAAGACAATCTCCATGCGCTCTATTTTTGCTCTAATTCATTAAGAATTAGTGAAGACAACAGGATATAGGAACACTCCCACATGCCTGTAGGGCCAACTGAATTCATGTCTAATCCTGCAGCTACACTAGAAAAGCATTATCAGCCTGGATTCCTGTTTAGAGACGGAAAAGTGTAAAAGGTTTTTTTCTCATTTCTACGGTCATTTAAAATTCCAGCAGCGTTCCTTCAGCTGTGCCCAACCTTGTCAGACATCAAGAGCAATCTGAGATATTCAACTGGAAAATTAAAAACTCTCTAATCTTCTACTTTGTAAATTTGTTCTTATTAATAAAGGGACATGACCCAACTATTAGCTAGACTTGGAAATGGCAGAAGATCCATTTAGGCAGGAAACATACCAGCTTAATGATACTGCTTTGTGGAATACTTCACAGGTTCTAGGTCATATTATAGAAAAATTCAGAAATCTCAAAATGATACTCTTTGGTTTTAGCAAATCAAGATTCTTTTAGCTCTTTGAGTAAAAGAAGCCAGAAGAAAGCAAAATATTATGGAAGTGAACCTCAAAGTTTATATATGATGTAAGGAAGAAGGATCTGAATTTGGTCAATGTTGTTCTAACACTTTCTATATCAAAACAGAGCTATAGAAAATGGATGGTCGATATTTCATTCAGTAGGGGAAGCAATCTTCCAACAGGCTAGCTATAGTTGCTAGTGGGGCATTTGAACCGAGTGGAAAGTGTAAAATGGAAACACAGGTGTGCCTCTTGATCAGGTGGCTTTTCTTCCATGTTACTGTCACAACTGATCTTTCTAATATGATGGATTTAACAAGGCAACTGGGAACAGCAGGAAAGGAGGGGATGCTCACTTACTGGAGCCAGAAGACGAAAGGCAGTCTGCCAAGGCCAGACAGAATAATATTAATGGTGATGATCCAGAATCAGGAAATGAGGATTCATCTGTTACTGGAAGGAACACATTGGCACATACCGTTGCTGAGCAGGAGGGTGAGATGGTAAAGTCATTACAGCTGGTTTTATAAATGAACGACTGGGGCCATTGCTGGGGCTCAGGCCACTGAAGACTAAAAGGGATCTTCTAAATTGAATTGGAAATGACTGTCATACAGCGCATAGCTGCATCCACATTACCCCTTGCAAGACTAAGGCTGCAAGACCTGTAGAGACTTCCGACACTGGATTCCAGCTGGAGTGCCAGGCGACCCATAGTAGTCACATAGGAAAACATGACTACTTCAGTATCTTCCTAACAGTTTGTTCTACAAGATAACCATCAAAAGTGGCAAATACCACCTCCTTCATATTTTGTACTTGATGCCAGCAGGCTTTCTTCCTTTTACAAGTGGAGGGAGCAGATAGCCACCAAACAGTATATAAGGAGGCTGTGTGCTTTTGGTGACACAGGACTCCTCTGCACTCAGTGAAGGCTGTACAGTTCGTTATACTTCTAAAACCTGGGATCAGTGGACAAACTGCTACACGTTGGGCATAATAATAGCAGCACCGTTCATTCTAGCCTTTTCTTTGGTTTGCCGCTATTTTCTCTTGCTCTGGCCAAGAAGAGCACAGGCAAATGCAACCTCTTCTTAAGAGTAGCAAATTACTGAACTTATTGATCAGGCATGACTGTTTTCAGTACAGCCAACCATAAACATTCAAAAATTTATTTAAATGAGAGTTCTCATTCAAAATTTGAGATAGTTTTGAGAATCAGATTATGATGAACATACTAAACTTGGTATTAAAAATAAACAGAATTTGAGATTCCATGTTTGAACACTTTTCTTTGCAACCATGTAAGAAACACTTCTTATAAAACTCAAAACAGATATTCTAAGTTGACAAAACTAAATGAAGGTTTCAAAGAAAAAACTAGACACATATTAACATGAATCTCTTTAAATTACAAGTGTTCTATAAAAGTTGGCAGCACTATTCTGTACAAGGCACAATTTTTGGCAGTTCTCTTCACTGCCTCTGCTGATTTTCTTTCCTGTCCACAGCAGAGAAACAAAAATAAGATTATACTTTAATCAACTTGTTCAGTGTTACACACTGAATCAAAGCTAGAAATAGAAATTTGACACTTTAAATGTGTTGTGTAATATATTTGAACTAAAATAAATAGCTTTTAAAGGCACTCAGCTACCACAGTAATGGACGGATGGACAGATAGATAATCTGTGTGCTTTTGATGTGATTTACTGCCTTCCAGGAACCTGTGCTGGACAGCACTGAAACTGCAAATTCCCTAAGACCCTGCGCTTGACTGAACTCTAACCACAAGGGGCATACCTTTCAAACATAACTTCATTGGTTTTATTTCCATGGCAGCAGCTATGAAAAGGTTATCCTGCTCAGACCAACCGCACCAATACTTGTGATGAAATGTTTAATCATCAAATCTCTGTAAGTTACTACTTATATTTGCTGTAATTCAAAAAGAAAAAGATGCAGATTTGTCTGAATATAGCTGAAAAGCTGATCAGAATCTTCTGCGTTAATAAATGCCTGACTTCAAAATGGTCTATTTTTTCTCAAAATTCACCCATATGAAAAATTCTCATTACAGCTTAAACATAAATCAAATCCTTGTGAAATTTCATTCAACTGCTGTCTGTATTTTAGATATATATGTAATACATTATTGATACAGTGAAAATGCAGCTCTGTAACAGAGAAAACATCTTGTTATAAAATGCAGCTTCTTTTCCTTTTTCTCGTGCTCTATACTACATAACTCTCCTCTGTACTATGTTTCTTTCAGACAAAGGCCCTGAGAAATGACCTCAGAATTTGGCCTTAATGTATAATTTCTTTTGATAACAGCATGCCTTGTACAACCCACTATTTCTGCTCTGATGTTCATTTCATTTCTCCTCCTAAAAATAGTAAACAAGTTGCATCCATATGAAAATGTATTAGAATAAAAATTGTTCCTGACACATTAACATGGAGTAGGTGGAAAAGAAGCTAACACCTGTCTCAGAATCAAACGTGTTGTTTGAGGGTAGTTTCAAAGATGCGATCAGTTGAGATACATTTTCCATCTATAGGCAATATTTAGAATAAATCACAAAAATGCTTATAGGATAAGGCAGGGAAGCAGGGAGCAGTGCCTAACACTACTGAAAGGACTCAGTAAAAAAGGAAATCAGAACATCTGAAATAAGAAGACAAACAAAGCTCTGGATGGCACTGACAGTAGGGACAAGCAGCACAAAAACAATTTTGGTATGACGGGGAAAAATGGAATCAGTAGGGAATTCCTCTGATGACAGACGCGACACGAAGCTCTCAAATTAAGCAGAGGATGCGAACTGCGGCTCTCCAGGCATGCTGACTCACTCAGCTTTCTGCAAGCCTGCATCAGTGTTTTGGTCTCAGCTCACACTGCTCATTACAGCTTTGTTTTCCTGATTTACATGTCTGTCTGTCTGTTCAGGCAAACCCTTCACAGATTTCTTTGTATACGATCTCCAAAATTGCCCAGAAGGCTACATGAAGTTCATATTGTGTTTATGTTCTCAACTTCAAATAATAAATCCCTTTTGGCTGCAGTTTGCTTATTGCCCGGTCCATTCAAGTCTTAAATTCCATGTTCAAACTCATGCCTGTCTCTATTTCAGCCTTAATTTCATTTTTTCTTTTCAACTGGAACTAGACAAGGCCAAAAGACAATTTTTCTCTGTACAATTGTTCACTGAGGGAGGCAAGGAGTTAGAAAGGGGTGCCATCAACTCTTGTCTTTAAACTGAGCTACTGCCCAAAAAAACACAGAAATTTGCAGTTTGGATAGGAATGGTCTGCTTTGTAATAATATAAAACCCAAACATGACTGTCCAAACAGCCAGCCACCATGTAACCATCTGGAGACAGTGCCATCAGCAAATTCAGACGTCCAGAGCATAAGGTATCACAGCCTGTGCCTGGTTGTTGGGTCTGACAGAGGTAAATCACAGATACATCATGGAATCAGATTTCTGCTTCCACATGCTAGAACCAAAATCCTTTCTGTTCCCCTAGGCCATTTCACCACTGGAAAGAGTGGCAGTTCACAGCATTTACAAGACATGATCACTGAGTGATGACACTTTGTGAATCTGGTGCCATTCTGAGTTAGGAAAACTGAGATTAGTTCTCCAGGATATGTCCTTGAGGAACTATTCCAATTAAGTGCTCTTGTCTGCAGTCCCTTTCCGCAGCAGTTCCCACACAGAGTCCTTCTGTAAACCAAACCAGCAAAAAGAGAGTTCCAGCAGTGATACTTCAAACCCTCTTTGCAGTGACATACAGCTAATTGAGTATCACTTTCCCATGCTGGGAACACTTGACCACTAGAGGGGAAGAATGACCTACGCAGGTCTTGGGGAGGGACTTAGACAGTAGTAGTGGAAACACTCCTGTGTTTTCTTTACTCAGAAGAAAAGGCTGACCACAATCTGTGGGATGCCTGTTTTGTGACTGTACATCTCATCCACAGAAGCATCTATCAGCCTGGTGCCGCAGGGCATAGTGAATGACCCAACACAACAAAAATAATCCTCTTCTTAAGGATGCTCCTATGGTGCAAGGGCAGGTTCCAGAGCAAATATTTGCATTTCCTGAGCTTTCCCACCTTGCTGATGTTGTCTTACAACATTCCTAAGAACTCCTCCTCTGACCATGCCTCCCTGAAGCCTCGCCAAACTCAGTCTCTCATGTTCATATTTTCCTCACCTACTAGATGATACCCTTCTTTGAGAGGAAGCACCGTTTGTGTTTGGCCAAAGATTTACAGAAATGCAAATCACCTAATCGGACCCCTTGCAAGATGATTTCTTGTATCTATATATTATGTCGAGAAGATATTTTTCGAATACTGGTTCTTAAAACTAGCTGGTGATGATTGCTGATGCAGTGGTTCAATTGAGTCACATGATGTTCTCAGCAAGTTTAACTTAGGAGGTCTTGTTACTTTTTATGATCATATAATCATCACTAGGCAATAAAATTTTGGAAGAAAGTGGGAAAAAAACCCTTTCTCACAATCATTTAAAGCTCTGAAATACTCATTGTCAGTGTATCTATTAAAACACTTATTGTCCTTGCTTTGAAGTTAGCAATGTTAATAGGTAATAAAAATAATTTGCAATGAAGAAATTAGTTTACTAAATTCCTTGAAAGGCAATAGTTTATTCCTGAATGCCACTTTGCAGCTAAACTGTTGATTTTCAGTTGAAAATCACTATCAATAATTTCCTCAAAACACTTCACTAAAGATATGAATTTTGGCTTCCAGAACTAATTAGTTCCAATCCAAAAAATATGAGGCTTTGTCTGCGAGACTGCAAAAGGTAATGACAAACATCAGTGCTATTGATCCTGTTACCCGCTACTTCAAAATTCTACAGCTTTTTAGACCTTCCAATAATCTCTCTCTCAATACCCAGGTTTTCATGAAAAATTCTGCTTCTTTTCAGTGTTGTTTACATCTATAATCAATAACCTATCAAGTCCATTAAATACCATTCAGTACACAACAGATTAAACCCATGAAACATTAAACAGAACTCAAGAAAGTACAAACAAAAGCAACAGTGGGAAATATTAATACTATGATAGATCATTTTTTTTGAAGAAATATACTCAAGCGGATTATCTCTCAATATTGTCATTAACAGAAGATAGACTGTTCCCTCACCAGTGTAGGATTAATGGAAATTATGGAAATAAACACAAGCCTCATCAAACGCATGAGAAGAAATGCCTCTGCAATGAATATGACAGAGAGAGCTAACAATGAATTTCCATTTTTATTCCACTGTTCAAAATATTAAGAAATAAGGAGATGACATTTAGTCACATTACTGACAAAATATGAAATATATTAATAAGGACTAAAAAACTGAGTCTTTTGTGAAAATTGAGAAGGAAAGTTGATAGAACCTGACAATTTGCACTAAGCAGCTTCCAATTAGGAATGAGCTGCTGCTGTACTATCAGGTGGGTACGCAACAGAAACTGAAGGCAACTGTGAAACTTTTAGGAAGATACATCCTGTTAATTTTTAAAGATGCGATTTTCTTTCTTGTGTCAGTTGGCTTCTGTTTATTAGACTGTTTAACTTGGAACTTCAGGTGCACAACTTTATAAACATCTATTTAAATGCTTGTTGTGTATATTTGCTTAGTAAAGCTTTTCTATACAAGTTCATTGACACAGCACCTCTACATTTTAGACCCCCCTCCATTTTCCATGGAGAGGGCTATCACAGTCTTTACTGCTTGACAAACGAAACAAGCAACTCGCTTTTAAATCAAGATTGTTTTTACATCTAGATGATTTCAAAGAAAAATAAATCAGCTGTAAAGATGATGTGTCTTTACGCAACTTTAGGCATGGATACAATCCTTATAAACAAAGACACTGAAATACAACCTATGTAAGAAATGAGTCAGCGCTGCTAGAAATGTCTCTATTGTCAAGGCATAGTAACGGTACAATTCTTTCACAGACACTTTGGGAGCTCTTCTTTGCAATCACGCATTTCTGTTAATGGAAACGCAAACATATGCAGCAAGAAGGAGTTGTGTATACCTGTCCAAACTTCTGTGTTGCCTTGTATCTCATGTTTACCTCAATGGGCTGCACGAAAAGCTCTTGGTGAGTGTGATCTCTATTTTGAAAAAGGGTCCTATTCAGCAGTCATTATATTATTGGAAAAAATACTATCATAAATACCACGGTCATTTGTCTTCTTGAAGGCAGGTTGTTCTGAGATCTGACTTGAATTCTCTCACCTTGAAACAACACATTTCTTTTCTGCAGTGTGCCATATCCTTTGAAGAAAAAATAACTCCACTTTCTTTTTTATCAGTTTTATTTCACTCCATACTTCAGAGAAATATTCCTCTGATGAAGACAGACTATTTTATATTTTCTAACCAAATAACAATAGAAGAAACAAACACATTCAAAATCCTCACTAAATTAAAAGCAACTGGAATCCCACATCTCTAATACCCCATTCACCAGAGAAAAAGCGGGTGTTTTCGAGTGTGCAGATCTCAGACCATCACACACTGCGGATCCACAAGCATTCCCAAGTCTTATTATCCATGCAATTTCAGTGTTACTGCTGCAGTGTGGGGAGAAAAGTTGAGAAAAGTTTTAGAGTCTTACTTCTGCTCAGTAACTCCCAGTGATTATTACTTTCCCTATGCATCCTCAATAGGGCACTTTCCCACAGAGAGATGTGGAGTCTGATGTAGGAAAACACCAGTGGGAAGAGGAACATGTCACTTGGGACATGACAGTGATATATACCAACCACATTATCATCTAAACAGGAACTAATATACCAGGGCATACACTTGTTGGCACAATGTGCCTGTCCCTTGACATGATTTCTCCACCGTGCCTGCCTGACACGCTGTGGTTCTTCACGTGCCAGCGTTCAGGAGTGAACTGGGGCAGGACCATTTCCAGCTTCCACTTAAAAGTTGTTTCTCGCTCAGACTTCTGACCATGAAGCTGCCTCTGTAATTTCAACTCCTGACAGCCTGCCGCCCTCTCAGCTAGCTGATTTTCTTAGAAAGCACTCAACCCAATGGTTTCAACCCAGTGACTGCTGGCTGCCTGGCTGAATGGCCAAGCCAATTCAGACCTCTTATCTCCAGCTTTAGCCAGGACCAGTTCCCAACAAGCATTTCTAAAACATCAGGTTTGGCTCAGTGATGAGGCCATCAGAAACTAACTGGAGTCCTTCAAATGTTTTTGTTGCTATCTTCAGCTTTGGAATACAGTCTTAATAGAAAAGTCTTAACACAAGACATCTTTTCTCTTAACACAAATTTTAACCCACAGTTTCAGCACGCTGTGGCAAAAGACTCCATAGGATCCTTCATCAGTGTCCATGGATTCAGGAATTCACATTGGGGCATGCCTGGGAAGAGCTCCCTGGCAACTTGGTTCACATAGTTATTAGCAAGCTTCTGTCCCCTTTATGGCATTTCATCACTTAGAACTGGTATAAAAGCTGTGAATGGACGTGAGATGTTCCTGGTTACACCATGGCCTGTTTCTTATCATGCACCTGTCTGAATAAGTGTGAAGCTTAGCTCAGGAACACCTGAAGTTCACTGGGATTTTGAGATGATAAGCAATATAAAATACTACTAAAAATAAATTCTACTGATGATACACAAGGTTTTTTGCATGTGTGTATATATGTGTGTGCATGGAAAAACTCTCAGGATCACTCCATAAGGGCAAACCCTTATGTGTTCTAAACCACTACAGGTTCTTTAAAATGAAGCCAAACCTCTTACATGCCAAACATTGGAAATAAGGGCACTAACTAGTTGTTCCTCTTGTACACCGAGCAGCTGAAATCTTAATAGGATACTCAAGAACATGTTCTCAGAAGATTTCAAATAGCAATGAAAAGATTTCAAAAAGCAATGAAAACAAGCAGCATATATCATAATTGATGGTCATGAGCATGCAACTCCTTCACTTATATCATCCATGGCACAAATCAGTGCAGATCCATTTTATTAAAGCAGTGACAGTCCACCTCTACCCTGGGGTATTAAAATCTCCTTTAGAATTAAACAAAACCAAACCAGGTATTGGATCGCAGACGGATATTCAGAGAAGTATGGACAAATGATATTGCGTAAATATTCTAGTAGCTGCACAGAAGCAAGTCCATGAATATTTAACTCAGAAAAGGTACAGATGCCTAATTTTCCTTTGAAACCTCATTTGCTTTATTTCTGTAACAGTTACAAAAATATCCCTGTGAATTGACTGTCACTGTCATATTACTGAAAACTAAAGGATAAGTGCTCCTCTGAGACACGCACCTGGTCTCTCCCTCCCCTGTGTATTTGGAAAGCTCACTAACTTTGTCAGCAAAGCTCCCACCTTCCCTCAAAGATTCCTCCTCCCATCAGGGTAAATGTGTAAAAGAAATGGAGGAGGCTGATAGACAGCATATATCATCCTTCTCCTTTTCTCTTTAATGCTAAATCAGGAAAGATAATGTAGGGAGAGGTTCTAACAGAGATGGCTGGTAATAAACTTGAGCTGCTCTATTCAGTACCAACCTGGGTCTAAAGCATCCTCAGGGTTTATGAAGCAAAGTTTCAGCCAAAGGGAGATCTAAGCCAAGAGGTGAGTCCCCAGGTCCCTGAATTCTGAGCATCTTCCAGAAGTGACTCGGTGCTCCTGCCTGTGCTCGGCAGCTTATGAGCAGAAGGGAGGGCATACAGCACAACTGCAGCTTGCATATTGAGTGCTAAATTTGTAAACAACTCTTTAGATGAAGCTGCAATTATTATTATAGCACTATCATCCAGAAATGCAACAGGAGTTTGAAGTAACCATACGCCAACGGCTAACAGCTCAGCCAAATAGAATGGAAAAAACATGCTTACAAAATGATGGAAAAACTTATAGGGTGTTTGTATATTTTTGCCTGAAAGATGTATTTGGTTGTAACAATAATAATATGGATTACCCTGGCAATAATGGAGATGACGGAAGAGGAAATTACTGCTTGTGTTATGGCTTGGTATTAAGCGTGAGCCAGAAAAATAAGTTGAAAATATAAATTTTCCCCACTAGCATAACTTTATTCCCTTGATTCGTGCTATCTCATAGTCCTTATTTTAGAAAAGGCAGTCTACTTAGGTTAAGTTTTATAGTTGTGGCTGTGAGTTACTTGAAGCACCACATACACTCCTTGCTCTTTCCTCTGTCCCAGTGCCATCTTGTTACAAGAAGCTCATGAAATCAGAAAAAAAAAATAATGGAGAGGTGGGCTATTTCCTAGGTAAGAGAAATATACTGGACTTCCAAACCTTCAGAACGGATGCAATCTTCATAGGGACTTTTCTGCAAGTCTTGTGTACAGTTTACAACTTGGCTCTGCAAAATGGGATGCTGCTGAGTCTTTGATTTAATGAAAACTTAGGAAGGCAATCCAATTCACTGCAGGGACCGCTTTGTTCTTTCATTATGATTCTTTTTTAATGAGAAAGACGATCGCAAGGATAAACTGTATTCCTCTGAATTTTTACACTAATTACATACAAAGCACCATTCTGGCAGAGCGGGACTTATCTCCTTCAGGCAATACAGTTATCATCTTGTAACCACACTTCAAATCTCCCGTATGAACGCTGGAGCTACGTGTGCTGAATGTGGATCTTGCTACCCCGGCTAGCTGCTTGAATTGATGAATGTTTAAATATTCAATAAATCACAGGCAAATACTGATACTGCATGAAGTGGCAGAGACAACCCTTGCATTCTGCTTACAGCTGTAGGATCAAGGGTACACTATTTTATCAGAACCATTAACTTTCCTCATTGTGGTGGGAAGGGATGGTTGGTTTTGTAAACAGTACTTGAGATGTTTATGTATTAAGAAGAGGCGTCAGACCTATATACTAACACTACAAAGGACAGTTATCCCTTAATTCTACAGAAAATCAACTGTTTGTGATTCAGCTCACACCCTTAAGAGACAATTTATTATTTGACATACTGTAAGGCAATCTGGGCTAGATAGGGAGCTGCTTTACCCTCAAATAAAATTACCGAGATCCACATTAACGCCTGTGCAATACTCTGATGCTGTGGACCACATTTCAAAGCTCAGTATGAGCTCACTGCCATGGTGTCCAATCACTTCCAGGATTGTGCCGTGCAGTGCCTGGCTTTCTGCAGGCTCAAAAGCCATGATTCTTTCACCCATAACATCTGTGCCCCTACCTGAATCTGTGGTACATATACAAATACATCTTAATGGCAGATGCAGATATGGGGATGCAAATCAAGCAGCAAGCTGCACAAGTGTTCAGACTGCACTTCCTCAGAGCTTCCTCGAGCCTGCCCACTTATGCCTCTAGTGACAAGGTTTATCTTCTCAAATGGGTACTCACAGGCTTGCGTTCAGATTAGCACCATGTTTGACAGGCTGGCACGGTACCTGGAAAAGTGTGCAAAGAGGGAGCTTCCCAGGCTCAGCAACAAAATCTAAATCCTGATCCCAACACAAATGCTTGCAAATGTGTTGCAGATTTGCCCCAAGTCTCAGATTTAGGTGCTGGAATCACCAAGAAAAGCATCACACTATAAAACGCCACACTGTGATAATTTTTTGATTCTGCTAAATTTCACTAGCTACCTGCGATGTGGCAGCTGTGAGCTGAATAACTGTATCACCTCCCACTTCATTGCATCTGTGGTTTCTATTTACGGACTTACTGGCATGGAATGGCCACATCTGGCTAATTGTTCCTAAACTGTATGTACATTTACCTCCAGGGTAAAACTGCCTTATTCTCAAGTAGTATATTCAGTACAAACATTGCCTCACAGCTATGATGCAGCATCTTGGTGCAAACATGGTCCACCACCCAGGACTTCAGCCAGCCTAAAGCTTGTCATCCCTTTTATGCTTACTGCACCTAGCACCTGTAAGATTTGCTCTCATAAAATACACACCAGTCTTTGAGCTATGGTTCAAATCTCAAGTGCTTTTTCTAGAAGAAACTGGTTGAGGGCATAAAACTGGCAGCCAGAAACACGACCAGGTCTGAAGTTCCTGAAGTGAGACTGACCTGAGCGTCTGTGCATTGAACTGCCTGATTTGAATCCTCCAGGGACTTTGTTACAAGGCGAGGTACCCCTAGTTCACATGCAACCTTAGTATGAATTAACTTCTCCATGTGGACAAGACCTCTTATTTCCTCATTTAGGTCAAGAGGATGCTAAGAGATCTCCCTTTTTTTTGTGTCCTCTTGTCTGCATCAGCAGGCACAGGAAAAATGAGGTGCACTCTCCTTTAATTCAATGTCCTCTTGCACCTTCTTTTGTCTCTGATGGCACAAAGGATACTTCTTTGAGCCGCAAAGCTATTTTGAAAGCAGCCTAGTAAAACATGAGGCATCTCTCAACTGAATAAGTTGCATCAGGAATTATGAAATACTATTACAGAGAATGCTACAGTATGGATGCTTGATTAGGCCCGGCCTTTATTGTTTTGGGGTCATCATGAGTGTATTAATGTTTGCATCATTAAACCATGACACACAGTATTCATGCTTAACTGCTGCCACCTGCACCCTAAAGGAACAATACTCTCCAATTTTCAGTTTGTATGTGCTGTGGGATGTATATGATTAATTCCAATGATATGATGCAAGGCAGACTATGCTGCTTTGGCCAGGATTAACAGGACACATATTTTGTAACACAGGATGTCTGCTGTGGGTTCAGACAGTAGGTGCCTAACCTAACAATCAGAAGCACAGAACTGAGAAATAAAATCACTAGAAAGAAAGGGCTGAGGTTTCTTTTGAGCCTTTACCCGCCAACGCATTTTCACTATGTTTGGGGGCAGGATTCCTTTCTGTAAGTGTTTATTTGTACCGTGTTAAACAGCTGGCAAAGCAAAACGCATCTGATGAAAATGAAAATTGACTAAGCCCTGAGATGCCCTGAGATGCCTCGTCCCTTGTGTGGGTGGAAAGGTGCAGCAGGTCCAAAGCAGAAAGCGTCTGTCTGCTGGCTAGCGTAACAAGGACAGCTGACAATGAAAAACCCCAAGGACTGAAGAAACCACCCAACCTCTCCACTAGGAACAGCAAAACAAAACAAAGCAAAAGACAGAAAGGTCAAGTCTATCGGTTTTAACCCTGCCTTTGTACCACCAACATGGTCTATGGTTTTTCACCCTGTCTTCCTACCAGCTACGTGGAATAAATCATACTCTGTTGAAATTACATCTGTTTCTGTATTATTCATAAGAATGCAAGAATAATTCATTGTACTGGAAAGGGAAATTCTGTGGTTTGGGGAAACTATCATAAAGAATAGGATCTCAAGGTCCTGTATGGAAATTATAAATACAGGAAAAGTTTAACACCTCACTGAATTGTAACCACCTACAGAGTAAAATAATAAAGGTTCATGCAGTAGAGAGCGGCAGCATTCAGCATTTTACAGTGAGAAATTTTTAAAACTCAATTGAAAGTAGAGGGAAAACTCAAACACAAACACAATGATGATGTAAATGGGACTGAACAGGAATCTGGCTCTAGTCATACTGGGTTTTTTTCTAGCTAGCTTGCTGTGGTGTCCATGATGTGATAGGCAAATCCTAAACACGTAACATGATAATTCTTGCTCCTGTGAGTATGCTATCCAAAACAGAAAATTGCACATTACAAAAAAGATCGCTGCAATTTGAAGTGCCTGTAAATAGCCAGCATTCTAGTTTCATTTCTCCTGAAGCACAGAATTCCCTCTGAATATGAAAAGGGCTTTTCAAAAGCCCAGACAAAAGGATTGTTTGGCTGACCATTTTCATAATAAACATATCCCACAGTTTGGCATCCCTAATTAGAAGCCCAGAGTAATTAGGCGAAAGTGCACGGCAGACTGCAAAGCGCAACGCAGCAGGGAGATTCTGCAGTGCTGCTATGAGAATACCAAAGACCTGAAGGTCATTATTTTTCACTGGTCCCGAGCCATGCTCGCTGCCATGTTCCATTTTTGCAACCCAGGGTTAGCCCAGCCCCTTGCAGCGGGAGGGACAGGAGGAGCCGGACCAGCTGGACGTGCCTTCCCCCGTGCTTCAAGGGGAATGCCATCACTCTTTGTGACGTCTGCTATGTGTTCGCAGGCCAGGGTGTGGACTGGGTCATCACCTTCAGGGATCAAGGACCACTTCTGTTGCAGGCAGAGAGGACCATAACGCTGCTTGCTTGCAGCTTGTGCAGGTTTTGTTCAACACTGGAAGGATAACCGAGCTCTTTGTTCTACAGCAGAGGCACGAGCATACTTAGGAAACCGAACAATGATGAAATGCATCTTTTCTAATCAAAATCACTCCCTGTCATCCTCAGTGAACAGAAAGTCCCATATTTCTGAAGGCTTCTCATTGCGAATGCTGACGGGATCGATGCCTTTCCAGGAGACATTTCATCTCAATGGTACAACACATATTGCCCAAAGTACATTATATCTAATATAACTTGATCAGCTTATATCATGTAATCTCTTTGTTTCCCAGGCATGTTCTTATGGGCAGCTGACAAAAAAAGGTGTTAATATCGAAGATATTCTGGTACATCTACCTAAGTTAAGTGCATGATACTAGCTTTGTTGTAATACAACACTGCTAGTGGAATGAAACTGAGTTAAAAAAAAAGAGACGTTTACCCTTTCTATCGTTCAATAAACAGCTGTCAATCACTGCAGTAAAACAGAGCAACTCCTATATAGTGATCTACTTTCCTTCCAGTAGCCTGTTTCAGTCCATTCTGGGGAAGTAGGAAGGATGTTGGGGGGAGTTCATATATTTAAATGGAGATACATATTTGAATAGCAGATAAATCAGGAATTTACATTTATGACATTACTAATGTCATAAACCAATCCTAGATAGAAATGCATAAAAAATTATATTCCAGTAACAGGACTGCAGTCCTTAATAGTCTCACAGGACTCTCTGCCTGACTCAGGGTCACAGATCACATCTGATTATATGTCAAATCTAAGACATTACGGTTACTCTAGGGAAAACCATATTTCCATTGACATATGCTATAACCTCATCACTTAGCCTAGAAGCAGAATTCATCCAGACATACACAGATTCATAAAACCTTTTCTGAACTAACAAATTATTGCCAGCCCTCAGTAACGGTGGACTGGCTGATGGAAAACGCTCAGTAACTTGTTGCACTAAAATGACAGGAACAGCTTGCTGTACAGAGCCCTACTTCCACAGAATCTGGCCCTTAAGGCTTTATGGTTCCCTTCTGTTCAAAAGACATCTCTACTGCTCCCTCACTGCTTGTTTTCCAGAATAACAAAAAAAAATAGCAGTTTCATATTTTTTCTTTTTTAATGATGTCTGGTAGATGTGTTGTTTTCATTTGTAGCATACGTGAGGTGGCTTTTAGAAGTAATTTATTTTTGGTGGCAAGCGGCTGATGCTTGCACCCATGTTGACTGTTAGTAATTAACACCTTCTGGTCCACTATGGACAATTTCCCACTTACTGCTTTTTAAGGTGTTAAAACTAATCTCCACCAGCTCTACATCCCATAGCTCCAATTCACTGATAGGAGGCTTTTCTTCCTGATAGCCAAGGCTTTTCTTTTCCTCAATTAATCATAATACAAAACCCAAAGGAATATCTGGAAGTGTCCTGACAAGATTTTGTTAAGCACAATCCTCTGCTGACGAGGGAAACTGAGCTGAGATAATATGTGTTAAAACCTTCTTCTCAACTCAGAGGTGTTACCATGGACAAATACAGATTTTGGCTGTGAAAACAACAGGCCTGAGAGGAAGTTACCTCAAGAGAAAGAACTGAGGAGGTCTTTATTACCTTGTAAATTTTTGCCATATCAGCCACATAAAACATAATGACATTCATTGCTTTATAATGCTGCATTAGTGACATTAATTTTATAGCATTATTCTCATACAAAGAAAACTTCTAAATAATTATATTCGTACCTCAGCGGTGGCGCATTAATGAGCATTGGAATGGAAGCGCTAGTGGCTGTGTACTTGTGTGTAAGTGGGTACTAGCATCTATGCATGCCTGAGTGTGTGCATTCATAACCATGGAGAACCTCTGCATTCACCTCTTTGGGGAAATAATACGTTCAACTTCAATTTACATATAACAAAAAAAAAAAAAAAAAAAAAAAAAAAAAGACATNNNAAAAAAAAAAGAGCACAAAACCATCCAGAATAAAAGTGAGAGTTTTCTAGATACCATACTCATAATTTGACAGAAACTTTAGTGTTCAACTGATAGAAAAGGTGGTTGGATTTTGCATCAGGAAAACCTCAGTTCGGCCAAATTCTTTCCCTTTTCATGATTGCTATCTGGTAAGGCTCACACGAAAATCCCACAAGAACAGATTTCCTTATAACACTTCTGTCACTGCTTATTTCTGGTCATGAGAACAAAATTGCAATAATGATCAAGAGCCTTACCTATATGGACCTCACTGCTTAAAAGTGTTGAGTCCACTTGTAAAAGTGCATTCAAACTGGTTCCCTATCTAGAGCTGCAAGATAAGCTTTTCCTTCCTTTTTTTTTTTAAACATGGGAATGAAGCTTAAAAGTGCTCAGACATTCCGGCACCTACAGGACTTGTGCATCTCCTACACTGTCTGATCACATGTAGATTCATTGCAAGGGGGTAGTCCTAATCTTTGCCCCCACTAAAGGGCTGTGATAAAAATATTTTGGACAAAAGCCATCCTGGATCCACAATATAAAAATGTAGTGGAAGCTGCTGGAGCCCGGACTAACTTTAGCTGCTGGAAGCTGGGCATTCACTGCACAAGGCTTTAGTCAGAGGAGCTCAGGAATCAGGAGCTTTAATCATCTGCTAATGATGATTTTCAGAGACCAGTGCAAATTCTACCTTTTCAGTAGGAGTTTGTATGGGGCAAGAAGATGAACAGTGAGGGAAGGCTAGGGGATCCACAGTAAATCAAAATTTGGAAGAAGCCTCTAAGGAAAAAGGAGCTTCTTACGTCTCAGGAAATTATATTTTTCAGTCCTACAGTGAATTAAGGGTTTTTCTGGCCACCTCAAGTGATGCCTCCTTAGCCAGTACATTTCTGCAAAAACCCCAGAGATTAAGAAAGCAAGCAAAGAAAAAGACAAAGGGATGCAGTTATTTTTGACTACCAGCCAACTTATGATGATTTGATTTCTGAAGGAGAAAGAGGATAACTTAAAGAATCTTAAATCTTGCATACAGAGTAGGAGAACTGCACTTGAAAAAAAGCCTTCTGGTGTTCCCAGCACTCAGAACAGAATCATCCCATATAAAATTAATATCATTACTATGTGATTTCCATCTGTTAATGAAGCCAGACGATTAGAGCTGCTAGAAAAATTGCCTTAGTCGAACAAACACAGATAATGAATTTGAATAAATACACAAGCAAAAAGACAATGTCAGGCTCAATCACTTGGCAATATTAAATGAGCTGGCTGTGTAGTGCTATACCATTCAGCAGGAATGCTATGCTGAGTGCCTGAATCATCACTTTCATTGCTTCTGTAGCCAGCTTTGTTCTGGATTTTTTTGGATCAAACCATCTTTCTTTTTTTGACAGCTCCTTTTCCAGACTATTCCATTGGTACCCTTTACCTTGTGCTGTGGTTGTTCGTATGGTCCATATTCAGTCACAGGCCTGTTCAAACACCTTCCCCAGCCCTCCTTACTTGTCCAGAAAATATTTTTCATATATCCCTAACACTTTCCCCATTCACTTCCCAAATCTATCTTACTGGCACAATAGATAGCTCTGACAAATTCTCTTTAGTCCACCGCTGCATTTTTAAACAGTGTCAGATAATTATTTATAAAGTACAGTTTTAATACATATTTTTATATGTGTAAAACAGAGTGCTTGATAGCATTTTTGAAATGTCAATATATATCAGGTGTCAAACATTATTCTAAATAAACCCATGTAATGCACAGCAGTATGCTGGCCCATATATCCTCTCACAAGCTAGCATTTTCAAAAAAGTAAAATCTATTTAAAAGTCATGGGGACTTGGCTTCCACAATATCTAAATCAGTCCCGAGAAGAACATTTCTGGGACAGAACTTGTGAACATATAGACAATCCTACACTCAGAAGAATTATTTTTAAACATAGTTCTCCAGAAAGATGCTACTAATACACATTTTAAACCTTTTGCAGAGCAAAGCACATGTTGATGTTACCCCCTACACAATCTGAAATACCAAGACAGCAAAACACTGCCTGAGCAATTTCTCCTTATATAAGAGCTGACATTTCCTCCACAGACTGGCCTTCATCGCTTCTGAAAAACGTCAATGGAGACAAAGGTTTATAAAACTTAAGCTGTAATACATTTAAGAGCTTTGTGCTGGAGCACAGCGGTATATTTTTGACTGCTCTTTTTTTGCATGGAAATGAAGCCCTTGCTGTTTTGAAACACTTTGTAGTATTGTATCACAAGACTGTACTATGAGTGAAGAACTTAAGCTTCAGGGTTGTTCCTAAATCATTAAAAAATGTGACATCAAAGAACGACCCAAAAATATTTGTTCCTGTAAGAGAACCTCTTACAGGATACCTCTCAGTATGCTGATAAATGTACCACGGCCTAATACATTTTGTAGTTCTTTTCCTCCACAGAGCCCTTCCCTTCTTATGTCAGGAGTGCCGAGTCAGGAAAGCACATGATATTTTTGCTCTTTTATTTTGCTTCTAATTCACGTGTTCTGAGAAGGTGAATAAATAAAACGATTACAAAAAAAAAGAGTGGGTGAGAAACGTACTTAAACTCATTCACCTCCCACATCTCCTCTACACGTGAAATCTCAGAGAAGGGGGGAACGGGCAGGAAAGGCACAAACCCCACTATATAATACATAAATATATATATATATATACACACACATATATACTGTCAAGAGGATCATTTGATACACAGTACCAAAGCGTCCTATAATGGATTTCTCACTTTGGAGGTCACATTGGTTACACAGGCCCTGTCGCAAAGCAGTGGCGGGGCTGTAGAGCGGCTCTGCCCACACAGCAGCCCAGAGAAACAGCACCCCAAATTCCCTCCCTTCATCTCCTACTTCCCAATGGTTAAAAATTGGCTGCTATTTTTTCCTAACAACAGGTGAACTATTGAATTGCCTTGATCAGCAAGCTCTTCTTTGCTTGCAGCTGAGCTCTCCTTGGCCTAGGTAAGATGTCAAGCATACTAATAATTCCAAGTAAGACATGCAGTCAAATCCAAAGCAAACCCTGAGTGTGTGGTTGTGGTGCCAGCGAGGCAGGTGTAAGAGGAGCATTCCCATGAAAACAGTTAGGCAGTGAAAAGTACTGATGTTTCTTTTTGCTTTGTTTTTTGTACCACTATCCTCAATGTCTACTGATTCATTCTTTGCTAATGAAGATTTATTGGGTTTTTTCAGTTCATCCAATATGTATTACTAGGTAATGTAAATACGTAACAGATGTTAATGGGGTATTCATCTAAATCACATTGCTGCTTGTTCTACAAAAGCCTTTATCCTCACTGTTTTCTACAAAACAGTTTCAGAGAGGCACTTACCTTGTCTGACAGCTAGTGTTGTCGTGTAGACCAAGAATAGAAGGATATAATTGAGGAAGCTCTGAAAAACAGGTGTGTTGGCATGGAAATCTTCTGATAAATACTTGCTTGTGAGACCAATGCCACAGATAAGGAGGGAGAGTACCTGGCCAAGCGCCACAGACAGCAAGAGGTCCCTAAAAGGAAGGAGAAAAACACAGACATAAAACGCTTAGCCTCCTCGCTGAGGAGGAAATGCTCATCCTCCTCCAGGAATCATGTTCAACAGTGCAGAGACACGGGAAGAAACATGATGTTTCAGTCAATGAGGGATCTGCTGGGTGTAGCCGACATAACGTTTCCATTATTTCTCCTCTTATCACAGGCTTAAACATTGCCCAAACACACTAGCTTTTATTCACATACTAAACAACAGCAGATGGAACATCTCTACCATTTGATTTCACATTTCACATTTCACAAAGGATAAATGATAGTTTAAATCAATAAAAAACCAGCACTGCTTCCTTCGAGCATCTTCCCTAAGAGAAAAAAACTGGAGTACCATTCAGCTAGAGTAGGAATCCCAGCTCTTGCAGGACTTAGTACCCCCAGAGAAAAAGCAGAGAAAGGATTTTATTGTGTTTCACCATCAACAAGAATTTACCGTATAACTTCCTTCCCCTCATTTCATTTCTATTTCATAGCATAAACTATTCTTTCCATCTACCGTGCAAATATAGGTATCTTTTCTTTGATCTTTGTCACCGCTTACTTCCCCTTCTGTTTGGCAGGAGCAGGAGGTTCCACTTTTTCCCTTCCTGTCTCCTCCTGGTTCTTAATAATGTATTTTTTGGTTTGGCTTCTTGTTTTAATTTGTTTTTCTTGACTTTGATCTCCAGTCTCCTCCTTCCCCTATTACAACGTTCCCCGTTCTCTCTCCCCACAGGTATCCAATAGTTGCTCCTTTCGTGTATGTTCTCTGTTTTCCTATAGTTTTTTCTTCTTTACCCAAGAAAATGCTATATCTGAAAGTCCACATTTTCACAGTGTACATTATTTTTATATCCCTTCCTCACTCTTCTCAGTGATAGCCTTTTCCCTTCCAACTATCTTTATCTCTTTTACTCTTCTTGCAGAATTTATTATCTAACCGCACAACCCAATTCAGTCCAAACAATCCTGCTTTTCCGATTTTTGTCACAGGACCTCCTCTACCCACAGCACAGGAATATGTGTATTTTTAAATTACCCTTAAGAGGTTTCCCAGGTTCCCCATGTGTCAATACTTTCATGCTGACCAGGCCTGCTCCACAGCTACACCTTCCCATGCAGAAAAATGAAATGGAAAAGTGTTGGCCTGGAAGAGGAGCAAGCAGAATGACTGCAAGGGAGAGCGAAAGGACATCGGAAGGGGACATTTAGTCCAAGCCTGGCCGGCTGCTGCTGTCACTGTCACCAGCCCCCAGAAAAGAGGAGCTGTATGTCCCTGGGGGAAGCCATGAAGGAGAGGGGAAGGCGGGAGAGGAGTACACTCTGCAACGTCTTATTAGAGCCTGGTACGAGGAAAGGGGAGTGGGCAATCCTAAGGGAGCAGAGGAAGAAGGGCAGCACTCTGCTCAGCTGTAACAATATTTCATGTGTGCTCTCCTCTGCCAGATGGTTAAAAAAAAAATTGCTTCAAGGCTGCTTTGCTTTCCCTGACAGATTTCCCTGACCTCGGCTGTGCGTATTCGGCAGCAATGTGCATCTGTGCTCCTGCAACAACTTTCCTGGTAAACTCAAGTGTCAAATTTGTTTCCCTTTTTCTCATAAACAATCCTCCCACTAATGTGTCTTGGTGTCAGTCATGGCATGATTCAACCAAACAGACATTGGAAAGCACAGGAGGCTGGGTAGTTATATGCAGCTAACATACCTCGCTGACAAACAGCCTGACACAGAGAGTAAGAGAACAAACTTTACAGTGCTAAACCCTGTGTTTTGATGGGAGACTGCTGGATAAGTAGCAAGTAGGGCTCCACAACTGCTACCTCCACTTTCACATTACTCACTCTACTGTGAAACATAACCATGGGAAACAAACATACTCCATGGAGGTGACACCCAAGATTACAATGGGAATGTTGCCAAAACTATGGACGCTCAGCTCCTGCCATTACCTGCTATGCTGTTGATGTAGAACAGGAAATTTGGATAGTGACTACAATTTAAATCCACACATTAATCTTGTAAACTTGTTTACAGTTCTTCATTTAGTTGGTTAGTGTTTCCTACCTCCTTCTCCTGCAATGAAGTTTCACACAGGGCTGTCCTCTTGCCTACTGCAGTTTTTGCAGTTTTATTTCATTAGTAAATTAAGTGTTTGCAAATCTGTATCTCTAAATGTGTTGCCTGCTTTACGCAGGATGCAGGTGGTTATTAGCTGTTCTTAGTATCTCAACTATGCCCATGAGGGAATGTTGTATTACATCCATTGTAGGACTGCATCTGTTCTCGAAAGAAGCATCTTGGATGCTACTTAGATTTACAGAAAGCTAAATGTATCCTCAGTCATGAAAGGATTTTCCCAATAATATATTCCTTGCTCCATATGGCAGTTAGCTGTTGGACATCACTAATCATTACATTTTGTCAGACTGGTAGGAAGTTTGATGAGGTCTTATAAAAGGCATACCTTTGCATACCTTTTTTATCTCAGCTCGCTATATTCAGGCATGTCACCAGGCCTAACCAGGCAGTACGGACCTCTGTATTAAAAATCCAACCAACAAAAAATGAAAAACACCAGGTAATTTTTCAAGGCTGTATATGGTAACTATAGCCCTCTCCAGAGTACATTTTGATTCTGTCATTGCCATTTAGGAATTTATAAAACACGCTTTTTTTTTTTATAGTTGATTCTTTGGAAAGTCATTCAACCATATAGGCAAGTGGCAGTTTTCCTAAAGAGTTCAAGCAGCTGTCTACAGCCTTATATATATAGCCTATCTTCAGCTTCTACATTTTACTTTTCATAAACATACAAATAAGAAGGTAATTCAAGGTAATTCAAATTTTATGGTCTTCTTCCAAAGAAGTCATTTAGAATAGCTTTCTATGTCTTCTGTCAATTACAAAATATGTTAAAAAGTCCATTCACTATTGTATTACTGAAGTTATCAATGAAGACAAAGGTAATTAGGAGTTCAGTAAAAACAGACATGGACAAGAATCAAGACAATGAACCTGAACACCTCCAAGTCTGTACATAAAGGTTGGATGTGGATCAAAGTATAATCTCGGTAGCTTGAAATAGCCTTTAAGTAGCAATTGTCTTTTGAATAATAAAAAAATGTAAAAAATGCAGAAAACTACTTTGTGGAAGACCAGTGCAAGTACTATTGTCAATGCCACTAGCTTTCAAAACACTGACTCTATAAATGATACGGAATATGTACTGCTTGTCTCTGATTTTTGCACACATTTGATGTTTTTAATTATGTAAGAAAACTCATTCGGAAATCAAGCTGTTGTGTTCCTCCTCCATTCAGAACTTAGTTAAACATTTCACAGATTATATATGACATAGAAAGATACATCTCTTCTTTTATTATCTTGTCAGTGCGAAGAGTAGCATAAGTTAGATGTTCAAGCAGAACTAATTCAAACACCCATGAAGTGCTCAGACTTCAAGCAAAGATGATCCATTTTATACAGTATAGTTATTCCTAAAACTGTTCATGCCCACATTAACTCCTGTGTCATACCTAAAGATATGTCCACCACAGACATGAATGACATGTAGGGGCACAGAAGTTGTGTTGTACATACCAACAGGAGTTGGTATGCTCCCCTCCTCTCATCAGTGTAGGTTGCAACAGACACTAACCACTACCATGGAAAACAGCTGAACTGAATAAATAATAGAAACCAAAGCACAAGGTCAATAAAATGCTGATTTTTGCCTTGGGTGAATGGAAGAGAACAACTCATCTTTCTCCAAGCAGAAAAGTAGAAACAAATCTTCAATTATTTGTTTTAATTAGTGACAATGTCAGCAGCAACAAAGAATAATACAATAACCCTAATAACCAGTGTAAGATGCCTGAATTGTACAGAAAATGCCTGATAGCATTATATGTATTTCATTTTTTCTGGCAACAATGATAAGAGCCTTAGCTCCTCAGCCTTTAATACCTGGGTAAGAATAATAACATACCCATTCTTTTTTAAGAAGCAACATCAAGCAACCATTGAAAAGAAGCTTTCAATGGCTGTGGAAAACCTACTAGTTCCTTTAGACAGAGCAAAAAGCAACTAAGTCACTGCTGTCACCTCTGGCACTCATTAGTATCTTTCCTAAATATCATAATACTGTTGAAATATGCAACGTGGCTCCTACCTGCAACACTTTCCCTGTTGGTTTTCATATCCTCCACTACTCAAAGACTGGAATAAAAGATTATTTCTTCCCAAACTCTTTGATCTATCATGCTGGCTACATTCATTCACTGAAGACGGAACATTCATTCATATCTTGAAGAAAAGCTGTATGGTTTGAGTGCCTTCAAACATAACAGCAAAAAGAGTCTCACTACAAAAAGCTTTGTAAAAGTGAGGTTTTCTGCCTTTCAGGGTCCAGTTTCTCTTTAGTTCAGTGTTATTCTATTTCTCTACTTGTATTCTATTTAAATCAAAATAAAGCAATTCTTCAAAAATCCCATTTTCCCTCACTAAGATCAACAGCATCTACTCAAGTCAAATTAAACCAGGGGAAGATCTTCACCTTGTCTCTCAACTTTGATCTCATGAATGCATAGGATCATAGAATCACTTAGGCTGGAAAAGACCTTTAGGATCGTTGAATCCAACCATTAACCTAACACTGCCAAGTCCACCACTAAACCATGTCCCTAAGTACCACATCTTCATGTCTTTTAAACACCTCCAAGGATGGAGACTCAACCACTTCCCTGGGCAGCTTGTTCCAATGCTTGAGAACCCTTTTGGTGAAGAAATTTTTCCTAATATTCAACCTAAACCTCCCCTGGCACAACTTAAGGCCATTTCCTCTCATCCTATCAATAGTCATTCACTAATACAGAGCAAATAGAAGACATTCTTCTCCTGTAAACCACCAATTTAAGGCCTGCTCCTTGAATTTTTTTGCTTGAATTAAAATCCTGCATTGGAACCAATCAAATTAATTTCACTGTAGCCACACTTTCTAGTTAATCTGTCCAACACCTCCTATTGAGTCAGATGAGTATTTTGAAGAAGGTCAGAATTATTCCTAAGCCTCCAGGTGTCACACTGCTAGATATGTATCTTGGGTTTTTCATGATATCATAACGGAAATGAAACAATGCTTTTTTATCACCTCTTTAGAAGTGGAGCCAAAAGACAAAGCCTCATCTCTGCATTGGGAGGTATTTAATTCTGTTTAAAAGGTTGGGCTGGTAGCTGTTGTGCATCATTTTTACTTGCTCCTCCAAGCATACGGAAATTTCTGTCACTTGAGTTTCTCCTTGTTTATCAGCCATGGTAACACCATAAACTTCTGCTTGCAGACAGCAGACATTCTCATATCAAAGAACTCTGAAGCTAGTGCTTGGTTCCTAGCACATATACATTGGCATGATATAAAGTACTAAACAGCTATCCTCAGATTCTCTTGTAAGTATTTTTCATAAAGTTAAAACGTTTAGCTTTGACTATTAGTTCATTTCCATGTCCTCCCCAGAACATTAAAACACCATTCACAACAGAAAATCAATGCAGTGAAACATTCAGAAGGGGCCACACCATCGCGGCTGCCCTATGCTGGAGAATCAGTGACATGCAGAGGGTGGCCAAGTGATTTAAACATTCAGGCCTGTTTTATTCTGACACTATGTCCTGTTTTAAAGCACTCTCCATGTCAGTTTTCTTTTAACTTCATTGCTTTCCCTCCTCTCTTTTGTACTTTATTTGGTCTCTTTCCACTGATAGGTCCCCACTGCCTCAGTTAAAGAGCACCTCAGAGGATAACGAACAGAGGCTACCGCTACTTTTAATCTCTAGCATGAGGTGTGTTAATCCTTCAGCATGCCACAGGCTCCAGTAGACGAGAGATTAGCAGTCTGTTTCCTGAGCTGAGATTTCACTAGAGGAACGCATCTGTAAAGGCTGCTCCACAGCACTGTTAGAGCAGGCCTGCAGGCAGGACCACGCTTTCTCCATTATGGCAATGACTGCTGTACAAAGTTATCGCTCCAAATGTTCCAAGCGTGTATTTAAAAAAAAGAAAAAACAGATACACTTCATTTACAGACTGATTACTGCTATGCCATAACGAAGTTGATGAAGTCTGTCACAGAGTCTGTCACAGCACTGTGATTTTGCCAAGCTTCTTCACTTGAGTGCATTTTAGTGTGTTTCTATAAAAGCCCAAGGAAAAATAAAGCAAGGTCTTAAAAACTTTAGTTTGATTCAAAGTGAGCTGAAGTTATGCCCCTATAGGAATCCAGTCAAATTTATTTAAAGGCTTAAAGGTGGAATCTTATCTTAAGCACTTATCGATAAAAATGTTGATGCACGTTAATGTAAGAAAAGTAGGAAGGCACACATGTCAAAACCTCAAATACTAACACACATAAACCCCCCCCCCGACACACACAGAGGATGTGGCTGCTTTCACGGTGATGCTTCCACTGTGGCGAGTACCGAAGTTCCCACACCACCCTGCATTTGAATAGCTGCTTAATGAGGACATGGACATTGCTTGCATGTTTTGCCCATTCGCATTTAACACACAAATAGGCAGCTTGTGAAAGAATAAACAAGATTTGGTAAAGCTATTTTTCAGGACACCAACTGAGCTCTCATTGAAAGCTAAAGCTGCAGATTTTCTAATAGGTCTTAAACATATGAAGCCTCCTATTAGTCCTGCATTGCTCTGAAATCTAGAGATTTCAGATCTAGAGATGCATCTAGAACAAGATTCTACATGAATTTTTCATGGAAACTTATCTTTTCTTTTCTTATTTTCCCATTATTCTGACATGCCTGTTACACAGGGGAGAAATTCCACAAGTTGGTACTTGCAACCCTTCCCTCCTCTGCCTCTCTCAATAAGGAAAGGAATGCAGCAAGTATCTTCAACTAACGCATCAAAGCTGCTGCACGCTGCTATAGAGCAATTTACAGACGTGATCACAATATTCTATAATAAAACGTTCATAGCACTAAAGAGCAACCAAGCTCCCCCACGTATATACTGATAATAACACCACTGGCACATGTACTGCATTTATTCTATTAGTCAACTACTCCCATAGTGTATATTCCCCATGATCATTCTAGATGATGTCTCAAGAAAATACAATGGCCTTGAAGGTCTAAGCAAAAGATTTTTTTAATATTCTAGCAAGTAAGAACAAAGCAACCTAAAATATCTTCAGCATATAGGCATCAAGCTATTGTTGAACAGTGAAATACCAAAGCCTGAATCCCAGCTAAACCCATGTGCTGCATTAGAATATGAATAATTCTAATAACAAATCAGAGAGTGGAACCCACGCAACACCAAGCCTATCCATCACTTAATTCCTACTGAGTCATTATTTTGAAATCTTCAGTTGCATTTAAATGATGTATAGGCTTTGTACTTGATCTTGGCACAAAGGGTGAATTTTCTACACGGTGAGTTGCAGAGCACCTCAAGCTCCCACTGATGCTCAGAAGAAATACAGATTCTCTGCAGTATCTTGAGAGGATTAGCTCTTTATTTTCCCAACGTGAACACTTTAATCTCTTTACGAGAGGATAGCAGTGTGGACTCCATAGATCTCAAATCTACAGGCTGGTCTGAAGAGCTCCACGCCTTGACAGCCTAGGCCTAATTTTTGAAGAAAAGCCAGTAGAGAAGTAAAACGCTACCCACGAGTTCCTCATCTATTTTCTGCTCTGTGCCTCAATTAAGCTAAAAAATACTTTTCTTTTTTTTTTTTCCAAGCAAGGCTTTGAGCCCTTTCAAGTGGGCCAGAACTACAAAATTCATTCCTTCCCTCTACGCTTAAAAGCCTGTAGGCCTTAAGTTGAGGAGAGAAAGGGAGCCCTGCGCCATCTTGCTCTCGTCACCCTCACCCTTCCCGCCTCCCCAGCTCCTCACCGCCTCCTTACTCCCACTGCAGCCTTGGACCAAACCGTCCAGATATTTCCTCAGCAGCGCAAAGCTCCATATTGCACAGCATCGGCTGTATCTGCATCTTCCCAGTTATCCATGATGTTTCTGTAACAAGTGACTGACTTGGATGGGCCCCACAGAAGGGAAGTGGGTTTTTTTTTTGCCTTTGGTGGCCCCAGGGAGAAGGCTGTGGCAGGCCAGGGCAGGTAGAAGAGAGTCACGGTGCAAAGCCGAAGGCTGCAGCCCACGCCGTGTCCCAGAGGAGCAGGGAAGGGACAGCCAGACCTGGCCATGTGGCTGGTGCTTCCCAAGAGCTGGAGAATCATAGAATCATAGAATGGTTTGGGTTGTGAGGGACCTTAAAGATCATCTAGTTCCAACCCCCTGCCATGGCCAGGGACACCTCCCACTAGACCAGGCTGCTCAAAGCCCCATCCAGCCCGGCCTTGAACACTTCCAGGGATGGGGCACCCACAACCTCCCTGGGCAACCTGTTCCAGTGTCTCACCACCCTCACAGTAAAGAATTTCTTCCTGGCATCCAATCTAAATCTCCCCTCTTTCAGTTTAAAACCATTACCCCTCGTCCTATCATTACACTCCCTGATAAAGAGTCCCCCTGTAGGCCCCCTTTAGGTACTGGAAGGCTGCTCTAAGGTCTCCTCGAAGCCTTCTCTTCTCCAGACTGAACAACCCCAACCCTCTGAGCCTGCCAGAAGCCCCGGCAGTCACCGCATTGACTGGAAGGACACGCTGGGCAAGGGGAGAGCTGCGCGTGTTTCTTATCCTTCACCTTTTGGCTTTCCTAGTTCCTCTGAGGTTTTTCTATTTAAAGTACTAAGGTTCTAATTTCTAAATACAACTGGGCTTGAATTTAAGAGCCTTTTGGGAAGCTCACTAAAATTCAAGGTCTAGCTACTTCGGCCCCAAAGCTGTGGCTGACTCAGGTTCTGCTGCTTTTAAGTGACAGCTTGAAGGACCAGCACAGATTGCTGGCTTCGGATAAAAACAAAGCAAAGTCATATTCAGCAAGTCTTGGGAGTCTCTGGAGTGGTTTCTTAAGATGAGATCTTACCTAATAAATTTCCCAACTCCTGTGTATTGCCAATTACAACAATTCTTGAAAATGGGTTTCGTTTATGATAAGCTTTTACCCCAACTTCACACACACAACCCCTCCCCCCCACATGCTCACAAATACATGTGTTTTACAAGTCTTTAATAACAAAGGAACTGGAATTTTTTTAAGACTGTTCTTACACAGATAAAACTTACCCCTGCACTTAATATTTAGTAATACACTGATGAAACAATCTGTTGCACTGACTATAAGTGCAAAGAAGGCATTTTTAAAATTTTTTTAATAAGAAATACAGTAAAAAATAGCAAAGGAAAGTGAAGTGACATAATTTCCATACTACTATCTTGATGGAGTCCAGTCATTACAGGCAAATTAGAGGCTGGGGAGTGGGGGGTGTTGGTGCAACTTGTTAATAGTCAGCTTCATCCTACCAGTGAGCCAACAAAGCAAAAAATGCAAGTTTATCCTTAAAACATGCCTAACTTTTGAAACAGCCAGCTGCCTTCCAATCAGCCATTTCCTAGTGCTTTTTCAGCTATGAATCACAGGACTTGGAGCACCACAGCCTTTGTCTCTTTTAAGAATGAAGGTCTCACCTTATACAGTTCTTGGCGAGCTCCCAGTCCAGGGAGCACTGGATAGACTGAAAATATTCCAACCTTTCTGATGCAATGAAAAATATAATAATAGATGACCATGCAATAAAAGAATTGCATTTCAGGTTATTTTGGCCAAATAAACTGACTGAAGCTAGTTGGAGACCATAAATTTCTATAAATTGTCACTGTCTACCCAAGTATGACTAGAGAAATTAGGACTCCTAGATCTAAAGATTTGATCTAAATTGGAATAATAAATGACAGAATTAACTTTCCACATGAGAGCTTACAAAACTAGTTACAAACACTAATTGAGCAATACGGTACTTTTAAACAAGTAACTCCTCTTCCATAATTTTCCAGAAATTAATTTAAAAAGTGAGATTTCCAGTCTTAGCAATAGAATAAGGGACTCAAGTAAGGATTAAGTGTGAGCTGTAATTTCTCAGGCCAGAACTCCATATGAAGTATGACAGCTGCTGAAAATATTACATTTTAGCCTATGAAAGCTAAGCAGTCATTGGGCTGCTGATCACCGTTATTTTTATAATTCAAGAATAAAGCACACAGATAGATGTCTTTTTATGAGATAGATATTTGTTCTTACTCTTTTCCAAATGCACCAGTTTGAGCTTTCAGCTGTTGGAAGAAGCTGGCACATGGAAGGAGTGACGGCTCTCTGTCTCTTGGAGAAAATGAAGTTCTCTGTCAAATTTCATTAGTCCATCTCACTTGCAGTCGTTTTTATGCCTGAGGCTCAGGACATAATAAATACAGTGATGAATATCTTTAGATAATATGAGAAACAGTTTTAAAAGTTTCAGTTCAGTTAAGACCGTCATTAGCTCCCAGTTTTCTCAGAGGAGCTGAGAGACTACGGTAGTAGACCTGGATGATTCCCAGTATCAAGAAAAATAGCTCACTAGTGCCCTAAGAAGTAGAACATCACTTCTTATTGCTCTCTTGCCATTACTGTACAGTGCTAATACAGTTCAAACTGAAGGGGGTTTATGTACTAAGTCTTACAGCTATTGAGAGACAGTTGATAAAGAAGGAGGTGAAAAGCATTACAGCTCCTGCTATGTCCCTGCCACTGATAAGCCAATCTTGATTGAACTCTCTGATGGAAAACAAGTTTAAATGACTCAAGATTCCTCAACTGATAGATGCTACTGTAACTTAATTCAGTGTTGTTAGAAACAAGAAGTATGGGCTTGGAAAATTAGGTAGAGCTCCTAGAACATGGTGTGTATGTGAGTCAGTATGATAGCATGATGGATGATTTCAGATTTTTCCTGATGCTCCTGAAAATTGCAAAAGTTGTTCCTGAATTTCTGTCCCTGTAAAATGCATGCTCTAAGTGTGTGCACTTCTGAGTACTGGCCGTGCATCCACAATTAGGCACCTAAAGCAATTAGAGTTTATTTGTTTCTCGAATAAAATTAGAGGTTAAAAAAGCAACAGGTATGAATATGGAAATGCAAAGGTGCATCTATGAAGATCGTGGCTAGCTTTTGGAGAACTAAAACTACTAGTTCAATTATTAGAAGATATAGAATTTTTTCTTTTTTTTTTTAATATGAGCACATCTGCAAAATGCAGATATTAAATAAAATGACTGTTCATTCTAGAAAGCATTTCACATCTAATGTAAAAGTTTGATTTAAAAATCAAATCGATCTGCCTGCATTTTGCAAAATCTTTTGCTTGGCTAAAACTAACTATATATAATGCTTCAGAACACAACTATTACTTTTTTTTTTTTTGCAATTTTTCTGAAAATTATCAGTGATGTTTTCAGTAACATTGAAACACAGAAGAATCGAAAAATCCCTGCTTCAGTGGGCCACATTTTCTCCACAAGTAGGCATGTGCAATTCCTATAAATGTGAATCTTCTTTACAGTAAATTCTATTGTCTACATGCTTAAAACACATAAAAGAAATCTTAAGAAAAATGTCCTTAAATTGGCCCTGGTACAGAAAGACAAAGGATATCCACATTAGCACTTCACTGAGGATGGCACTAAGCTGCTGTGCACTTTCCCAAATCTCCAACTACTTCAAAGGAGAGATGCTTATGTGCCTGTGGTTCATTCTGACTTCGACTCTTCAAGGCCCTGACCTTCTTTCACTGTTTCCCACGCGTGGGTTAATATTGCTACTGCCTCAATCTGCAGCCCCTCAAGCAGGAGTAATGCTCAAAGTTGCTTGCTCATGAATATTATGAGAAACGCAAGGACATTAAAATTTTATGCACTTTTTTCCCAACTGTTCTTTAATGCAGAGGCCAGGATTTTCCCCTTTTGAGTGAGTGTCTTTCTCTACCTTATTCTTGCCTGTGAAGCCTGTGTAATTAGTTTCATGGTGACACAATTTCATGAAGGAGGAAGAGAAAATACCTCCATCAGATCTACCTCTAATCTGGTGGTTAATACTCAGAACGAAACCACAGAAGCTACTTAGGCAAACAATTTAAGGGTTCATCTGTTTCACAGAGCAGAGTACCATCTTCTGGAAGACAAGATTGTGCTCCACCTTCAGCGGAACTTCAGAGGAACAGATGGAGAGTCAATTCCTGGTTTAGGCAGGTAACTACCCCAGGATTGCAGCAATGAGGCTTTTCAGTAGGCTACATCCTTCCTGGTCCAGCTGGTTTCCCTTAATAGGGAATTACAGTGCTTAACTCAGGCTTACAAATTCTGCTGCAAGAGTTAGTACACAAAAATTACGATAACAAAGTTCAACATCACCATCTCCACATCCCTCTGCAGATCTGGGCAAAGTCAATACTTTAAGGATGGAACTGATTTTGAGTGCCCCGCTTACAGGGCTTGAAAGCTGTTAAGTTTGCGTCTATGTCTGCTACCGGTCCTTTCTCAAAACAAGGTCCCTCTAAGGCTTTTCAAGTTGGGTGCCTAGATCTGACGCAGCAATAACCCATAGTTGCTTCCACAGGTCCTCTCTGCCCTTCCACTTCTGCAGTACCACAGGTCTGCAGGAAAGGAAGCACTCGGTGAAAGGGACCACTGCAAAACCAGACTCCCCAAAGGGAGGTAGAGTGCAGGCACTTCTCCCTCTCCTTGCTTTTGCTGTTTGCTCACTACACAGCAGTGATAGCCATTACCCAGCCAAAACTACACGGGAGGTCCGGACTTTTGCATCTGCCTTCAAATTTCTATTCCATATAATTCAAAAAGAAAAAAAAAATATTTTGAGTGGAAATAACAACTGGAGAAAATTTGCCTCCTGCTAAATGAAAAGTCCAGCTATCTGCAACATGTTCTTCATTTTTAGGTATGAGTGTGATGGTTCTGGCTTACTGCTCTACCCTCAGGCTCCAAGACAAATCTCTCCCTTCCTCTCTTCCTTTCAATTTGGTGAAACAGCATGACTGCCTCTGTCAACACTGTAAATTTACTACAGACCTGACACACAGTGATGGAACAGGCTGAGCTGAAAAAACATAAGGGCACTGATCTCATTTTTGCTCATTTTAGTAGAGTTTAAAATTGCAAGATGTTTGAAATAAAAACCAAATGTGAGTGATCTGGGAAGGTGTCAGCTGTGGATTTTTAGAGGGTCAGGACCAAGAAATTCCTGACCTACAGAATCCTGCTATGGTGCCAAATGTACAACCAAAGCCACCGATGACCTAAAAGACGAAAATGATGACTCACTTTAAGTAAAATGAAAACTGTGAAGAAAGGGGAGCTGTAAGGTCCTTTTGCAGGAGATAAACTGGGTCTGACATTTTGACAGAGCATTGATCTGCCTACGCTCCCTGCCTCCCAGGTTGCTTTACTGCAATTTCTTCACAATATTAGCATCTATATTTTGGATATGCAAGAAAAGAAAACTCAACCACATAAAATAGATATTCTAAGTGGTATTTGGGTATATTTTTGCCTTCCCAGCCCTTAACTGGCGACGAGTGGGCTGTAACCAGGCCATTGAGTGTCTCCTCAGTGTGTGTGGCCAATATGCCATCTCGTTCCCATACACAGCCACCAAGGATGCCCTTCCAGCTCAGGCATCTCTCCAAATTGACGGCTTCTCAAAAACGGAATAAAAAGTCCATTGGGGCTCAGGGAGGCTTCCTCACAGACAAACTGCTTTTCTTTAGCAGAGGATCTTTTCGCCTCCCAGATATATACAACCGTGGTCACAACCTTTACCTGGCAAGTTTATTTTATTTCCCCTGCCAGCACAGTTTAGATCTGTGCTTGGAGCAAAGAGAGCAGGGGGTCAGTCTGACAGCTGAAATGAAAAGTGTGAGGCAAAATCAGGGATTAAATCATTTTCTGTGCATGCATGACGTTTGAGACACTCTGTTCTAAAGCTTCACACAGCTACTGTTACAAAAATATATGCATAAACCCACTGTTAGCATTAAAAAGAAGGGCAAGAATTTCTGTGCTATTCAATAGCATTTGCTCTCCAGAAACCACCCCTCTGAAAGGTGTCTAAGGCTGTAGCTATAACTGAAGGATAAAATCCCAGCCTTAACTCTCTGTTTCCTTGCCTTTTGGAATTGAAGTTAGCCATTAAATAGGATTTCACTGTAACAACATGCATTTTACTTTCCATTGATGGGTTTTTTTCTAGTACGAAATAAGAGAAACAGAGAAAAGGCAGAAATTCCCTCATAAACCACATGAGTGAATCAAATGACATACCCATCATATACAGCACATGTGCTGGGTTAAAGGATTATATTCATGCAGGCCATACTGCAACACAATTGTAGGTACCTTACACGCTGCTTTTGAGCAACATGCACTGGTTAATTGATGTTTGGAAGGGACTTTCTGACAAGGGCCATATGGGGCTGTAAAGCACCTAAATTCTTCGTAGATGTAAAAACATAAAATAGCTTTTCATTTCCTTCCTTAGTTTACTTATGGATTAAACTAAAATTTAACTAAATTATAACTGAATTACTCTGTATAAGTCAAATGTTTTTATTTATAAAGCCCAGTTTGAACACATGGATCCATGTTTATATCTGAGTTAAGCAGGTGCAGCTGATCCAGGAGCTCACACCGCTGGTGACCTGAGGCCAAGATGTGGCTCCCTGTGACTTGGGAGCGTGTTTCCTAAGGCCACTGCACTCACCCCTCAGTTCCCCACATGGAAATTTGGCTGCGGGTCAAAACATCGCGGTGGCCTGCCCAAGCAGGAGCAGGGAAATCCAGAACAAGACTGAAAAGTTGTTTAGACTTGTGAAAGACAATAAATATGATTTACTGAACAGGACGTCATTCTGCTTTTTCAGATTCTGTTCTTTATAAAGAAGACTTATTTTCTTGGGAAGCCAGACGGAAAGGACATCACAGAAGACGGTTCGCAGCTGCAAAAGCATCTTTACTCGCAAAAACATCTTTACCCACAAAAACCAAATTTGGCATAACAATGGCCCTTCAAATGTTCAGCTTTACATGAAATTAATGAGGAGGATTTTTTTTCATTGTGACTATTTTCCTGTTGCTCCCTAAACAAATGCCTGGACAGACATCAGAGGGCTTCACAGGGGAAATTATCTGAACAAAACAGTGGCAGTCTATGAAAAAGTTTTGGTATCAATGGCCATCAGTTCATGCCACACTGCTGTTACAGCTTCCTTACTGCGTGCATCTTACTATGCAAAGGTAGGTAGTATATGGCCCTTCAAACATGAGAGTAATCTAAGAACCAGATACTACTTTTTGCTAGTTTTCAGTTTATGCTGTTGAGAAGTATCCCACTTCACCTCTGTGTACTGCACAACTATGTGAGGTTGAGAATATCATCAGTATGATATTAAGGTGTACATATAAATATTTTCATGCTCAACTGATATGATTATGTATATACAGGCATACTTAAGAGATATCATGGGACCAGATGAGAGAGATTAATCTTGTAATTAATTGTGTGCTTGAGTTTAATTTATATGCTTTTATTATTTAGTACCTGTGTCAACCACTTAATTTGCCTGCAAATCATTTTGTTATATAATATTAATGAAACATGCTATACTGATATTCATCAAACTATGGAAATTAGAGATTAGGAATACTCATTATATCATCAATTTATCCTCCTCCTGTTTAAAACAGTTCAAGAGCTGTGGCTTCAGAAACCTTCAACAAGAGTATTTCAGTTCAAGAAAGAACATTTGTGGCCAAATGGACAATGTTTTTTCGTAGTCAGAGATCGGAATTAAAAATCCAATTTACAATGTGGAAGAAACCACTTATGGGAGTCCAAACATCATTTCTTTTCTCAAACAAGACTTTGAGAAGGAAGAAATAATAATAATAGTAATACTCATTTCCGCACAAACATTACACAAAGGTCAATGTTTTTACAGTTCTGTACATGTGACATTCTGAGCAAATGAAGATCATGTGATTTACACAATAATAAACAAATTCATCTGCACAACCTATTCAAAACAATTCATGCCCAAACACAGAGATGGGACTGCTTGGGGTGCTGAGGGGCTGCTGACTGAGCACAGGGAGAGATCAAATCAAAGAGAAACATCAAGGTAATCACTTGCTTAATCTTTGCTTAATGGCTTGCTTAATCTTTGAGTTAGTCTAATGAAAGCCTGGGGCACTCCTGGACTACCTAGTTGGGAGGGTGCACTGCTGTATTTCAGAAGGAAGTGAGAATGGCTGGGAATTGGCACTGTTGTCAGAAGGAGAAGAAATTGCTAAGAAGAGAACCGCCTGTCTGCAAGGTCCTTGGGGGTCATACTGGGTCTGGCTGGGATAAACTACCTTCATTTTGACCCACAAATTTTTCATTTTACTATCTCCCCCTGTTCTGCTGAAGAGGGGAGTGAGAGGGCAGCTTGGTGGACATCAGGCACTCAGACAAGGTCAAGCCACCACAGGGCTGGAGAAGATCTTGTTGTGGATGGATGTGGGGGAAATCTAGCAAGCCTCACACAACCACAGGAGCAAAGGACTCTCACCTTGAGACACTTCTGCCCTCCCTCTTCCTGTGCCCGACAACAGGAACTTGGAATGTGAAGCAGCAACCATGCTGAAGCCACGTTGCCTGCTGAGCTTGTGTCATAGCAGTGTCAAGCAATTAAAAAAAAAAAAAGCAACCCTGCAGCTTCTGACCTTCTGGCAAGCATGTTAGGCATTTTATTGTGTCTGATTATTTTTGCAAGACCAGAGAGAAGCAGCACTCCAGTGGTTCAGCCTGGCTTGTGAGATGCAAACTGTGGTCCTTGGTTCAAAGGTCTTACTCAAGCAGTGGGGATCAGGAAAAGCAAGCAGAGGTCCTTAACTGCAGGATTTTTTCCCCAAAATCTTTTCCCAGTTCTACCACAGATCTACCATGGATATCTTCTGCTCTCTCTGCCTCAATTTACTCTCCAGTAATAACTGCTGTGTCTGTTCAGGTCATAAAATCTCCAAGAAAGGACTCTCATATATTAAACCAGCACCTACAAGAAAGCCTTCCTTTATGTAGGAAACAGAACAGGAACTGACAGGCAACATAAAATAGAGTTTCCACAAGAAAACCCAGTGGAAGGTTCCCACCAGTGTTTGTGGTTCCACCCCTCCTAACTCCTTGTGGGCAAGACATCCTTCATCCCTTAAAGAAAAGTGTATTGTATTGTCCCTTTGTAACTGTGGTTTATTTTTCACAATTATCTTGGAACAGCTAAAGCCTTAAACTTTCCTTGTTTCCATTTTCAGTGTACCTTTTGTTGTGTGACAGCTTTTGGTTCTTTGCAATAAAAATGCTTTCATTGCCCACTTATATTGATTTTCAGTTTCCTGAAGCTTTGTGCTTTCCTTCTAAGGTTTCGCTGACACAGCTTAGGCTGAGTCTCACAATCCCATTCTCCCCTGCTCCTGACTGAAGACACAGTTCTGAAGAAACTGGATGAAATTCATCAGGCATTTAAAAATGATGCCTGTTCAACTCAAGCCTCCTATTTTGTCCATTCTTTTCATCTCTTCCATCTTCCTCCTGGCTTTCAGGCCAAGAATTGAATGCAGTTCAGAATGTGTGTTTTAAAAGCAAACCTGTACCTTGGTGAACTTGTTCTGCAGATAATTAAGACAGTTACAGTGGTGATCTATACACATGGGGCTTGATAGATAAATTTTTTTCTTACAAATATACACGTACTGAGGTAGGAATATAACTCATAGAAGAAATTTACATTGACAAAATTCAATGATGGCATGTCCTGTCTCACGAGAGGTGAACCTGGTGCTATGTCTCTATTTCTTACTTCGATCTATTGAAAAAGGACACAGAGAAACCCAGATTCTTTAAAGTGAAATCTGAGTCAGGCTTGAAAGCCTCAGCAGCCAAACATTTTTCTTGTCATTGAGAAATCCCTAGAGAAAATGGCAATGCAGATTCCCAGGGTAAGTGCTTTTGTGTTTCATTATCAAGCAAACAAACAACAGGCGTAATTTCATACCCAAAGTATGCAAGGTTCACAATTTGAGAAGCTGCTAGAGAAGAAACTTCTTCATACATCAGCTAACTCCACATCTAGTAGCAAGAAGTAACACTTCCATATTTTCATATTTCAGTAGGTTTTCACTGGCTTCCTACTAGTGAGTCCTCTCAAACTCTCTTCCCTCACTAACTATCTCTGAACTTTCAACGTTCAATGTAATATTTAATCCAAAAATCAATTTTGAGAAGAGTAAACCATCACAGCATAGATGTAGACAAGACAGAATACAACCTCCAAATTATTCTTATTTTTTCATAATTCCTATCTGTTGCTTCCTTAAGAAGTCTAGTATTTACCTGTTTGAGTTCCTTAATTTTTTCCAACAAAATTCTTTTGATCCCAATTCTAGCATTCAGGTAGCTTCACACCAACCAGCTAACCCAAGCAATACAGGATATTTAGAAAAATACACAGCTTGATACTTTTCATGCTATGATATTAAAATTAAAATGGAAAAAATCCATTCATGCAATCTAATCCTGGGTATAACACACACCAAAACACTCGACAGGGCAACTCCAGGATCAAAATCAGCGCTTCTTGTACAAAAGCCTCTTTCAGAAAGACATCCAGTTTTGTTTGACTGCAGGGCATGGGAACCCGTCAAATTCCTAATTAAGTTGTTTGAAGAAATGCTTATTTGAACCTTATTTCTAGCACGAATTTTTGTAGTTTCAACTTTCTACCAGCAGGTCATATTATGGTTTTTGTCAGCTATCTATTATACGAAAAGAAGTTAAAACAGGAAAAAGAAAAAAATCTAGCTATAAACTTTGAGTTTAGGTGAAAAATTGGAAAATAAAGCTCAAAACACATTGAAGGAAAATCAGTTTCGGAGAAGAGCTTTACGAGGGAGCAGTGGCTGGCTGACTGTGTTACCAATTGTGCTCGGCGTGACCTGGCGTCCTGGCTCAGCTGCCTCTGGTCGGGAAGCTACTGCAGAAGGCTTTTTTGCAAACAAAGGTTTTTCCGGTGAAGCTGTCTCTTACAATTACAGCTAACATGTATGAAAAGAAAACTCAAATGAATGCAATTACTACAGATACTTATTCTAACTTTTTTTTTTTTTTTGCCTTTGACTAGTTTGAGCTGTGTGTAAGTTACAACAAAAGAATATAGATATAATAAGCTAAAATGTCAGCAGGAACGCACATGACCATTTAGTTTGACCTCTAGCATAACACAGGCCATGAGACTTTTTAGAATTAATTCCCATTTGAAACAGACCACATATTTTATAAAGGCATCTAATATTGTCCTAAAAATGTCCAACAATGGAGAGACTTTGACAAGTTGCTCCAGAGATTAATTACCTAATTATTAAAAACTTATGTGCATTCTTTCTAAGAGGTATTCTTCCAGCATTAGTTTTCACTATACCACTGCTTCCTGATGCTCTATTATCATTTTTTGTTTAACATATAAAAAACTCTACCAAGTCACCCTCTAGTCTTATTTTTCATTAATTAAACGGGCCAAGTTTCTTCAGCCTTTCACTATAAAGCATTCTTCCTCTTAACGCTCTTGTGGCTCTTCTCTTAAACTTCTCTGGTCTATCACTATTCTCCAATCATGAACAGTAGAATGGGACACAGTGCCCCAAAACCAGTCACACTGTAACCAAGAAGTGTGCTAATGTAGTCTCCCTCCTCAATATTCCCTTGTTCACAAATCAAAAAATCTCATTATCCCTTTTGCATCATACACTTAGAGTAGGAGGTCATACCCTGCTAATTCCACACGCAATGTCTCAGCTTCTGTTACTGCTTCCTAGGATAGAGCCAACAATCCCATCAGCGTGGCCTACAGTATTTATTCTTATATATTGTCCTCTTACTTGGCCTTATACAAATTCCTACTGCGTTCTTGCATTTTACCCACAACAATCAGAGCAGACCACTCTGTACAGCAACTTGTTCTTTTAACTATTATGGCCCCCTTTAACTTTGTGTCATCTGCAAGCTTTATGCACAATGATTTTCTCATTTTTACCACATCCACTGCTAATAATGTAAAATCGTATGCAACTCATCATCCTCTTTATTCAAGAAACACATTTAGATTTAGAAACTGCCACTAAGCCAGTTTTAAAACCATTTAATGTGTGAATGATGTTGATTTTGGATCATTCTTTCTTAATTAAAAAAGTTGTGTAATATCAAGTCGAACAGACTGAGAGGAGTTTAAATACGCAACTTCAAGACTGTTCCTAAACTAGCAACCTCCTCAAACAAAGGCACAAAGCTGTTTTAATAAAAGGTATTCACCATAAACCCACATTGATTAGAAGTAATTATTTTAACCTTTCCTTAATATTTGATTAATCAGATCCCAGATCTGCTGCAATTTCAAATCAATGGCAGGGTGACAGGACAATTAATATTTGGGTGACCTGTTTGGTCTTTAATAAACCAGTACTAGACTAGCTTATTTCCTCTTCTCTGGAACCTCCCCAGTGCAAACCAGCACTAGCAGCACAGAGTGCTCCTCTGGATGCAGATTGTATTAACTTGCTCATTTACAAGTATCCAGCTTCGGTTTTATATCTTCCTCAATGGAACAGAAAGTATTTCATTGTTGCCATACAATACACCACCCGGACCAATCCCTATGGTCCAACCTTTTTCTGATTTCCCTCTTGAAACAAAATGAACAAACAACTCCCCCTTTCCCTGCAGGACACCACCACCACCACCAATCCCTATGCAAAGCAAAATCAGTTCTCCTCCCGCTTTTCTGCCTCTGCTGCCCTCACAGGCTTTCTACAGTCCACAGCTTTTGCTGCACATAAAATTCCTACCTGCTTTCCTTTTCTTTCATTGGTTATACATTTTAAGTCTTTTTGTTGATTTTTTAATGTAGTCATGAAAGCATGAGTGACTGGAAGGTTGAATATTTTGGGCGTTCTGTTAAGAAATGCTATGAAACTCTTTTCAGAAAAACTAAAAAGAGGTACCCAAAGAAGACTGGAGAAATATCTAGAGAATGTTTGTGCTCAACCAGAGAAATCCATTCAAACTTAAGAAATGCTTGGGTGGCATTTCTCAGCTCCATTAAGTATCAGGAAACTTTCAACTCCTAGAAAACTTCACTGTAGTTCAAATGAAATTTAGTTTCACTGTTATCCATCTGTCCTGATCTTTCACTATATGGACTGAATATTGTTTTCCAAAACACAATTCGCACAGGGATGAATACTTTGCTATGCCGCTCAGTGGGGACTGTGCTTCTATAGCTCAGTCTTTGAAGTTTTTCAAGATAGGGAAGAATAACACGTTTTTAGTAATTCCCCACAGCAGGTAAAGAATGTCATAACTGTGTGAAAGCTTATCGTAGTTACATGAATCTAATTGACCTGTCCTGGTAATAAAAGACTCATTTACTTTTGGCAAACCAGAGGTTTTGCACCTGAACATGCAAGAAGTCTATACTTCTATAAATCTATTACAAATAGAAAAAAATCATCTTTGCACAAAGAACCAGCATAATTAATTTAAAAATACTATTTGAGCCATTAGAGAAGGACTTAAAAGGAAATTAATTGCTGGAAAGTCCTTGTGAGGCTCTTTGTGCTATAGAATGAAATCTTGGTTTCCCTGAAATCAGTAAGAAAGAAATCAATAATGACTATTGAACCACAGGTTTTTAGCTCCTTATTAGAGCCCACATTGCCTTTTGAATTTCATTGTAACAACAGCTGGATTCAAATTAAAATCATTCTCCCTATTGCTTCACTGAAATAACAGTTGTATTGTTCTTTAGTGACCCAAGGGAATAAACTTTATCTCTATTATTAAAAAGGCTGGCACTTTATCAAACAAAAATGTGTGTTGATTCTGGTTTACTTTTTTCCTGTAAAAATAATGGCTTATACTTTGATCTTTGAGAAAGAGCGTGTAGTGAAAATGAGAACATATTTTATACATATTTTCACTGAGAATGCCACAGAATCATAAAAACGTTGATTCCAAGGGATCTCTGGAGGTCATCTAGTCCAACCTCTTGCTCACAGAAATACCATCAGCAACAGCAGATGAGATCAGCCTTGGCTTTGCTTACCCCAGACTTAAAAACCTCCATGGATGGAGACCCCATAACTTCTCTGGATAAGCTGTCCCTGTACTACAGTACCCTCCTGGCGAAGAAGTGTTCCTCTATGTCCAGTTCAAACCTGCCAAGCCACAACTTGTCCTACTGTGGCTTTTCATGCTGAATCTTGAGTGATTCAATGTACTAGAACCAAACACAGTTCTTGATGTCACGGGATGCTGCTTGCCATACCCTCCTATAAGTCAATGGGAATTAGAAACCACTCAGTCTATTAGCAGAAAGCGCTTGTTTTCTCAGTGGCCTTTTCCATAAAAGCCTTCTCATGGTTCAGCAGTGTGTATTTAGCATAAAAAACGCACCAGCCTACCAGTCTGTATTTCTACAACAGCTAGGTCTAAGCACTACACTCCCCAGCCAAACCAAGCCAAGGCTACACGATGGGTAAGATGCAGGGCTGGTCTCCACCTTTGTTCTAAAGCGGCTCAAAAGACTGACAGACATTTTCGTTCATTCAGATATCTACGAATAATATCAGTTTCTTCAAGTGGAAGGCAGAATGTTACAGATGTGTCACCTTTTGGAACACAGGTATGCGTAGTTCATAGTTCATAATGCAAGTTATAACCCACTTGCCTTACTCATGCAAATGAATGCTCTTGATGTAAGTAAGTATGGCCCTATACATGCCTTATTCTCTACTCTCACTGCTCTCAGTTCAGCTTGCTGGCATGCACTGAAGGAAAGAAGTAGTATGCCAAGACGTGGAAACCCATAATCTTGATAAAGAGGATGTTGTTCAGCTTCTATGGGAAGTTTAGCTGATGGAAAGAGACAAGAAAAAAGCTTCTTTATTCCCTTTTTTTTTTTAAAAAAGAAAAAAGAACTGTGCCTGCTACAAGGCTATACAAGGCTAGCAGTAAATGCTGAAAAAAATAGCAAGGAAATGAACCAAAGGGCACCCATGCAAGTCTTATAATGCTATCATTTAGAATGTAATTAGAATAATTTCTATTCCTGATTTCAGCAGTTCCAGGAAGCAAATTTCCCCTCTTAACACTCTCAGTTTTTTGAAAGGCTAGATATACATACAAAGAATTTGCCACTGCAGCCAGGGGCATTAGGCCTTCCTCAGCCATTACTTCCTGCTACATTTTGTCCTCCATTTGTAATAAGCATGCTTCTTTGGTCACCCTGAGCTGAACAAAAAGATAACAAAAAAAGACAGGCTTCGGGGCAACTTTAACAAATGTTAAATCTTTATTTACTCTAGGAAAGGATGTTGAAAATGAAGGCAACAAACATTATGAAAGGGTATTAAAAGGGACGTGATGAAATGGGGACTCAGCTCAATCATCCGTGCCTTTCAGAAAAAATTTCCAGCACGAGGGAAGGATGAAGCCCGAATGGGCATATCCCTGTCCTGTCGGGTCATCTGCTCCAACTCCTTTTTCAATTCAGGAACTTTATCCTCCACTTCATGAGCATCATTACGAAAGGGGCCATGACCCACATTTTCTAAAGACAAGCAACGCGTTCCTGCCTTTCTTTATCCTCTTTACATTGGGTCTATCCCTAAAGGCAAACATGAAGTGACCTACCAGACAGAGTGGAAAAGATAATTGATTACCCACGTCCTGGATGAAATATCAGCAGCAGGGGGTGAAACCCACCTGCATGTACAAAGTCTATAACCCAGCTGGAGTTTTTAAGTGTGATTTCAGTGGTCGCTAGGCTTTCTGACTGTGTTTAGCTTTTCAAATGGATGCTCTAGTCCACCTTTGAAAAAGTGAACAGATTTTTGAGGAAATTACTAGTTGACAGCTTGTGAAAATTAGCAAATGAAACCAAAACGCTCCCTGCGCATTGTGAATCCTTTGCAGCCATAAAGCCCTCTCCTTTCAGGGAGCAACAGTAATAGCTCTTTGTGTGGAACGTGGCAATATTTCAGTGAGCAAAACTATGAATTTTCCTTTTGCTCTTGGTGAAATGTAATGATTTTACTGGATGAATACGCCTTTGACATTTTAACGTTTAAGAGAAGGAGGTATTTGCATATAGTGTTCCCCCCATTCTCTCCCCAGTTGATGCTGAGCTCTGGCATCCCTCTCCTCAGGAAATTCTCAGCACCTTTCTCTTCCTTCACCAAAATCAGTTTTCCCATGTTGTGATCTGCTCATCAAAGCATGGCTTTCTGGTCTGAAAAAGGAATCTTTCCACTTAGGAAAAAGGATGGTAATTATGTTATATGAATGTTAACTTCTTGCTAATGAATGCATTACATCTCTCCTAAACATTTCTGGAAAAAGCAGCAAGCAAAGAAACAAAAAATGATGAGACATGCCATTCATTTACCAGAAGTATTAATTACAAGTAATTAGAAAAAGTGACTCATTTTTGAAGTATACAAGATTCCTAAGAAGAAATACAAAGGTTTCAGCAAGAGCTGAATAGATGTATCTGTACCAATCGGGTAATACTGTGTAAAAATACAATATTACATACATGAAGGTTCTAATTTTGAAGGAAAAAAAATCCAGTCTTGTCTTTTAAATTTTCATGAATAGTAACCTACAACCACCATAAACTGTATCAGTATCTGTTTTCACAGCTTAGAAGATGTGTCCAAGATCTAGTTTGCATTTACCTTGATTCACCTCTTGTATCTTGTCCACCCTTGCCAGACCAAAGATTTCCCCATCATTTAGTTCCTGCTCTCTAGTTCTCTACTTACAGATAGCCCCTAGGTAGGTTATCATCTTTTCTCCCCATGGCTTCTCCCTTCCAGCACATCTCAAGTACAATAGTGATTTAAGAAAAAATCTTATTCCTTTTTTTTCCCCTTTGAATGCTGTCGCAAGCCCCCACAGAATTTTAGTAACATCTGCATTTAGAGTATGAATTTCCACAGTTGTTGAGTCTAGGCAAAAATTAAACTGAACAGACCGAATTAATCAAATCTCTCCCTTTAAAATTTCCCAGTCTTCCTTTTGGGTTTTTTCTGTGTCACATCCACCGTACCAAAAGCCTGGCTGAGCCATGGCCCAGCGGGTGGATGTGGCTCTGGGACTCACAGCTTGGCCTGTAGTTCTCGCTTTTCCGAAATCCTTGTTTCATCGACATTCCCATGTGCTCCAGGAAGCTCCAGGTCTCCCTGTCCCCTATGGCATTCGACCAGCATGCACACCTCTCCTCCTTTTTTTTACCGCCAGATCACCCTATTACTAAGGCCCACGTAACTTCTCAGTTTGCAAGCATAACATTTTTTAATCCACTGGCACACAAAACACTTTCAGCAACAGCAGATGGAAACATATGTAGGTATTAATCACTTCACCTTATTAAAACCCATTCACATTAACCATCTCCCATGTGAAACCTCGCAGCTATTGGTCAGCGCTGGAGAGCGCTACAAAACCAGAGGGGAGAGAAAATCATAGAATCATAGAATCATAGGGTTGGAAGGGACCTCTGGAGATCATCTAGTCCAACCCAATGTCCGGCTACGCACAACGGGAACTGTACGGGAATTCAGCTATTGAGGCTGCAACACCAGATGGGACAATCCTGCCTGCCTCAGCCCCTGTGTCTTCTTCAGGGACAGAAGAGGAGTTGGTGTAACTCTCCAAAAGGTCCACCAAGGCACCCGCACTTATATGTACCAATGAATCTTTAATGGCCGTTCTCCCTTTAATGAATCTTTAATGCCAGTATGTATAGCAGGGAGAGGGAGCAAAGCTGTCATGCTACTTTAATCTTTGCTGCATGTGAGTTATCTTGAAACCCACCAAACAATAACAGTTTATGTTCTAATATCGTTGTACTTCAGTTCCTGTGGCCAGGAGAGAAAAACAAATGAGGAGACCGGGGAAAAATTGCACTTATAAACCAAATTTGACAAACTCAATTATTTTATTATAATACACTGTTCCAGCATAATTTTGTATGTGACACCAAATAAAATATCACTGCCTGGCATTGCAAAGAGGAAGCAGGAGATCCTTTTATTGGCTCTGCAATTCCTTAGGGCTTTATTCACTGTGTGAAGAACCTGCTTTAAAATGGGATCACTCTTTTCCTCAGAGGTCCTGGTGGGAACAGTAAATCTCTTTTACAGAAGTGCAAGATGAATTCCCAGAGGTGTTAGAGACAGCTCAGAAAATGCAGCAGGGTACAGTAGCATATCTATTTTTTAACTTCTTAAAATATACATACAGCAAAACACTATACAGCAATTCATTGTACATTCATATGCATACACTTAAAAATGGAAAAGAAGTATGGAAAACAGTGAATAATGAGAAATGCAGAAAGGAGGAAAATGCAAAAATGGGTGGAATCTTTTCTATCATTGATGGTTAGTTTAACTTCACCGTTTATCTCAACAGAAATGTTTTGTATTTTAAATCAAGATTGTGCTTCCAAACCATGTTATATTTAAATGTATGAAAGCCAGATTCAATCAGGTTACTGACAGTGTCGCTGTGCTTGGCACTGTGGCTTCCATTTGGAAACACTTACTCTATCATGACTGCTCAGAGAGAATGGAAAGGCATTACCTGACATAAAGAAAGATATCTTCATTTGATCCTCAATAAATTTGAAGGAATAGGGTTTCTCTTCAAGGTTCGTTGCCTTTATCTGGGAGGTTGGTTTTCCTACACGCAGTTTTATTTGTTCAGCGATTTAGGATGAAAGAAACATGTTAAACCATCCCTAGAGAAAGGTGCATACCGTCCCTGAAAGGCTTCTCCTGTCATATGCTCTGCCCCGGAGGAGGAATGAAATCTGCAGGATGAAGATCTGCTTTTGAGTCTTACTGCATACAGCGACTCTCCTTTGATAATTTACCAGTATCAGACTGCATGCTTTGAAATAGTTTCCAAAAACCACACGTACTTGATGAGTGATCACAAAAGAGTTTATTAATAAATTCGGCCGTCAATACTCCCATCTTCCTACAACCATCTCCTTCGTGTTGCACAGGGACACTGTTTCGAGACAACCACATAAACATCCCTGGGCTTTTGTCAACTAAAATACCACCAGTTCCCTACTTGTTTCCACTTTTTTACTCCTCAGCTTACCTGCCTTCCCCACTATCAGTTACTGTCAGCGTGGCTGCTTTGAAGTTCTGTACTCAAAGCCCTGAACAAATATTTGTATGTGCTATCAAGAGGATTAAATTCTGCTTTTTTTGACTGTTATTTATCAATTTTTCTCCCTTATGCCAATGCAATCTCTCTGCTAATGTTGTGGGTTTTTTTCCCAATCATTTACAATCTCCTGATTTCTTTGGTCATGTCTCTCTTCTTGACATCAAATATAATATATATGTGTGTATTTATATATGTATATATGTACACTATATAAATCCAATTTATTTTCCCATGTTTTGCAGTCCAAATCTCATTATTAAAAAGACCAACATAAATTGCTATTCATTCTGGGACCAGAAAAGAAAAAAAATGAACAACTAGTATAGAAGAAAAAAAAATCTTAGCTGAAATATGCCAATAGACCAAACTATGCTTTGAAAATGTCATTTTAAAATTAGAACTATTTGTAGGGGAAAAAAAAGCTCTTAATTTCATACTCTGGATAAAATGATTGTGATAAGTGTTATGCGTAGTTCACACATTTTAAAAATGTTGCTTTTCTCCAGGGTGCCCTCAGGGAAGTTCAGGGGTGGATTTCAATGGACAGCAAGGGTGTACTCATGTTGGCGGCTAGCACAGCCCCTAAGGAGCTGGTGCTTTTTTCACAATTTATAAACCGTAACTCTGTAGGCCAGGTTCTTAGGCTTCACATGTAAGTGATCCACTCCATTATCTCAACTTCAACCAACTTGAAAATTGTATTTTATTACTGTTGTTGACATAGTAATTGGCCTTGAGAGGCATCATTTACATCCTGAGCACAGAAAAGATGAATGCAATGATACTTCTTTCACGCACAGCAAACATGTCTGTGCTCTGAAAGACTCGCAGGTGGCTCTGGACTTCAGCAAGTGTATGTTTCCTGTGGTTGCCATTTTTTCTAAAAGATGACCCGATTATTGGACGAGGGAAAGGCCGTGGATATTGTCTACCTAGACTTTCGAAAAGCATTTGACACTGTTCCCCGTAGAATTCTCATGGAAAAACTGGCTGCTCATGGCCTGGATGAGCATACAATCTGCTGGATCAAGCACTGGCTGGATGGACGGTCCCAAAGAGTGGTGGTCAATGGACTTAAATCCAGCTGGCAGCCGGTCACAAGTGGTGTTCCTCAGGGCTCAGCGTTGGGACCATTTCTGTTTAACATCTATATTGATGATCTTGATAAGGACATAGAGTGCATCATCAGTAAGTTCCCAGATGACACCAAGTTAAGCGGGAGTGTTGAGATCTGCATGAGGATAGGGAGGCTCTACAGAGAGACTTGGATAGATTGGATCGATGGGCCAACGCTAACGGTATGAGCTTCAACAAGGCCAAGTGCCAGGTCCTGCACTTGGGCCACAACAACCCCATGCATCGCTACAGGCTTGGGGAAGTGTGGCTGGAAAGCTGCCTGGCAGAAAAGGACCTGGGGGTTCTAATTGACAAGCGGCTGAATATGAGCCAGCAGTGTGCCCAGGTGGCCAAGAAAGCCAATGGCATCCTGGCTTGTATTAGAAATAGTGTGACCAGCAGAAGTAGGGAGGTGATTGTCCCCCTGTACTCAGCACTGGTGAGGCCACACCTTGAGTATTGTGTCCAGTTTTGGGCACCCCAATACAAGAGAGATATCGAGGTGCTGGAGCGAGTGCAGAGGAGGGCAACAAAGCTGGTGAAGGGCCTGGAGAATAAATCTTATGAAGAGCGATTGAAGGAGCTGGGACTGTTTAGTTTGAGGAAGAGGAGGCTGAGGGGAGACCTCATCACTCTCTACAACTACTTGAAAGGACATTGTAGAGAGGTTGGTGCTGGTCTCTTCTCACAGGTAATTAGCGATAGAACAAGAAGGAATGGCTTCAAGCTGCAACAGGGTAGGTTTAGACTGGACATTAGGAAAAAATTCTTCACAGAACAAGTGGTGAGACACTGGAATAGGCTGCCCAGGGAGGTGGTGGAGTCACCATCCCTGAATGTGTTGAAGAGTCGTTTAGGTGTGGTGTTGGGGGATATGGTGTAGGGGAGAACTTTGTAGAGTGGGGTTGATGGTTGGACTCGATGATCCTAAGGGTCTTTTCCAACCTGAGTGATTCTATGATTCTAAGTACAGTCTATATCAAATTTCCCATTTGTTAAGAAGGACAATTTTGGGGACTTTGGTGTCATCCATTCCTGTTTAAAATGGAAATGTTGGAACAAAATCACACATTTCTTCCCTTTTTCTTCTGTAAGAAGGGAGCACAACTTCCCTGGTGACCTGTCCTATTAGCAAGTGTTGAAACTCTGCATTAATCCGCAGAGTCACAGTGGGGCAGACGTTGCTCATTAGCTCTCCCCCGGGCACTAACAAAGCAGGAGTAATTCCCTCAGCAGGGCAGTCAGGGCAGCCGAGGGTCTTGGGAGAAATCCTTTGGGTCAGAAAGTTTAAGGTGATAATATACCCAGTAAGGATGCCATAGGGACTTCAGATCAAGTCTAAGGAATGATATTTGTATGTCTAATATGCAGGATGAGTCAAAACTGAATGCTCACGTTCAAACTATTCAGGTCTTAGTCCACTTCCCACTCAGGTCATGTGAAGTTGGCCACCCACCTTCCTTGTTCATCTTCAAAGCTCTCTAGGCAACCTGAGTTCTGCATTTAGCTAATCCCTAATTTACTAGTTGCCCACCTGCAATTTGAAAAGTTAAAGGTTAGAGCACACTTCTATGACGTGACAGACTGGAGTATGATCTCTTCTCAGCTTTGCTGCACCATCTTTCCTGGACAGGGGCTCCTACTGGGTGACGCTGAGGCTGTGACATGATGCAGCAATTAAAGGCACACATAGGGGAAACCACAAGCAAGAGAGCTTACAGAGTGGTAAGAGGTTAGGGTATTATTTTGGGTACATTAAAATTTCAGCCATACACAGGATCATGGGCTTTCTAAGCCATATTTGAGATTCCTTTTAATGTGATCACTATAACCCTTCCTCTCCGCAGGTGGCATTGCATGTGCTGCACTGTTCTTAGCAAAAATAAATCATTTTTTCTCCTTCTTTCTAAATACATATCTCAACCTGAACAAATATTCCAGGAGATGGAACTGCCTTTTTATTACCCAGCCTTCAAAAAAAATGTGTTTTCTCCTTTCTCCTGTTAATGAAACTTGGAAATAAAGACTTAAGCGATGATATGGAAGAATAACATACCAAAAGAACTGAATAGCAAGAGATCTTAAATTTTGTCTTGTATAGCTGGTATATTACACAATAAATCCTATTTGTATATCCAGACTACTATACTTAGCTATAAAAAAAAAAAATTGCAGTTTCAAATATACTTGACAGGCAAGAAGTAAGATTTAACTTTAGAAATCTAGTATTCCGACAGCTGTGCATAGTAGCTTAAAAATCACTTTTTAATTGTCATTTTGAAGTCTCTGCCCTCTATTTTGTCTGTGAGCAGCCAGCTTGCTTTAGAAGAAGCTGAGCACCAAACTTATTCTTTTCTCTAGCCCTTTATCTATATAAATCAAGAATTAATTCGATGTCCTTTCTCCTGCTTCTTTTGGCTGATTTATAACTGATATAATTAAGCAATAAGGCATGGCAAGAGTATACCCATGGGTATCAGTATCATACCACAAATGGCAGGATAGGATATTAAATTTTAACTATCCAAGAAGTGCTGCAATTGTCCAGAGATATTGTTTGAATTTCCTGTGCTATTATTAAGAAAAGAAATCTACTAGACATGGAAAAAATTAGGAAGACTGGAAGGTTTGCCTCGTATGCCTTCACAATGGGTAGAAATAACTGGGTCAACGTTTTCGGAAGAGGCAACGGGTGGCCTGCTTTTCCGTGCTGCCCAGGTTAGGCCTTTCAGAAATTGCTGCAGAAATCCTCTGCTTGCACTTTATCGGAGAAGGCCACCAGAAAGTCTCCAAATGGGCAGATGATGAGACTGAAGGCACCCACAACTGCCAATAACTGAGTTTAAAATTCTGACTAAATATTTCAGCTAAAGCATTAATGGTGGGAAGTGAGCAGCTTCACAGGACGTAGTGCTTCGGTTAATCTTCCTCAGAGTTTCACCCCAGTCTTTCCACATTGCCCTTCCACATAGCGCACAGCTAACAGACGAGGTTATTCATCCCTGAATTGCTTTCAACTGCGTAAAGAAGGGTAGCTGGGCTGGATCCACTTTGGGCAAAGGCAAACTAAAGATGGTGGGAGGCATGTTGGTGTGGAACAGGAGCTCCACATGCACCTGTGTGCTGCCAAGAGTGCATTTCTGTGGGCTACTGCTACACAATGGCGCTGCCCTGGGAGGGAAGGGGTCTGGCCACAGCCCTGGGGCACCGGGGGTCCCCACAGGCAGGCAGAGGGCGGGCAAGCTTGTGCGTGGAGGAACAGGAGCATTCCTGCCTGTGGCGGGTCTCCGAGCAATAACACAACTTTAGGGAAAGGGCACCAGGTGAGACAACTTCACCTGGGCAAGCTCACGGTGACAGCAAGACCAGAGTGGTTTTGCTTAAGAAAGGGAAGAGGTGGGTGGGCAGGAGGGACCTTGGGTGCATGTCCTCATCCCTGATATTTGTGGAAGAGCAGATATCGGTCTCGCTCCGTAAGCTGCTCTCATTTTCAGAGCACAATCATTGAGCAACCCTAAAACATGCCACTGCACAAGTAACCACAGAGAGCAGGCACTTGTCACTGGCCATTTGTTCTCTGACTAACTGAAAGAACAGCAACAGGAAAGCACAGTCACTAAGTCTTCTCAGACCAACATTTCATCACGTCTGTTCTCATACAAAACCTTGGCTCCTCTCCACTGCTTCAGTTTCTTCTGAAAGCAGCTATTTTTCAGATATTCCTCCCTGCTTCCAGTTTAGCATTACATCGGGTTTTACTGCCTTTTAAACACACCTATTGTTAAATTTCTAAAGCCCAAATTCTCCAAGGTCCTGAGATTCATGGCCAATATACATTGCCACTATTCAGAAAGAGCTTTTAAAAAAAACCCACTGCATTTATTTCTATGGTCATTATACAGGTGTGCAATGAAAAGGGATCCACTTTCTTCCCCCACCTGGCAGTCTCCTACTGCATCTACAGCAGCTCTGCCACTTGCAACTTGACAGCCTCATCTACTCACCGACACGGTTGGATTTTCTCACCGCATCCCCCAAAGAAAATCTTGCAGTAGCACAGAAGATGGCACTTGTCAACACCAAGATAAAATAACCTGATGATGAGCCAGATTGTACTCAGGCATTCAGACTAGCCAGAAGAAAAGAAAAGGGGAAAAAAAAACCAAACAAACACCACCCAAGAGACGTTTCTTTTCAGGATCTCACAGCCAAAGCAGGCTACAGCAGTCAACACTGCAGAAACATCTGCGTTGGAGAGCTGGCATGCAGGCAGGCATCGGGGAGGGCCCTGACTTCTAACGAAACAAAGCAAATAAACAGCAAATACCACTTAACATTATGAGAAGTATTTTTGTCATAGTATGGGAAAACTATTATATGTTCATTAGAATTTAGAAAGCAAAACTCATTTTTTGAAATACAATAGGAGTTGGCCAAATATACTTGAATGTGGACCACCAAACTGGTCATTTCCAGCCCATGGACTAAAACCCGTCTAATTGAATAGCTACAGACTGAAGGAAACCCTTGGTAGTTGTAGGCAAACTAAGGTTTGTTTCAGTTGAATCCTGAAAAAACACTTCCCATCCTTCCATATTACATATGAGTTGACAGTATAGGCGTGCCAAAATCCATGCCATGTGTGACAGTTTTTATTTGGTAATTTGTGTTTCTCGCAGCACATAAAGCAGAGCTAGTAAGGCAAAAGAAAGAAGAAGAAGGAAGGAAGGAAGGCAGCCCCTGTTGATTCCAATCATCCAACATTCTCCTGTGTTAACAGGAGAGAAAAAGAATAGGGAAATTAGGGAAAAGAAGAATAGGGAAAAGCCTTACAAAGGTGTTGTGGTGCTCTCACACTATTTTAGCAAGGATGCAAACAGTTCTGCTTGTGGCAGTAGCACAGCCCCACTTATGGGGAGGACAACAGCCCTGCTTATGGAGCCACCGAGCTACAGACCCGAAGTTAATTGATTGCATGATACCAGTACCCAATAGCAGAGACGATAGCATGTACGGTGTAGAAAATCCAGTAGTCACTGACTGACAGAAAACAGCAGGGACTCAACGTCCAGCAAAGAAATAAAGATGAACTAGGAAGGTAACACCCTGGGCTTCTGAAAGAGTATTAGTCCTAACTGACTGGACACATTGGTCCTGAGAATCACAGCAGGCTGTCAATGGACACACCAGAAGCCATGACACTTGTAGTTGTATTGCCCTTGGCAGGTGCCATCAGTCAAGTAAACAACAATGGAGACAAAGAAACCATAGGTGACGGCACAGCTATCGGGTGGTTATTATGGGCACTGGCACATCACTAGCAGAACTCCTCTTGTGCCACTGCACGTTAGTACTCCATGGTTTCCCCACTGCGATGCACCAGCTGAACCTCGCTTTCGAGGGCACGTGGCAAACAATAGGCATTGCTGGCATAATGAACAGGAGAAGAACTGCATGAACGGTGCCTCTGCCCTGACCTATCATCCTACTCAAACAATGAGTCAAGCTGCTGTGCTGTTTTCTCTAACAGCAACATTTCATGGTAGGTCCTAAGGGTCAGCTGAGTTCATTCTGGTGATGCCTCCTGTTCTTAATCCAATTTGATCCATATAACACCTGCAGCAAATTTGTGACTAGATTCTGTACTTTGTTTCTGGTGCCTTTATGTTGCTCTGACAGCAACAAGGAACCACCTTGGCTGCACATCTCAGTTGGAGCACTCCTTAAGAACAGATGAGCTCTCTGCCCAGTGCTACTCTGCCGACTCTTGACCTCTGCCCTCATCAGTGTCGATAGAGTCTGTTCAAACCCACTGGCTCTCCACCCCTTTATATTGTTTTCACATGGCTGTAACTTCATTGATGCTGAAAGACTTCCTCCAAGTTCTCATAAACAAATGTTAGGGGACAATCATATCAGTTATGGACCAAATTACACAGAACATAAATGGCATTACTTATATTACAACAGTGGAGAAGCATCAGATTATGCTAACAGAGAATTTGGTTCTCTAAATGAAGTTATCTCATAACTGTAATCTAGCATCTGTCCAGATTTTAATACACTTTGATTTGAACTTTCATTGCACGGTATAAATGGACAGCACTGTCCAAAGTCTGCGGTCTCCTTACAGTTCAAATCCTAATTTCACAGACACAGAAGATCAATTTCACAGGAGTCAGAGAAATGTTCTTTCTGAGCACTTCCGCCTCACACAGCCATTTCATCCACCCTAATATCCACAATGACATTACAAAAGGAAGAAGAGGACTAAGAAAATAGATTAAAATAGCCAAGCAAGAAGGCATTACAAAGCAAACCTAGAAGTCATTAAGCGATGCACTTTTGGGAAGACAATGTAAGATATTTGTATTTTTATTACCCAAGTGGGAGTCTTCCCACCTCTCTCAGACTCCTCTGCCATGTGGCCTCTCCTGTTAGGGACCGTTTCCATAGCTCAGCAGGCACTTTCCACTTCTGCTTCGACTGGGCTTTACCCAGCCAGTGCAGTGCACGCTGTAGCTGTATCTTAGAATCATAGAATGGTTTGGGTTGGAAGGGACCTTAAAGATCACCTAGTTCCAACCCTCCTGCCATGGGCTGGGACACCTCCCACCAGATCTTACATCTGCCATTCTCATATTTGCCAGTGGATGGAATAAAAAATTACCACAGTTGGATTGCTTTCTTGCTGAAATGATGAATAGGTTGTTATTTAATTAAGAACTGCATTATTTTTTTAATGATGAAAACTTACTCAATTTTACTCTGTAATAGAGAACACGCCTGTGTTGGACACAAGAACTGAAATATGTGAAGTAATCGGTGCTTATACCCAGAGGCAGCAGGAAAAGTCTTGTACATAACGAATTTAGCATTCAGCACCACTTAACGTTTTCATCCTAGCTAACTGCAGTCAAGAGCAACGCACAAGCAGCTCCAGATGCGCCAAGTGCAGGCTCCAAATGATAGCGGTAACTATGAAGTGGAGTTGTGCAGGCTCTGAAAACAATTTGCCCAAGAGCTAACTGATAACTCTGAGTTCTTGCAGAGCTGTGGCTATTTTTTCTGCCTGAGAAACTAAAGGATTTTACTTGTGATCTCAAGCAGAGCTTTTAAAAAAAAAGCTTTAATTCACAAACAAAATTTGTTTCTACCAGACACTCATTTCAACCGTGCAGCTAGTATCAAATAACTTTTCATTTCATAAATAAATACTTACAGCATTGCCATTGCAAAACCTAATCTGATGATAGCCAAAGGGATTATAAAGACCTCAAAAGAAATCCATCGTTTAACATAAAATCTTTTTCTTTTTTTTTAATAACCATTTAATAAAAAGATAAAGAAAGAGAATACACTGGGTCTGATCTTCTCATCTGCTTCCAGAAGCAAAGCATGCCTTCGAGTACATCCTACCATGCTTGTATGAAGAGACACTTCCCCAAAGTACCGCGTCCCCCTTTCATCTAGCAGAAACTCTCCTATGGATCATCCAGATCAGACGAATGAGATGTATACAGGCAGGAGAAACAGATGTGGGTAACCTTCTTTAGAGCACTCTCTGTCTTGAGACAATAGATTCTTAACTAGATATTGCAGCCTGAGGAAATAACTTGTTTTAAAGCAATATGCAGTTTAGGCTCCATTGTTTTACTCCTGTCAGAAGGGAAGGGGGGCCATGTACATCAGGGTGGTCGAAAATGGGGTTTGTAGGAACAGTGTGAAAGGGCCAGAGATGTTTGGTAGCTTGGTAGATAAAGCGGTATTTTGAAAGCTAAGAGACATTTGGTCAAGTCTCATCATGGAGAGTAAAGAATTAAGTTTGAATACTTCACCAGCTATTTCCTGCCCACCAAAAAAAGGACAGAAAGGAGACACCATCTCTGGCAGTTTACTGAACCTAAACTTCAGTGCCTTTATTTTCTAAAATAAAACCATCTAGTGGGTTATTCCAAAAGAACTAATGAACCATTTTGTGACAACTGAAACTGAATTTTTGACAAACTTATTATTCCTCAGTGTCAGGCAGCTGTGATTTGCATGCTTAAGGATCTTGGGTCTCCAGAGCCAGAATCAATGGGATTTGAAGGCTTCATCCAATACCTACAAGCTGTGTATGTGTGCTAAGACACAGGAAAGGAAAAGGAATAAGGATGTGGTTGATTATCCATGCTGCTAGGAGGGAACTTAGACTCCCACTTCTTTAGGGCAAAATCCAAGAGTCTCCAGTATTTCCATAAGAGGATTTGCTTGACCCTTTGTCATTAATGAGAGATCATTTGGAAACTGAAGCTTTCTAGGGTCAATCCTGCTCAGACCACTACAATGGAAGGATTATCATCGACTTCAGTAAGAGCAGAATTAAGTCTTCTCTTGATATAAACATATTTACTCTATGCTAAACTTTTTTCTTTCAGATTTCTGTTTTTATCTAGAACATATGGGTCAATATTTTTATATATGAAAAACATTCCAATAAAAAAAATGTAAATTCTTGATATTAATAAGATATGACCCATACTTGGTTTGCTATGAAAATACTACAGCGTAGCATACACACATGTATATATATGTGTGTGTGCGCATGTATGCATGCCTATTTCACACATTTTTGCTGCTGAAAATGAGCATACAAGGTTCCTACACAAATAAGCACACCGTGATGCCCATCGGGATTATTTCATCATGCAAGAACAAAAACATCAAATGGAAACAGACTTTCATTTGTACCTAATAGCTATTCCTCACATTTCTTATTTGCATCACCATCCTTTTTGGTCTTCCCTAGGTCAAGAATGCCGACCTGGGATTGTTCAGTTCCTTTCCTTTGCCATTTATACATGTTGATTTTGTTCTTTGTATGTGAGAGTGTGGCTCTGTACTGGATTTTGAGTCCAGACTCAGGCCAGACCCCGTGATGTGCCTGTCTGGCACCCAGCGCGTTTCAGTTCAAGGAGGGACAGAGATAAGCACATGCTGCTGCTGTGACTGAGATTCTGGATGCCTGGACACTTAACTCCTGTCAGTCAAAACACCTACGACTCCTCCAGCCCATCAGCAGCTCCCGCCACCAGGAACACTGACAACACCCCCTCTCCTCTATGAATCCCTGAACTAGATTATCCTTTTTTTTTTTTTTTCCACACCAGAACCCTGCGTTTGGATGACTGAGAGCTCATGAACAAAAGCAGAGCAGCGGCTTGTTGTGCTCTCAGCTGCCCTAAAACTTGTGCTCCCCCGCTCCACGCTGGAAAGCAGAGAAGGAGAGGAAGAAACAGGCTCCCAGCCCCAGAGCCTCCCCGAGAGGCAGCTTGTCGTCCTTCCGCGGTGACACCCAGCTCAGCTGGAGGGTTGCTGGACATCGGTAATTCTTCCTGCTGTGCACTAGATGCCACTGCGCAGACTGCTTTTAGCAGCCAAACAGCCATTGCCTTTTCTCAGACAGCACGCCCTACCTATTGGAGGTCCCTCATTACCTTAGAAGTTCAGCACGCTTAGCCCAGCAAAGCTCCCATCAGTTAGGACAGGACTGTCATTGTTTTACAGATGGGAAACTGGGGTAGAGAGACTTCACCATGATTTTGCCGTGGGTTGGATATGGCAAGGCTGACAGAGCATAGACTTCAGCTGCCGCCACCTGCATTCACCACCAGACTAAGTCCTATCGAGCAGCCTTCCTGGCTCTCTCCCACTGCCACTGTTGAAGCCAGCTACAGGTAGATCAACCTGGAGGCAGAGTGGAGAGGATGGGAAATAATAATCACAGTAGTGGCAACAACAGCAATGTGACCAGCTAATCCCAAGTAAATTCAGCATTGCATAGAGGTTCCCATGGCCAACCTCTGTTTCTCAACCCCCTATTGCTTGCTCAAGCTTCTAGGCATCTCCTCAGGAACCACCTCCACAGCTCTCACAGCCAGGCACCCTCTTCCCTGGGTGGGCACACCTCCATGTTCCTCCAACAGCAGAACTTTCTGGTGATGAGGAAGGGGAGGCAGCAAGAGAGATTTCCTAGGAAGGCTGGAGAACCTTCATCACTCCAGGTTTTTAAGAGCACGTTAAAGGCAGCAGAAGGAGGTGTCCCCAGATTGTGACACTGCCCCCATTTCACAGCAGCTGTATGGCCTGGGACAAGGAGGAGCTACTACTGCTGTTAGTGGCTCCACAAGGCAGATGAGGCATTGGGAACCTCTGCAGTACATGATCTCTTCCAGCCTTACTTTCCTTCAACTCTGGGAAGGGATATACAGATCATGGAGGAATATCAGTTCCTCCTCATCATCATCACAGATTTCCTGATAGGACACTGTCTGACCCAGACACAGCAGCTTCTCACAGACGCCATCCAGCATTCTCAGATGCCTTCCAGCACAACCTCCCCTCCAGTCTGCCCCACTGGACTCTTTTGCATGACCCTACTCCGGAAAGAAGTGCTAAGCCTTATGTATCTCCTTGTCCTGTGCTTGACACAGTCCGTGGGGGAGCACACTCATCACTAGCTAAAGGTTGTGCGACATCTTATTTATAATCTGTAACGTAGCTCAGTGGAAACAGCTGTTTACAGCCGCGAGTGACAGGGTGCCACCAGGGTTTACTTCGAGGGCGGGTACCATTCCCTCCATCTGCTGCAGCAGGAGCGCGCGAGCCCTGGCTGAAGGGGGCGGCTTTAACAACGCTGAGCCCTGCCTTCAACTTCCCACCTCCCAGCACAGTCTAAACTCTCGGCTTGGGGACAGGCCAGAAAACACGGCTGTGCGTTAACTCAGTGCCAAGAAACACAGCAGCATCCCAGCATCAGCCGCGAGCTTTTGCACACCTGCGCGGGCCTTTTATGTTCCCTCTGCCAAGTGAGCTCATTTCGCAAATTCTGTTTCTACAGCAGATTTTACTGGCTTTCGGGAGCCGAGCAAATAAAATTAAGGAGACTCTGACAGAAGCAGGTTTCATCCCTAGGCTAAGCTGCATGAAATAGGAAACAACCGCAGAGTCTAAACTGAGGTCTTCCTTGAGGTCTAAATCAATTAACTACAAGGTCTGTCAGAGTTAAAGCTATGTTACAAAAGATGCAGCTGCGATAAATACTTGTGTCAGCCCTTTCCTTTCCCAAACAGTGAGTTTTTAAAAGGTACTTTTGTGACCATGGTACTTTTCAGTTCTGGTTGTTTGATTTCTACTTGCCAGTTGAAAAGCCTTGATTTATTTTTTCGTTGTGTGAATTTTAAAGTTTACCCTCGCTTGGGCAGCCCTGGGTAGGTCCCCATAGTGGAAAGAAGGCCAGTCCCAGAGGCTGCAAGGCTGAGGGCACAGCGTCATGCAGCTGTCCATGTTAGTCTGGACCTGGGCAGCCTCATGACCCAGGGCTGTGCTGCAGGTGGGCCAATGAGCTCCCCTGCTCGTCGGACCCAGTATGGAAGCCCCTCTGGTACAGCGACCCCTTCTCACATCACCCATAGCACTTCTTCCACCTGGTGTAATGCTGCACTGCCCTGGCCGCTGGGTTTCCCCCCAAAGCTTGGATGTAGCTTCTACCCATAGGGACCCCTTGAGCTTCCCCCGTCCCTCCCAAGCTCGCTGGAGCCAGCAGTCATGTGCTGGAGCCAAGAAGGCAGCTGTGCTGGGGCAGACGCTTGGCCAGCCCAGCAGAGGGGTGGGCCATGGCAGGTGGAGGGGTGGGCAGCGCTGGATCGCCACTTCCAGCCCACAGGAACCTGGGGCTGTGCAACAACTCCCACTAGCAATAAATGTCCAAAGCCCCCATACTGTCGCAACAGGGTTGAGATTTGCACTCTGGAATAACTACCATGTAATCAGTCATTTTTTTCTGATGATTACAGCTTTTACCTGAGTGTTATTTGTTTATTTTAGGGATTAGCGTATTTTGCATAGCTGGTGTCAAGCATTCCTGTTGCGGGTTTATCAACCATTGCTTGCTGCCAGCTGAATAATTCTGTAAATGAGATTTGCAAAAACTCGCCCATGTAAGTAAATCTACACACAGAAGTGTCGCTCCATGAAAGCCATCTCTTGCTCAGCAGGTAAACTGTGTGCGTGCACCCATCTGACATTCCGGCCATAAACAGCCCTGGTCGCTGAACAGGGGATTGTGGAAAAACACAAAGCAGCCTGCGGGAACGCATGTAGTGTTTTTCAAATCTGTAGAAGAAAGATGGCAAAGGAAACTGCGAATGCCTGTAGGCAAATATTCTTAAATAAAACAGAGTGAGAGAGACAGAGTAGCTACTAGAACAATATTGGGCTTCGTATTCTACAGTATTTCTAACACCAAGCATTCTAATTGTGAGTTATACATCCTAAAACGAGGAGATTGGCTACATAAATCTAGAAACTTTAAACAAAAATATTCCAGTCATTATTATTATTATTTCTCCAACTTCTGAAAATTTTGTGGTTAAATTTGTCAAACTTTTTTCTGAAAACAAGAAGTCTACCAACATAGCCATGAACCTTAATAATTATTCTTGGGACTTAAATAGAAATGCTAAATATTCTGACACAATAAATTGTGGTCATACAGATCTATTACACACGAAGTACCTTTCAAAAGGGTATAGGTGCCTTCTAACGGTATGTCAGGGTGAAAAGATAATCAAATTGAATATACAGAGTTTCCTGAAGGTAGCATGGCTGATACGGTATTAAAAAAGCCACTGAGGTGTGGGGTAAAATGAAGAATGTGGGTAAACGAAAACAAATTCAAAATGCCGTTACATATAGAATTTGATAATGATACCAGCTGAAAAATTATGAAGCAAAGATAATAACAACAGCAGTGGCCCCACTAATTGTGAATGGCTACATCCCAGTCTCTCGCCAGAGAAAGCCAAACTTGGTGGCAGGTCAGAAGAATGGCCATTACACATGGTACACTCAGAAATCCTGCTAAAGACAAAAGTGAATGTAGGAATGTATAATGGAATTGCCAAATAAACATTAACAAACCTATAAACAAGATGTCAAGCATTAGCAGACCATGGACCACAAGGTTTTTCCCTTTTTCTATTTTCCAGCAGGACTAACTGTTCATCAGCAGCAGGCCTCAGGTTCTTCACAGTAACACCATGCAAAGCTTAAGTGACCTTCATTGCCATTTGCAAGGCAGTTGCTTGAAAAGAAAAAAGGAAGATGGAGGGCAGACAGAAATCTAATCGTGATGGTGCTCATCTGGATGAACTCTTGGGAGCTGCAGACAGTGAGCAACTTTACCTGCCACTTCTGGACCATGCCAAATAACACCACTGGGTCTCAGTAGAACATAAACTAAGCCCATCCATGTCCATAATTCTGCAAACTAACTCAAAGAAAAAGAGGGACTAAAATCCTAAAGAATCACAGCTAGAAGAATTTTCTTCCATAAGGCAGTGTGTTTATCAAAAAAAGAAAAAAGTACATATTTCACCGGTAGTTTGAAAAAAGGCATCAGTAGGACAATATAATCGTATTTTCTCTCTTTCTTTGCTCTGAGAGGTCAGCAATTACCTTTGCTTCCTTGTCACACTCAAATAAAGGGCACGATCAATTAGGAGACTGGCTCAATTACAAAGAATGTGTGAAACATGATTTCAGATACTACATCGGTCCTTTTGTCCTCTGTTAATTTTGGAGGGGTTACAATTTCTTCAACCTTGGGAAAAAAAAATACACAAATGGAAGGAAGAAATGGCTGACTATACCTGGGTAAATGTGAAAGTGATAATAGGTAGGGAGCATAACTCACCTCCCTACAATAAGACTCCCACAAATACCTCTATCAAAATATGGGAAGTTGTAAACTGCAGCACACATTCTACCTTCCTGTATGAGTATTGAGTGACTGCTTTTCCGTCTAGTATTAGACTGTTTATTTTCATGCTGTTGGACAAATTGAAAAGCTATCTGTTACAGAAAGCCTCTAAAATAAGTAAATTTATTACATTGACTCAAGAGATGAGGCAAGCAGCATCATCCTAAATCAGATGATTTAGGATGCTCCAAAAATATGGCAACTAACATCTGCCGATAATTCAGACAAAACCTGATAGAGGTTGGAGAGCGATGTAAGAGACTTGGTACTGTCTGTCACTGGCAGATGTCCCACTAATACATCCTGTTCATTTTTCTCTATCTCTGTCTTCTTTTTTTTTTTAAAGAAAGTAAGTTTTCTTTACAAAATCTGGACTAACCCAAAATTTACTCTTGGTACTACGCCAAATGTTCTGGTATCCATATCATGTGTGGGCACAATTACCATTTCTTTAAATAACTGAGAGAATATTATTACAAATCATGAAGAATAAGAAAACATTCTTTGGTTAAAAACAAAACAAGACCCGTTGCATATCAAGTCACCAAAACATACGGGGTCTATGGTATAACCACAGATCCTCAAGAAGGTACCTTCAACATCAAGCAATATTTATTGCTATTAAACTCAGTCTAAGTCCAGGTTTAAATGTTTTGCTGAGCAGTAAAGAGCTACCAAAGCAGGATCCTTCAGAATAACCAATTAACATAAAATTTGTTGCTAAGTTATAATTTTTTTGCTAATCAAACAACTTACAGATGTAGCTGAGATAAGTGTTTAGACCCATCTATAAGGAGTGTGCTAATGCTCAGCACACTTTAAAAGAGTAGTCCATGCACACCCAATATACCTGTTAAATCATTAAAGTATGCATAGGAAAAATACTGAAAGTGGAGATGGGATGCTCCTTATGATCATGCAGTCCAGGATACTCATATAGGAGTACATTCAGTCCATACATTTTAATTCCATTAAAAACAACATACATTGTAGAACAAAGTTATTTTCACTTCTGCCCTGTGAAATGCAATGCAACTCTTCTTCTGGTGAAGCATGCTACTGTGTAAAAAAGGAACTTGCGTCTGTATACAGGCCACAGTTCACTACAATATTTAAGTACATACCTAAATTATAATATTACATTAAAGAATCTCCTAATTAGACATTCATGCAACCAACCAAATATATAAATTAATATATATTATAAATGTACGTACATACAACACACACAATCGTACATACTCTATTAGTTGGTGTTTTCCTGTTGGTGTTATTTGCACACCTAATTATGGCATTAGTCATCTTAACATTTTCATTACTCTTCTAATGCATAGTGGGCTGCAATCATCTAAGTCATACAGCTCCTATAGGAAAAATGTGGTTTATGGGACCACTGTCTCCAGTGTACAGTTTAATAATGTTAAAAAGATACCAACATAAAATTAATGACTACATTTTTCATGAAGGGATCATTGCAATTCCACTTAATGGGAATTTAAGCAGTTATTTCTCTATTATTACTATATTGCTGAAACTAATGTTCAGTAGCCCGTTGTATGATCCAATGGAGAATCCAAATTACTATTGGTGCTAATGATAAATATCCTTAGAGAGTAAATATCTTCTGGGTGCTGTGCCAGTTCTAATCTGACTGATTGTATTTCAGCCAGTGTAATGAAATCTCTTCTGGTGGTGTTTGAAAGAAAAGGATTAAATAAGACTTCAGTTACTTTTCTGTGTCAAAGGGAGTATTTTCAGGCTCTGAAATTTCAACTCGTTACCAAGTGGAAGCTTTCTTATTGGTGCTGGGCTTCAACGTCAACATACTTCGTGTCAAAAATCCAGCATGTCTACCCTGCTGCAAGTGTACGAGCAGTTGAGAGCAGCTGCCACGGCTGGCTTCACTGCGGTACTCCTTCCTGCTAACGGGCAGAGCAACCTGCTCTCAGCACAATACAGAAAAGCCAGAAGGACCCAAGCAAGAAAACAGGGTTTTCACTTCTTCCGAAATACACATGGCAAATGTTCTACATTTCTTCAACGTTTCATCTGATAAATGTGAAGGTATTTTAGATATCCACATTGCCTATGTTCTATCATACATAATCCAACAGTGAGTATTTGTTACACAAAGGGAGGACGTTTTTCTCTTTTCTTTGTCTTCCTGTTCCCTTCCATACAGTGTAAGAAAAGCTGGCCCAACAGCCTGAGGAAACGAGTCTTGCATCTCCCAAGAGGAGACACAGCTTGGCCAGATGTGCACAAGCTTCCACACACAGTCATACCAGCGTGCTCCCGTGGGCTCTGGAGGGAGATACCCCTTTTTACCTCCTCATCCTTTACCATGAAGCCTCCTTAGCCACTTCAGTTCCAGTTACTCCACACATCCCTACCTGTGTCTCATTTTTACTCCTCATTCCTGTAAATCTAAAATCTACACCTTTTTCCCCCCACTGCTCACATACCATCTGCTCCATTTAGCCCTTTTTCTTTCCAAAAAAAGATTTCTGTGACCTTATGGCCTTTCTAATTCCCACATCTTGCCTATATTATTAATAAAAATAGATTTTCTCTACAGACATCTTACTTGCCTTTTGCTTTGCTCACATTACCTCCTCTTTCTTCACCACTCACACTCCTTATCTTAAAATACTCTCCCTAACATATTAAATATATCTTCTGAACACTCATTTTTCCACCAAGGTTTTTTTTGCTCTCTGCCAGCCGGAGAGCAATGCTGTCTTCTGCTTTTGTTCTGCATGTTTCCCCCATTGCGGTCAGTGTCTGTGGTCCTGCACAAATTGCTTTAAACCACTACCTGTTTTCTGCCCAACCCACCTCCCCTAATGACCGCAAAGCCTAGACAACTGACAGACCCACCATCATCCCCTAGTTTCTCACTTGCACACACGCCCTTCAGAAGGAAAAAGTTTCCTTTCGTTAACTGGGATAATGGTTTCTGGCACAAACACTTCACTATCCATATCGCCTCCTCCACCGCCTTACCTTCATGGTACCTGCTTTGGTTGAGCCACGGTCCATATCAAACAGGGTTTGGGTTCAGTTTAATGTTCTGGTTGAGGACACGGGTAAGAAACGATGCAACCACCACCGGTAAGGGGCAGACACCTGCAGCCAGGGTTGCGGAGGAGCAGGCACCCCTCCTCGGGGAAAAGGGAAAGCCAGGCAAGAGGAGTTTCTCAAATTGGCTGCATCCCCAGAAAAATCAGAACAGGAAACTGCCGCCTAAGTCACCAGCTCAGTTTTCCATCTCATTTCTGACACTTTATAATACTGGTGGTTTGCCCATGAAGCCAGTGTTGGGAAGCAGAGCTCGTTAAACCAGCTGGTTTCAAATAACTATAGCTGCCAAAGCTCACCAAAAATCTGAAGCTGAATTAATTTTTATTTGAGAATAACTGCTTCCTCTTCTAAATCAAATGCAGCAATTCAGCACAGCAGGCCACGACCATGGCACAGCACAAACCGAGGCTGGGATGCCACTTCTTCACTGACAGTATTTTAGATAATGCCATTTAAACCTAAATTTATACTCGTTAAATGTAAGCATTCACAAATTAAATGGAGAAGGATGTGGAAAACTAACCTGCTACTTAACCTGCTTCTGATAAGCTAAAATATTGGCTCAGGGAGATAAATGGATGACAATCCATCAGCCACAACATAAAAGCAAAAAAATGGACAAAGCCACTATGGGAAACAGTTTCTTGGCTTGCACACACATTTACAAAGGCCTAGTAGAAGGAAAAAATGCAGGAAAAAGCTATTCCTACACATTAATTTGCAAAGATTTACCACACAGTTTACCACATACAAAGCCTGTGACTCCCCACTTACATTTGTAAACAGCCCAAATGTTTTTCATGACATGACAAATATTTCCTCCAATTTGCATTCTGTGTATGATGACTTAAAGTTGCTTTTGAACAGAGTGACACCTCCCACTCTTTTTGTTAAATATTTGCTTTTATATGACTGGATTTAATGCATCACATTTCCCCACATTGATATTTACAATTTTCCCATCACTGACTTAATCACAATAATTTACTTCAACAGTTCGGCCCAACGTAATATTGTCTGGGATCCAGTTTTGCAAGAATACAGAAAGCCTTTAGCCACACTGCTCATTCTTTTTCAAGTGGGCAGAGCTGTACCCATTAACAGTTACCCATTCATAGAAGGGTTTATATACTGCTTTCATTAATAACAAAATAGAAAGTTTTTATGGAATAAAACGTGCTGATTTTTGATCAAAGTGCCGGAGTCAAGGCCAGTGCCCTTACATTGGCACAACAGACACACACCATCACCATGTTCTGGGAAAGCTGGCTTAAGAAGCAAAAACATCTTTTCCCTCCAATTTAAATTGGACTCTTTCCACTGACTTGACTGTACTGGGCTTTAGAGGAGAGCCTGAATCTCCCCAGAGGCTGGAGAAGAGTGAAGAAAGTAGGTGACTGTCATGCCTGAAAGGTACAGTTAGAAAACTGAGGAAGAAAACAGGCAGTGCCATTGTACCGAGTTCTACAGCCCCGTTCAAGAGATGGGTCATAGTCTTGCTTCGTATTTTTCACTTTTAAAAATTAACATTTTTTATATCAGAATTTAAGAGAATCCCTGAGGCACTGGAGAAATTAGCCATGGTTCATTTTTTATTAAGTTACAAAAAGAAAATAAAAAGATCTTTCTGGCCAATTCAGGATGCTTCAGCCAGGCTGTAAAGCAAAGGGTCCCCTGAGCTATTCCTTTGTCTAACAGATCATTTGCTTTGTGTAGGATTTTTCTTCACAGCGTGGAGTATGCAGCCCAGAATGGCCTTTAATTCTTCTTGACTTAACCGTAAGTCAGCCCTTGCACCATGACAGAGCCATGGGAAGTATAAATCATTGCAGAAAACAAGTGATAATTATCTGGCAGCTTCGCTACTGGTTTAGATGTCAAGTTACAACCGGCTCCCCAAACATCCCTCTGCCGCTCGCCACAAGGATGTGTTCCTACCATAAAATCAAAGACTTTTAAGTCCCATCAGGGCACTTGGAAAGCTGGCAAGCCATGCGAGACTACCTGCAAACTTTATGGGGTCCGTGGGACCAACAGCAACAGTAAAAGGATAGTTACAATATCTATAAGGACGAGAATTTCCTCTGTAAAGCAGACATACACAACACTAGACTGGTCTCAGCTCTGACCTAAGGGTTGGGCTTTTGGGAATGGTTTAGGACCACAACACTGTCCTCTCTCTGAGAGAGAGAATGAGAGAAAGAACACACCCTACAGTGGCCAATGGTACCACACTACTTAGGTGCTGAGGGTGTAAGGACTTTGGTAAAGTGGAATGAAAAAGTCAAGTTCACTGGACGTCTCACAGATTTGTGCCCAGATATGCAGGAAACAGCTTAGCTATGGACCTTGACTCAAGTAAACTGACAAAGGCAAAAATGAACAGAAAACAGACAAGAGCTCCTCTTCCCGGCTGAGGCAGAGCTGGCTCCCAGTCATGTCACTCTATCTGTGGCAAGACTCTGTCTTCAGTGGGACATAACCAGAAGATCCTCGAGGAAGCCTACTGACGGTATGAAAAAAAGATTGGAGCAGCTCTGAATTTTTTAAAAAATAAAAATAATATTCCTTCCAAAACGCCAACTTTTAGTCAATAGTTCCACATATGTTCAGGATATTGGAGGCAATTCAAAATATTTCCTACATCTTCAACCACTCCTTGTAGACACTTCTCATCCAGTCCTCAGAGCAGTGCAAAAGGAAGCCAGCACAGCCACATCACCTCACAGGCCGACAAATACTTTCTGCCAAATCAGTCATCAGCAGCCCCGATGAGATGACTTTTTCTCCATCTTACACCAGTTTCTGATCCTGCTCCTAGAAGTTCAGATGGCAACTGCAAATTTTCTTTGCCACGCATCCAGCCTCCACCAGCAATGACTGGCTGACCAGAAAGGGTACCACTATTAATCAGAACCAAAGTATATCAGGCCAGCTGACAGCAAGGCAGGAAAAAAGAGCAATGTCCCAACCATGAAATAACACAGCAACAAATTTTATGCATGGTTTCATTTGTTAAAGTCCTTTTGCCCACTGACATTTAGACCTTTTCCTCCAGCTTAATTTCTTACAACATGAGAATGTGTCTTCAAATTCCAGGGTCAAGTGCAACGTGGTCTATATACATTCTTTGTGCTGGGTTCAACTTGTAAGATTTCTCTACTGTGGACGCAATTACACTAATACAGGTTATCCCCTTTTTTGTGTGCTAAAGGATAAAAACCACTCTTGTAGTGGTGTAGCTGAACTCACATAAGGCAACAAAAAAAATTTATCACATCCGTACTATATATTATTGTCATAAATTTGATTTTGTAATCACAATGCGAAGGAATAAATTGAAACCTTTTTTTTTTAATACCAGAACCACCTACGTGGTTAGACAAAACCTCTCAAAGCAATTAACTATATGGGAAATAACTGGATTATTAGCTTGAAAAAAACACTTCCAAACAAAATTATTTTCTACAGTAACTTCTCTCTCTTAGTTATTAGAAAGATGGGAAAGGGAGGAGCTTGGGCTTACACTGTTTCTGGATGTGGCTAATCTCCCATACCTCAGAGCCGAGGAAAAATGATCTGCAGAGAAGCAACCTGGAGGAAAATTAATCCTTTGGCTTCCTGTTTCTGAGGGCCAAATAAAGCCAAATCTCCTCTCGTGGTCAAGTCTGCCAGGCTCTGACACATTTCCACTCCAGGCCATCTGGCTCACTCCCCAGGCATGGCCACCTCCTCCTCTGCACCCGCACCCCCCCGCACGGTCTATGGCTGCCAGCACCTCTCCTCTGCTGCTCCACAGGGTGGTCCACGCTGGCTGCACAGCTACGGCTTTGCAGTGGGAACTACCAGCTTTGACCTTACATTTGTAAAGCATATAAAAAGCTTGACAGTATATTCAAGCAAGAGGAAAACCTTTAAAGTCTGTCAAGTTCTGGGTGAGGTGCTTTAAGGGTAACCTGGCGTACCTCTGTAAATAGATGTGCCGCTCCCTGGGTACCTCCTGCCTAGAGAGGAGTTATCACGCGATGACATTTAAGACCCAGCAGCTCAAACACAGCTGAGTAACAGCTTAGGTATTTGACTACAAAATAGGGGAACAGCTACAAAAAAGGAAAACCAGCAAAAGTCATAACGGAGATCAACCTGAAACTCAGATGTGATGCAGTGGCTGTGCAGATTTCCTTCTCAGGGCTTGTGTCTCTAGGGAACTAACTCCAGCACATACTCTATCTTTCCAAATGTAAACTCGGAGAGGCGACCCCTTCCTGTGGACTCTGTTTATCAGTTACACTCTACTTTTTGGAGTGAGTGCTCAATCTGAGGAACCTTCCAAACATATCTGGCTCTCTGACTCTTGCTCCTATTCAAGTCATTAATACGAGTGCACACTGTCACCCTCTGTCAGACAAAATGCCAGGGAAACATTGCCTGACTTGACCAAACCAAAACCACTTGGAAACTCTTTTGGGTGCAAATGAATCCCGTTCAACTTGCTTTCCTGCCTATGAGCCTTGGTTTCACCCAACATCTGTCTTTCCCATGCAATGTTAAGTCCACCACTTGAGGCTCATCTGGAAGCTGTAACCAGCTCTACTCAACACCACTCTTGCACAAATGCGTTATAGTTAATGCCGTCACTGTACCTTACAAAACATATGCCTTAGGAACCACTCATGTGCTTCTTATAGACATACACACTTCTTACCGACTGTACTGGTTTCAGTTGGTCCCCAGCATTGCAGAAATTCAAACCGTGACACAAACACGGATACAAGACCGTGCAAATCAGTGCAGGGACCGAGCGAATCCCGCCCTCCATGCACAGACAAGGTTAGGGAAGTCAGCACTAGTTTGAATGATTCTTCCCAAACACTAAAAAGAGAAATATTCCAAAGCAGTTTCATTCTTGTTTCTTTCTAAAAGTCCCTTTCTTATGTCTTTTCATAAAACCAAAGGAAATCCTGGCTAGAGCACTTACTGGGTACCAAACACAACTTACAATCCCAGGGAAGTTTCTCTGAAGTTTTCCTTTTTTGCAAATAATATCTTTTGGGGATTTTATTTGTGTATGTCCTCACACTGAAGCTTTTTTGCTGTGGAGATATGCCTGTTCACTCTTTGGGGATTTTTTTTTTTTTTTAATCTCAAATTAACTGACTGACAATTAACTGAAGCTATTTAGCATCTTTGAAAAAGCAAGTCAGAACCGTCCCCAAACATTTGTAATGGGCTACAAATATTTGTAGTCTGGCTTAATCTGATCCCTAAAGTAAACTAGAAATGTTTGCAGTATACATTTTAAGATTGTTCTAGTTCATGGTTGACAGAGGGGTTTTCACTTTTTGGAGAAGCTCAGCATCAAGTTGAGTTGCACGTTGGCTTTTTATACTGTGTTTTTTTGTAAAAACACCAGTAACAACTTCTGAAGTTCCAGCTCTTGGGCCTATGCCTACACATCTTCCTTTAAATAACTTTTTCATTGAAAGAGCGCTGGAATTTAACTATAATAGATCCCATACCTACCCAAAGATAATTCTGAGGATCTTCAATACTACAATAAAAAAAAAATATATTCGGCACCTGAATAGTGCAAGATACAGGGAGTATTTTCAGGAGTACCAATGAAACAGAATACTTCATGTATATAAACAACCACCGAAGTATTTTGTAATTTGTATTATTTGATTACATCCGACTTGTAGGAACTGATTATGAACCCCCATCCCAATACTCTCTACAATTGAATAACGTCAAAGCAGCAACATATGCAAACTCCTCTTTCACTAGAATTTCATTAGCGTTTATACTCATTCAGACTACACATATGTTTATTTACTTGACTGGAGAGAGGCATAGTATCTATTGCAGCAATTAACTTTTATCATGTTACAGATGGAATTGCAAGAAACTTTTTCTCTATCCTGACCTGAACAGACACTCTTTTGTCAAGAAAGTAATTTAAAAGGGTTCATACCGATTTTTTGTTTTCTTTTTTCTTAACAATAAAAAGCGTACCTCTCCAACTATAGCTAATGTATAAAGTAAATTTTTCAAGTTGAGAAGCATAACCGCCTTCTTGAAAGCAGTAACTGGACAGAAGACTGGCCAGTTAAAGTTAACTCTGATTTCTTTTAGTGGGTGAGATCCATCTTATCTTTATATTGGCAAAACGTAGTAATTTAAAACTTCAGTAGCTAGTTTAAGATTGCTGTTTAAGTGCTTTCTCTCTATACAGAAACACATTTATATGCCTACCTATAGCAAGCAGTTGATGAGATATGTCACAAACCAAGTAGAAAAGGATTTTCAGAGAACAGGTATTTACTCAGCTTTGCTGGTTTCCCTGAACCTCAAGACTCTGATGTGTGATTTGATTAAATGAGGATTAGTTGCAATGACTGGCAAAGTAGAAATAAACAAATCTCTAGCTTTACACTAAAGCTCAGCAAAATGCAGCTATGTTTAATTCAGTGCTTGGGTTGACCTACTGTTACTTTGAGCTGGTGGAGTGATAGAAACACGTACTGCTTGGAATGACTAGACCAACCTGCTTAATGGGTATAATCTAAGCATCTATACTTCCAGATTTTTATTTAAAAAAAAAATAATTCCTATGAATTCTAGCTTTGTGCTATTACAGATACACTTTTATCCAGAACGATCAGATTATATGTTTGAAAGATAAAAAACTATAGGTAAAACATCCTTTTCGAGACAAATTACTCTTCCCAACAAGAGATTGTACATTTCCCCCCATATTTCATTTTCTGTAGTCATCTGACAAGCAAATCATGCAGCTTTTGAGGGCTGTTTAAGATTTATATTCATATGTAGCTTATAAATGCATTGCCCATTTTAGCCAACAATGTCTTAGAGAAATGACTTTTCAGAGTCTGGAATATCTTCTTGCTAGTCCGTCAGATTGACACAACTCATATCCCAACTTCTCACTTTCTGACAATCCAGGCTTTCTTTAGATACAAATTTTAGCAAAGCCTTGGAGTTCCATAAAAAACAATAGACACATACAATTGTTTTCTCATGTGTTCCTGCAAATCTGTTTTTTTGTTTAAAGCTTTCTTTGCCCCAGACAGTAGCAAAGCCCTGTAAGTGACTCTAGGTGTACCTTGGTATATAAAGTGAGAGCAGAGTCTGCAATCATCTCAATAACTGCTTATAAAAACTTTTGTATCACAATTCTGCATTATATGGGTCCATAAGAAGTGGAAAGGTAAAGCTGTTTCCAACTGCAGGGAAAACTTAGTTAGTAGCTTCTGTTACAGCCCACAGAAGTTCCTGTTGTAACCAAACAACATTAACAACCCCTCTAAGGAGCCTACTAATACCTCCTTAACTAAGTGGTATAATTCCGATGTAAATTTTCTGGTCCTGGAATTTTATCATTGTTCACATTTAGCATAGCTTCACAGAATTTGCCTTCCATAATTCATCATAAAGTTTTTGTCAATATTTGCAAATCTCCCACATTGAGATACGTTTGAGTAACTTCTGGTGGGAAAACTGAAACACACGGTTTTCATTCATCACGACCAGGAAAAGCTAGCAAATGTGTCTGTTTGACAGACATACCTGCACTGGTAAGTACATACTATTACATTCAAATTAACAGAATCTCTGAATAAAATTCATGTATAGGTTAGAAAAAATCCATGCCCGTAACATGCTATTATTCTGCTAATTTCAGGAACTCAGATAAAAATTGTCCATTAATACAATAAACAACAAAGCTAAGCTTCCATTTGTAAAGGTTAGTTTTTCTAATAATTACAAGCAACTGCCTTGTGAATACTTTAAATTTCCTAAATAAATATTCTTTAAAAAGATAATACAGGAACTCAAACAAGGAGGAGAATCCTATGGTCTATTTGCTTTTGTAAAAAACATCTGTTTGCAGATGTTTAGGGTTATCAGCATAACTTTCGTTATGATCCGGAATGAAATAAGTCAGTAGTTAAAAATTAATTCTTGACTTTACTTACTGAGCCACTAAACAAATAGAAGGAAAGATCTACAGCCAAAACACGTTGCAGATCTGCTCCACAATAGGTGTTTTACAGCAAAATGTGTGACCCATGTGACCAATGCACTGGTCCATCATCATCAGTTCTGTGATACTGCTCCTCTTGCCTTCCACCTATATCCAACCCCACAGCACCGCAACCTTTGGAAACAGGCAGTAAGCACCTGGTCAGACATCCTCTGGTGCAGCACTCAGCTGCCACGCTCTAGGGTTTTGGGTGCACAGACATGTGCATCACTATTCCATAGTGGCTGTCCTTGCAGATTCAAGAGCAGGGGACACAGAGAGGGTTATTAATGGGGTTGCACAGGCAGACCAAAGTACCGACTCTTCACTCCTTATCCACACACACATACCCTGGAGTTCAGCACAGAAAGCGTTATTTTGACAAACTGCAAGGCTCTGGTGATCAGTGCGGAAGTTCCACTAATATTAGTATGGGATACTCTGAAAACAACCATAAAGCCAAGCTTTTTACGATGTCTGGACTATTTTCTTCCATGGAAAATTTCCATGGTGGTATTGACAGTGATGTTTTCTTGCCTTTGTTTTCTTCTTATTTCTTAGATAAGAAGATGGTGAGTTACAGCCCCAACAGCTGAAGAATGCTGGTGGAATGTGCTTTTAACACACTGAAAGATAGACGGAGAAATGGGATGCCAAGGCTGTTGATAAATATCCATGTCTTATGACAAAATACCCATTGTGTTATGACTTTTATGCGACCCACAGAGAGAACCTCAGAGATGGATGGTAGGAAAAACCAGGCAGACTAAGGCAGGTTTAACACCTGCTGCACAATTTTTTTTTTTAATCTTACAATACATATCGGAAGATTTAGGTTATGCGGTTTGGGGCTGTGGCTTTGATGAAGACTGTGCTGTGATAGTCTCCGGTGTTTTCAGGATAACACCCGCACATTCTTTGACAGGCTGACAAGATCCAGGAATTCATAATCAAGTTCTTCCCTGTTGGGACCATAGATGATAATGACAGCAGTGGCAGGACCCTCTACCAACATGCAGTCACACCTACTGTAGGAGCTGTGGAGCCTGAAAGCCCGCATGGGGGTCCTGTGACTACTCCTTACGCTCTTAATGCTAATAAAGCTTTTTGGCTCTGCAGAAGGGAAAGTCAGCAGAACGTACAACAGAGGAGCTTGCTTCAAGCTACTCCAGTGTCTAGAAAGGCCACAGCAATCTCAGCCACAAATTGTAAAGAAAATATAGATGTGTCATTTTTCTTAAGTGAGAACATCTGGAGATGTCCAATATAATTATCTTTTTCCTGGTGACGAAGCACAAGGTTAAGCGGCACAGCTTAACAGCCGATCTGAGTAATTTGTGCAGCCCATAAGAACTGAGCATCCAAATGCAATAAACAATAGGATGGGGAAGGGCTTCTTAAATGTCTCCGTGAAACAAGACATAAAAGGCATATTTAAGAAGTGATTCTTTCTAACCAGGCCAAGTTAAGCAATGACAGGAACCAGGATGAAGAAAAATTACAGAACTAATTTGTTTCTGATAATTGAAAAACATTAATTGCCTCTGATTTCTGCATAAGTAAAACCTGACATTTTCCCTGACACAGAGAGAACCTCTACGAGGCAGAAATGCACAAATCCTAGGTTGACCCTACCCAGTCTCGGTGTAACTAGACAGCCGTGAACGCCGCGCTCATAAACCAGCCACAACTCCCGGTCCCTCCGAGGGCAGCAGGGGGATGCTGGTGGTGTTAAGGCTTGACAAATCTGGTGCCCGATAGATGGGAGGCTGCTGAAAATCCGTGTCCCAACACCCAAGCAGAAACCAGGCTCAACATGTATTCCCAACAGAGCACAGGCGCACATATTCATACATTGTATAGACATATGTCTGCAGTCAAGCACATCCGCTCGGATCAGAAATACAATACTGACTCAAAGAAAAATGGCATTTACAGCCTGGACAGACACGAGCACTAACCAGCCACTTGTTTATGTGTGACCAGCCCCTTTTATATCATTTTCCTCTAGTTTTCCATGTCTCTAGTCCCTCCCTTCCCCCACCCTTGGTACTCTCCCCTTGGGCACATCCCCAAGTGCTCTTCCCCCAGAACGAGCCCATATCCCCTGGCAGTGAGCCCCAGCCCACAGGGGATCTCAGGACACGGTCTCCTGCCGACTCTCGGTGGTGGGTGTCACCCCAGCAGCCAGTACACAAACAGAGAAGCAATATCCACCCAGAATAAGTCACCCAAGCAGAGAACAAAGCGCAAGTGGGAAGGATGGATGAGCCACGCAGCTGGGAGGACATGGAGGAGCTGGCAGATGCACAACAGCTTTGTCAGGAACGGGATGCGTGACAGATGCTGTGGATGAGCAACTCCTGTTTCCCAAAACAGGCCCTACAAATCCACGTTTGTGGACACGGAAAGAGGGAACACAACACAAAATAACTTGAGCAAACCTGTAACAAATTTTGAGCGCACATGTGAGTTCAAAAGAACTAAACCCATTTAAAAAAAAACTGTTAATGAAAACAAAAACACAGCTCCAAACAAAACATACCAACAGGTTGCACAATCCATTCCCCTAAAAGAAGATGCAGAAGGGCTGTCAACATGTCTAAGCTATCAGCAGCTTTCCTTCATTAAATCTAATTGCTAAGCATTAGCGATTCCAATTGACACAGAGATGATGGAGCCTCCAGCCAGTCTGGAGCAGAGGCAGATTCCAGGCACCTACTTACACTCCTCTCTGAAACAGAAAAACTGGTCACATAACATCAGCCTTCCCACCGTACACGCTGGGTCAACTCCATCCTGGTGTAAAACAAGTATAAATTCTATGCGTACTTTGAACTTTAAGAGGCAAGCATCCTTCACCGATGCTTGGCCAATGCAGCGATCGGAGATGTTTTAATAGCTGCTAGTTGACAGTTCGCAAATTGATCGGGTAAGCAGATGAGAGAGCACTTTTTTCTGATGTTGCAAGCATGGGGTGGGTTTGTGGACTATGCACACTGCATGTACAGACAATAAATTAACCTTTGAAACAGTAATAATGATCTTATGGTAAAAATATTTATCAAGAATCAACCAGCACTAGTGAACACACAGTGAAGAACTGCTTGTCTTAAAATTTTGATTTTGCTCCTTTGTGCATCTGGAGAGTGTTAGTTCAGGAAGTTATTCCAGCATGTGCTTAAATCCCTCTGAAGTGAAAAGAATATAAATGCAAGCTTAAAGTTAAGTGAATACTTATGCAGCCTTCCTTGACATTGGGGCCATAATCTTTAACTATACGATCCTATAGTCCTCCAATGTTATGACATTTTTTACAGGCTGATAAGCATCTTTTTATGACGTGTAGTCTTTGGCTGGAGTCAAGCATAATTCATGAAAGCAATCTCATCCCATAGTAAATTTCAATCCCAGGTCCTGCTACAAATTAATGAAAATCAAAGCGTTACTGCAGGTTGGCTGCACACATAGCCCACTTTGGCTTGCACCTCCTGAACTATGGCAGTTTTACAGACAGGACTCTAAGAGGCACCTATCAGCCCCTCTGAACTAGCAACTGCTGTCAAAAGACCTGCAGGTGCCCCACTCCTGAAAGAAATCACGACTGGATCCATACACTGCAACAGCTTGTGCAGTACCAGTGCTCCTTCCAGGGGATCGTCAATGTCTACAACCATTTTTCTTCAATCTACCCTTTTTCACACTAATTTTCGATCACTGCTATCTCACCAACTACACATAGCACTTATGGCCTCTGTTTTAGAAAGCTGATTTCCATTCTCTTTCACCTCAACCTCTGAAGTTACATCTCAGAAACAATGATCTTGCTCAGAAGCATGGTATCGCGCAAGACCTGCATATGTGTGTATATATATATATATGCATATATATAAATATAAGCCAAAAGAAAATCATACGAGAACCAGAAGATACCACTCAAATGGATCAATGCTATTCTTGTATCTGCCTTTTGCACAGAGAGCTGATTAATTTCTATTTGTGGAATCAAGGCAACTGGCTGCTCAACAAAGAAACTCAGTATATTAAAAAAACAAGGAAAGAGCACAAGCAGTCCTTGAACCTGGCCTGCTGCTGTGGCCAGCTGAAAAAGATGGAGGAGTCTTTCTACGTCCACCCAGTGACCGTCAAGATACATCCCAGTGTTACGCAGATCGGAGGCAGCAGAAGTGACTCCAGGATTTCCAAGCACGGTAGGGCCTTCAGGCCAGCAGGAACAAGGACGCTTTCCCAGGCTGACATACTGACCATTGGTGGGTTTGCAAGAACAAATAGTTTTCTTGAGGATCTGACCTAATCTTTGCTTCTCAGGCTGAAGCTATACAAAAAGCAAACAAAGAAAACAAAGAAAGATGGAAATAGCATGTGCCCTGCCACCGTTCATCTTGCTCAGGGGCTACTATCAAGCTTAACTAATAAGCTCATCATCTCTAAACATTAACTTCTGCATCATTCAGCAAAAGCTTTCAACCGCTTGTAAAATGGGGACAGAGTACAGGTTACTGGTGAAGAATCCTTCCCCTCGGCGCCCCTCGCTCACCTCCAGGCAGGTCTTGGACCAGTCCCAAGAGCAGGACTAGTTTGGGGCTGCTCTTTTCTTATGCCGCAGTCATGCATGAATAGGGGCCAGATACAAAGGCGGCATTATATCAGCTTTGTCGGCGAGGTTGTAGCTCCTCTTCCCTCCTCCTCCTCCTCCTCCTGACGATGCAGGCAGCTCGCTGCAGCTGCACAGGAACGCTGCGTTACAGACGGAGTATTTTAAAAGTTCCAAAAATAATTCCTGTGAGGAGCGTGAAATTGTGTTTGAATCCTGACAGAGCAACAGACAGGCTGAAGCTGGATGGGGGACAAGTAGATCAGAGACAGAGCAGTCACGACAATACTATGCTATTGAAAATCGGAGGACCAAGACAAGGTAGAATATCTGCAGCCTGGGGGAGAACGAAGCATTTTTTTCTCTCCTACACAGAGCTTAAAAAAAAAAAAAAAAAAAAAAAAGAGAGAGAAGAAAAAAGCAAAGAATTCTTGAAAGAGAGAGAAGAAAAAAGCAAAGAAGTCTTGATAACCAGAGATCTCCGAGTTATACCTGCACCCAAAGCACACCGGACAAGTGCTAACTTTTTGATGATATCCTCAAAGCCTGCAGATAAACAGGCTCCAGAAAAGAAAGAGCACTGCTGTTAAATGGAAATGAAAGGCAATCAGCCCATCAGAGAGGCAGAACCAAGGCATTTCATATAAGCAACCCCCCAAAGGCATGTACTCAAGATTCAGAGGTTAATTTTGAAAAACTTTGAAAAATATGGCTCACACTTGAGCAGGTAATTGTAGAGCTGCAGACCACGCTGTCAAGAGCTGCTGGGCGTAGACCCCCATTGCTGTTTTGGAAGGTTAGTCGCAGATTCGGAAACAGTAACAGTGACTTCCCTTGAATTGCACGTTCTGGAGTTCAGCCTCCCATTATATTTTCATTGCAGTGAAATTAAATTAAAACTGATCAAACGATAGCTGAGGATTAGAGTCTATTTGAAGAGGCTGTTCTTTCACTTTGAGCTAAAATGAAACATTGCCAAGGGCTGGCAGAAAAATAGCAAAGAAGGAACATGATTAAGAAGGAAAGCATTATTACAAAGACAAATGGCACATTTTGCATGTCGGCTATTAAAGACACTTACAGACCTTATAAAAATAATGCACTGAGCTACTGAAAAGGTGTTTTTGGGCAGGCGTATGGAATTACAAGAAGGTACTGGGGCTGTTAAAGGGGAAAAACCCTTCTCCCCCAGGCACGGGAAATTAGAGAAAGGCTTTGTATCATGCACTGCTACCAATCCATCAGGCCAGAGAGAGAGAAACAACCCCAAATGGCAGCTCTTGCTGAGGTGTCAGGGGCAACATGCCTTCACGCTTCACTCCCACCTCTTAATTCTCGCTGGCGTGACCCATATGCTGAGTCTCTGCCTGTGCTGCGCTGGGCAGGCACCGTCCCCAGCCCCCCCATGCCGGGCGGGAGGTGAACAAAAGCCAGAGCTGGTCCAGAGGGCTGGAAACCTCTCTCTCTTGGCAAAAAGTAAGAAGCGGAAGCAGCTCACTTTATTTACCTGCTTTTTGAAGGGCTGCAAGGGTTAAAAATTGTGTTAAAAAGAACACAGGATTTCCCGCTAATGCTGTAAGAAAGTTCATTAACACCTTGAATGGCAACTCTCCTCATGGTATTTTCTTTGGGTGACAAATCCCGACAACACTGAAGTATGGTTTGACCTTGCTTTCTTCTGGTTGCTGGTGCATTTAAACCCGAAAATCAAGGTGCCAGTTGGGTCAGGTAATAGGCCTCGTTGAAAATCGTGAAAATAGGCTTTCAGGAGGCAATTTCCCCAAATGAACCTGGAGGGCACCTGACAGGGTGTGAAGGTGGCACCAGTGATCTGTCCCTGGGGAGAGGGGGATGCACCGGCGGGCACGCAGCGATGCCTCGGCACCCGGCGGGGAGGGATGGCAGCGAGCAGAGCTGGAAACCCCTGCACCGCAATCCAGAGCCGTTGTACCGGAGCCGAAATCGCATCACTTATTAAGATAAAGAAAACCTATTTATCTGACATTTGCTTTGTGTGCCATTAAGCCAGGCTCTGCCTTTGCCTGCACATGGCCACTTGGCACGTATGTTGATGCACAAAAGGGTACAGACAGGCACCCACCCTGCGGCAGCCTTTCCTGGGGTTTCAAAGGGATCTGGGCCTGGCACCGCCACCCCAGGTCCTGCTTTATTCCAACTGTAAGTGGCTTTTGCTGCGTGCCCAACTGGCACGTTGTGATGGGGGACGGGGCGGGGGGGCGTGTTTGCTTTCCTAAGTGAATTAAGCGGTTCTGCAGGAAGCCAAATTTGCAATTCTGAGAACCAGGCTTGTGTTTAAGTGCTGCCCAGAAAAGGGCTGCCGGAGGAAAGCAGCCTTTCCCACACCTTCTTCCAACGGGGTTCGACGCCAGCCAGGGGTACCATGCCGGCCAGGCCGAACGCTGCCGCTGCCAACCCAGGTGGCAGCTCAGCACCAGCCGTGACATTGCTTTTTGTCGTTTATACAGCTGTCCTGGAGCAACTGGGCTGCTGTCACCTACTCAGTCGCCACCGGACGTTTAACGGCTGCCTAATAACAAACATCTTTGCTCATTACTGGTTTAAACCAGGAATTCAGAGGAGAAGGACAGATTGAATTACTACCTCTCTGAACTAGACTGCCTTCACCTAATATTGTTAAAGCCTTATGTGAAATAATACAGGATGAATTGTGAACCTCTTTATTGGTTTCTGGGTAGACAGCTTTAAATGCTAATCGTAGCTAATTAAATTACTTAACTTCATTTGCCTCTGCCAATGGGCCATGTGATAGGATGACTTTGGAAGACAGTGCTCTTGGAGGCTGTGGCTCTTATATTTTACACCAGGGCAATGTTAATCACCAGAAAATGCAATTACCACATTATTGCTAAATCCATATGTATGAAATAAAATGAACTCCAGCAACAGGAAAACATGAAATGTCCAACTTCTTGAATAATGACAAGAACTTCCATTTAATCTCCTCTGAACACCCTCAACTCTTGGTTGGTAAGGCTCACAGCACAAGAGAAGCGTGTTTATGACCAAATATTTATAATATTTATTAAAAGTTTAACATTTATCTCCACACCCCAGTCGAACATTTGCTGTTGCCATCTCAAAATTTCAAAAGGTCCATGCCAAGAACAAACACTGGCACAGAAACTCCTTTCTACATGATGACTTCTCACACTGCTTCATCAAACAAAGCATTTTTCACATCTCCCCTCTACATCTGGGGAAGCTGAGGCAGAGATGTGAAATCATTTCTCCTCAGCTATTGACAGAAAGGCTCTCAGACTCTAGAACATACCTCACGAGATCTTGGGCCCGATTCTTCTTGCACCTTTCTCCCACATAACATTGCTGTTTTCCTGCTGATCAACACCATGATAAAAGCATGAAGGCCAACCTCTGCATCACTGGCCATCTGCACCCTTTGGCTGCTTTGACCTCTTCTATGCTAGCGAGCCTGTCGTTTGAACTACAACAGTGCAGTTAAAGCACCACCACCACTCTGTATTTATATGAGTATGAAAACACTGCTGGCTGATGACTCTGTTGAAGAAGTCAGGAATAGGAGTCTTGCACAGATGGCCAAATAGCGTAATTTTGAAAACACTAAGTGACTAGCCACTGAAATGTATCACTCAATTTCCATCCCTGGCAACAGCCTGCTAAAGAAAACTCCTTCCCATTGCAGCCTGGCACATTGGCTACACCAGTTACAACAGCACAATGTATTATCAACATGGGGGAGGTTCAGTCCTGTCTTTGCTGGGCCCATCAGCGTCTCCCTAAGACTGCCTGCTCTATTCACTTATTTTTAACATCAGCATTTGTTCACACCTCGCCCTTTTCCCAAATAGGACATTTTTCACATAGCGGTTGTTTATTCAGTTCTCCTCTCAGCTTCTCCTACCCACTGCTGAGCCCGGCTTCAGCTGGCCTTGCATTTCCTTTTTCATTTGGTCTGTCCTATATCCACTGCAATAACTCTCACCTGCACTGCCATCTCATGTACCCACTATAGCCTCACATCTGTTAAACAACTGCCCACGATGTGAAACACCGAGGCCTCAAGCTCTGCAAACGACGAGATTAGCAGTGGGGCCTCCCCATGCTAACAGCAGGATTTGCGATGCTCTGATTCCGTCAGTTTAAGAAAGCAACTTTGAAACTTCCCGCTCCTTTCTCCTATTGATGCAGCTTCCCCAGCCAAAGCCAGCGTCTAGTGACAATCGTACATTACACATCAGCCAGGAAAGAGAGTGCACGCATCCAGATTAACACAGGAGACAAAAGGAGAATTAATTGCCTCAAGAAGGAGAAAAACCTGTGCCGGAAGCAAGACTTGGGAAATTCGGCAGTAGTGACACCCACCACCAGCACGGCCCAGGACTCTCACCAGTTGCTGCACGGCAGCGGGGCTGTGCCACAGCCTGCAAGTGATGGGCTGGCAGAGACATTTCTATTCAAAGAACATACAAATATACTCCTTCTAAAGGAGTCATCTCTAGCTTTCCCTTTGGGCCATTTCAGAAGGGCATGCAGTTTTCACGATACATTTCCCGCAGAGAGAAGCGCGCAAAACATTGGAGTGTTATTACTTTGTGATCTCTTACTAGCCAAGAAGATTGTGAAAAAACTCTTTCTGACAATATGTCACCATGAGGCCCTTTTAATCAAGAGCAAACTGACTAAAACATTCAGCCTGGATTAAAAACTGCTCTTTTACCTTAAATATGCAATCTATCAAAGCGACACAATTACCTGGCCTGAATTAAAACACTCGGTGATTTGTAGCTCAAACGCAGACAACTCCGGAAATACAATTATCCCTTTAATATTCAGAAGCAAAGCGAAACGCTTCTGAACGCTTAATAAATCTTCAGACGGAAAATTTAACATTCAGTAACATGTTATATTGGTTTTGCTCCCAGTTTGATAAGTACCAATTTGTGTCTTCAAAAAGAAAGGCAAGACTGACAGTGTTTCTTAATTGAGTCAGCAGCTTTGCCAAAATGCTCCACACCACTTCTTAACACGGGATAAAAAAAAAAACAAACTCAACTGCTTCAAACAGAAACAGTCGTGCCAGGCAGACTTTGAACGTATAGTCTGCACTGAAAAGGCCAAGGAGAAATCCCAAGCTCCTCATGATCGGTTGAGGACTGAGTACAGACTTGAAGACGTGGTGCAATTTTGTTCGCATACAGGGATATTGTCCAGAGCAGAGTAAGGCAACTTGGCTTGGTTTTCAGTGATATTATCCCATGAAGTTGCAGAAGATATTTCCGTGCATTAAGGTAATATTGAGATATATGTTAATTGTTTGAAATGCTGTATATAGGTTTTTTCTCCATAATTTCTTGTTGTTATGAATTACAAAAAACAATAATCACTGTTGCAAACAGTTGCGATTAGGGTAAACAGACACATTCTTGCTTTCACCATGTAATTAACCAAATGTTCTTTCTCTGTCAACTAGAAATGAAAACATGATCATGCAGACTACTAATAAGCATTAATAAAGAGATTAACTGTACTTAAATCACTAAGGTCAATATAAATGTTAACTTCAGTTTCACGCCATGGACCGTACATCACTGTCACAGGAAGACAACTAGTTTACAAACCGCAGATTAGAGACTAATGAACCAAATATTATTGTGATCAGATACAGTCCTCAAACAGAAGGCAGAGGTTTTATATCAGAAATGGGGTTTTAACTGAGAGCATCTGAGTAAGTTCATTTTCAAATTTGTAAAATTAAAATTGTAATACTTGACTGTAGCAGCAACAGAAAGATGTCTATGCTTGTACAGCAAGATCGTGCTTCTGAAGGAATAACAATGCCAGACGACGACACGTCAAAGTGAATTTGTCACATTTTAAGACCTTCTTTAGAGTGAAATCTTACCGGGTGGGCTTCGCTCACCAGGGAGTACTCCTCCATCATCATGTTATGCCTCTAATGAGGGCACGCAGATTCTCAAGTGGTGGCAGCCAGGCAAACCAAAAGGGAAAACAGAGCATAACACACCTGTACCTCACATTTGTACCACACCATTTCTCAGTAAAAGCCAAAACTTCATTTCAACTGCTGCCAGTTCCAGCAAGTGAGAAAGGGGGGAAAGAGTCTTGGCTGCAGATAAAAGCAAACCAACACCATCCATCGGTCCCAGGGAGCCGGGGGGTATCTCTTTCATCCTGAAGGCACCAAACAGGACACTAGGCTGCCTTCACGCACCAGCAACGCTGTGACATTATTTGCATCACGGTGCTGCCGCTGAAGTTATCGGGGGGAAAACTGGCTCAGTACTAGGATGCAATACAAACCAGTAAGTTGTAAGGAGTTTACCAAATGCAAAGCATTTGACAAAGACCCAAGCTGACAGCAAGGATGAGGGGAAGGGGAACCCCAGAGTATTTGAAGATCTTTTTCTGGGGATGCACAATCCAACAACAACAGTATGATCAATGTATCTTCCTTTAGAAGGATAATAGGTTATTTGGTAAATACCGCATAGAGGCAAAGTTGCACTGGACAATCTTCCTTCTCTCATTCTACAAACCAAAATATGACTTTGAATTTCAGTTTAGCTTTGTAATTATTAATTTAGCTGAGCTGTAGAAAGAGTATGATATATCTATCAAACCTTAACTTCCTTCATGCAGAGGACATGCATAAAACCTCATGGCATATGTAAATCATACAGTGCTTAGATGCCAGCTTTAGAGCTGTGGCAAAGCCCTTTTGGCCTAAGAATTTTTGCTACGTTAAAGTAACATTCAGCACATAAAAAGCTATATTAGGAACCTTTGTAAAGGTATATGCCATTTAATAAGATATTTTGTAATCCCGTGCTCTTGCACACATATACTTACATGGAGTAATAATCCTTTCCTTTCCAAATCTAATCCAGAATTACAACTGTGTAGTCGTAATCTTTTAATTAATGGATCCTCTGGGATGGGAAAAAAAAATGGTTGGCAGGTATAAACGCAGAAATAGTAGTTACTGAAGTTACTCAAGTGCAAAATGAAAAAAGAGAAGCCAGAACCAGAGCTAAGCACGGGAAGGAAAAGGTGATTTTGTTTTGCTGTGACCAATGCTGGAATGTTGTGCAGCCTTCTGCTATCTATCTTCTCCGAAGACGCAGAAAACATGGAAAAGGCTGTATTAAAAAAAAAGCCAGTAAAAAGGCTACAGCTCTCGGAAAGCACCTTGTTGTAAAAGTATAATTGGTTTAGTTTAAAAAAACCTGATTACAGTCTATAAATACCTTTATAAAGAGAGACTATTGCCTGGCAAAAATATTCTTTAATTAAGCTGCGAAAGTGTGGAGAAAAGCTAGATAAATTGATACTGGAAAGAAGGTGCAAAACCTAGCTGCTGCTGAGGCAAACAGCTGAGAAAAGTGGTACATTTTTTCCAACGGTGCTGTCTTCAAGCCAAAGCTGGGCAACTTTCTGGAAGGTACGCCCGGCTCCAAATCAGATTTGGACTATCACAAAGACAAAACCAGGCAAAGTGTAATAGTTTGTCATTGCATGAGTTCACATCTTACAGCCCTTCTGAGCTAGACACCTCTTCATGTCTTCATCTGAGAAGCAAACACCATGGGAGTGCCTCCCTGAATATGGCCAGCGCTGACACGGGCAGCAGAGTGGCCTCCTTTGGCCTCACACTTCTCATCAGCAGAAGCCTAGAACAGCCGAGATCCAGTTAATTAATCAGGTAAAGAGAAACCAAACAAGAAACAGTAGCTCTGTAACTTTTCAAAAGCTTTCCCTTCAGAAAATTTCATTTTTCAGTGGCTATGGTAAGTCTCTGCTATGTCATCTTTTAGGGTTAAGAGAAAGGACAACAGTTAATGACACAAATTCCTTATAATGACCAGACCAAGAGTATCCCGCTCTTGGACAAATTCACAGATTCAAAATTTATCTCAAATACATGCATGCTTCACGTGTTCAGTATCTTTTCATTCTTTCATGGCTATATATTAACAAAATTAGTCACCGTATGAAAACACTTCCATGCAACTTTTTAAAAATACTAAAGCAAATTTCTTTCTGAACATCTGCATACTTTTATTCATAACTGTTCAGAATTTTTCTGTAAATAGCTTTCCTCTTACAGTTTTCAGAGTTGTTGTTTTTTTTATACTATGACCACTATTAATAATTGTAATAATTTCTGTGGATAAGGAAGAACCTGAAAGTCTTAACCAGGTTTTGGGTCAGGTAGTTGCTGTTCTGCATCAAAGACATTACAGTCTTATCACTGCTGGTGTAATTGCCTTCACTCCTTTTTGTTCTGCTCTCTACTGTAATAGCTCTATGCTTCATTGACCTTCCTTTATTTTCATAAACTGTACCAACCATTTCCCTTTATTTGCTCCTCTATTGCTACATTAAAACAATTCAAGAAGATTAACTAGTGAAGCACAGGCTGCCTTTGCAGAAGTCATGCTATTTTGACCTCATCTTATCATGATTTTCCAGCTGCTTGATAGCAGTATTATTTTTTTTCTTTTTCAGTTTAATCAGTTTGCCGGGTACTGAGATAGAGCATACTGGTTTGTAATACCCTGGATCACCTTCAGTGCCTATAAAGAACACAAACACCAGTGTGCTCTTTGACAGTGCTCCAGTACACGTTGTCTTAATCAGAAAAGAGACAATTTCACGAGTCAGCAGGAATATTCCCAAGGTATATTTTGCCATATCCAGGCCAGAGGCGACACTGCTGCCGCTGCATGTGTCCATAGCAAATGGTGCATCAACAGCTATCGCTACAGTGCAAAAATATAGCACAGAGAAACTGAGACTGGACCCAACAGAGCACCCACAACAGAAGCTGGAGCCCTGGCAGCAGAGCACGACTCTGCCTTGTGTGGGCAGCGCTGGCAATGCCCCTGCACTGCCCAGCACTTGCCTGCGGCTGCCTGCATGGAGCCGAACACAAGCCTGCAGGCATTAGCCGGGGTACCGCTTCATGATGCTGATCTGTGTGGTCCAGAGAGTTAAAGAAGTTGTTTTCACAGTGCACTTTCCTTTGAAGCTGAGCCAGGAGTACAAGCCACACATAACGATGCAGGAGTCTTGGGACAGTGGTGCTACCACCTGGACCATGGAAACATTAGCATCATGAAAAAGTAGGAAGAAAAGTCATACTGCTTGTCATTTTTAGAAGCTTCCAAAAATAAGATGTGTGTGTTGCTGAGTTGGAGATCTCCAGAAGGAAAAGCCCACCTGTTACTCACAAGTGAGCCCGCCAGACACCACGCCATGGCATCTGCTCAGCACTACCTGCAAATGGCAATGCAGCGAATGTGTCTGAGCAACGAATACTTGCTAAGTTTGTAAGGGCTTGTCAAGAAAGTTAAAGACATCTGTAAAAAAAAAAAAAAAAAAAAACAACTGACTATTCTTTTTAACATTAAAAAAATGACAGGTAAAGCATGGCAGGTTACACTAAATGTTTATCCAAAGCTATTTTCTTTTCCAGTTTGGTGAGGAAATAAAATATTCTTCTGTAGCTGACCTGAAATAATATTTTTTTTTCCAATTGGGTAAGCTGCCTCACAAAAAAAAGAAATTATTCAAAGAGTATTACTTTACAAAATTTTGTATGTGTATGTGTGTGATACCATTGCCAAGTTTCAAGTCTGCAGTCCAGACCCTAGAATTACAAGAATTTAAATAACTGTAAAGTAATATTTTTTTCCTAACTCTATTCTAAGATACAACTGAATGGCTTTTGTAGAAGTATAGCAAGCAGGTATTCCTCTCCTGAGAAGTCTCTCTTAGCCCAGAATTAGGTCCCACAAGACAGAGGTGGTCAGATGGGAACACTTCAACCCACTTGGTCAAAAGCTCCAGCCTAGTAGTTAAAAACAGCTCAAAATAAGACCTTTAAATTGAAACCATTAGGTAATATCAATTAGAATTGCCATGAACCACAACGTGTAAAAAAACCCCAAAGCTCATATGATAGCAATGATTTCAGTGGAGGGGTACTGTATTACATGAGCCCGCAATCTGTCCCCGTGCATACAGCAACTGTAAAGTCTCTATCACCTGCAAACCTGTCACAGTCTTTCTGCAGCCATTAAAGGCTGGCATACTAGACAATCATTCAAAGATGACCAAAACGGCATGGCAAAAATATTTCTGAAAGTGATAACAGCATATATCGAGCACGTCTTCTTAAAGTTATCAAGTTAATCCTTCTTTTATTCCAAAAATCCCAAAGAATGTAAACCAACAGACAAATGTTATTCTTTCAGGGCACATTAATAGATGGCAGTTATACAGGCTATGCAAAGAAGAATGAACGAATTAACACAGTTAACTTCCCATTTATTTTATATTCATAGCTTTTAAAGATGGTCAAATTTATTCTTCCTTCACTTGTTCTTTTATAGGACTCCACAGGACGATGCTGACCTTCTGAGAGATGTGTCATAGCAGGGTTGTTAACACCCTTCTTCATTAAATGAGTGTAATGCCTGACTGATTTTGGCTATGTGATGTGTACATCTAGATACGCAACAGCTCAGTAACATAAAATGATGAACAAATGCAAATTTACATGGTCCGGTGTCTAATGCAAATGCATTTGTTAACTGGACCCCATAATTTGCTAATAGCATGCAGTCATTAATGATACAATCACAGGAAAAAATAGGCATACTAATTCATTAGGTAATAGTCTGTAATAGCATTTTAAATGAATGCACTCAAACTCCTTCCAAACCTACCAAACAAAATAACGCCAAACCTGAATCCGTGTGTGTGTAAGAGTTTGTATTTGGCCACAGCTTTATTTAAATTCAAGCAATGAAGTGATATAGAGTTACACCATTAGAAAAATGGTACCAAACATCTTCCTCACCAATCTTTTAAGACAATTGAGAAGTCTTATTTTGAAAAGCACGGTCTCTCTCGTAGACACAGTTTTCACCCACCACTCTGGACCATTAGTAAGCTGCAAGCGTAAACTGGTGCAACAGCAGCTATACATACCCGAGAAGCACCCGGTGACAAAATGCTCAGCTATTCTGATTTTACAATTTACACGTCAATTTTAAAGCATCTGTATCAGTAACAGGGTTAGAGGTTATGCCTATAAGACCGTTAAGGTCCCTGCCTACCTTAGAAAACCCTCCTTCCCGTAGTGTTCCGCTATGAGACCTAAAACCTCAGCACACATCCACAACAAAGCAAGGCGCAGCGCAGAGCAAGACCAGTCACTGACGTTAATTCTCCAAAAGAGGCACTAGTGATAGGGTCACCAGGGCATTGTACCATCTCCCTTTGGCTCTTCTTAACAATCTAATGGAAATACAGTACAAACAAGTTCAAGATGCACATTTTTTCCAAGAAGGTGTTTGGAAAACTGATGTAATTTTACGTCTTTGCAATTACAGTATCTGCACGGCAGGCTGATAGAAGTTTACAACATCAAGCGTGGAACTGAAGTGAACCTTGTGATTTACGTTCTCATCTGAGTACCAGAAATTACGCAAGCACATTGTTATTTCTCTACATTGGTGAAACACACGTCAGGGGGCAGGAGGGGAGAAATCAAGGAATCTTTGGGGTGGGAGTGCACACCAACCATCAGAGCCCTTCTACTGGAAGGGGAGAAACAAATTTCCTGATGGATCCACTTGGAGTAGTAGTATCCGGAACATTTAAAAAATAATTTAAAAAAAAAAAAAACGGAAAAAAAAAAGAATCAAAGTCTCCATCCTACACCTAGGATTTGCCCTCTATAGCTTATGCTCACATCTCAGACTGCACTTTGAAAACCTTCTTTGCTACTGCTTATATGAAAATTACTACAAAGTCACTGTGTTCAAGAGGCAGGTGAAGCTACTTATTCTGTTCACTTGTTTTTACTGCGAATGTTCTTGCTCTGTGCAGAGAACACACGGCTCATTTTTGTAGAACTGAAGCTTATTTCTTACATATGTTAAGAATCTGCTCTAAGGCAGGAATGCTTTCAGGTGAGGTGGGCTATATAGGAAAGATGACAAAAGTCTCATGATGCTGCAGACTGTTTCAAGTATTAGTTTTTTAAAGCACTGGTGTACTCCAGGCATTCTTTTATTGTATGCTGGGAAAGTACAAGCATTCATCAAAACGCAGCAGGAGTCAGTTCTAAAGCCGGGTACCTGACATTTAATCCCGCCAATAAAATGCTGCTGGTGCACAGTTTTTAGGGCAGGCAGGTTAGCCGATAAAGAGCCCTTTTCATCCTCTGCTGTCTGTAATTACTGCACCCCCGTCAGGAACACGCAGCGCAAACCCTGTCCTGCACACACGGCAGTGCAAATAGTAAAGGGCAAATTTAGTAAAGAATACCCAGTTTCAAAGCAATCACCTACATCAGAGAAGCCATAAGGAAAACTGTTTATTGCTACAGATCAACAAACATTATCACACCTACTTAAGTGCAACTCTTCATTGCCAGTAATTTAAACCTTTAGCAAAGCAGTTGTTTAATAACACCTTCTAGCAGAAACAGAAAAGGGAAAGAGAAGGCAGAAAACAAACACACAAAGGCAGAGTCTGGCTCTTCTGCAGATGCGTCGCGTGAGGAGGCTTCTGTCTCTGCTTCCAGAAACCTCCACCATGCAGCTTCTCCCATGTTTCTGCAGTGCACAGGGCTGGCTGCAGAACTGAGCTTCACGGAGCTAAGGCATAGCGCAACAGCCTCCAGAGAATCTAAAATGAAAGCACTGAATATAGAAAATAAAAAGGAAAAAAGAAAAATACTTCATTCAAGAACTTTGGTCAATCTTTTACAGCCCCATCCTCTATCCTCTATCTGTCTATCCATAAGATAGACAGAATTAGTTTACTGTAGCCTAGAAAAACCAAGTGTAGAATAAACATCTCCGTGAAACTGCATTTTTGGTATTTTTATGCCACTGAATATAGGAGCTTTCAAGGATACAATGAACTGAACACACTCAACTTATCCAGTATCATTGCACTTTGCAAGAGAGACCCAGAAATCTACTTTCAACCTATATGGGAGCATAAGCCACTTCTGTAGCTCAATAAAGACATGCAAAGTCTGGGTCAACAGGGTGACACTGTGGGAAATTTGTTAATGTCAGACAGGACAGTAACTCAGATAAAAACCAACACTCTCAAGAATGTTTAAAACATTTAGAAATTTCAGAAACATCTGAAAGCTCTTTATTCGTACCTTCAAAAATATCAGAATCAACTGTCAAGCTTTCAGTTGGGCTACCACTTGCTAATGGGTCCCTTTGAGATTTTAACATGAGAGCTCCAGGAACTCAAGAAAAACTTGTCTAAAGCATCATAACGTACCAGAAGGCATTGTCTTGCATAGCGGACAGAAATTTATGACACAGAAAAATGGGAAACATGCTAGTAGTGAAAATTTGGTAGGCAAAAAGATCTAGTTTATCGGCAAACTAACCAGTGCCTGTTGACTCTCTTGTGCATCCTTTTAACAGAAATGATGAAAACCCATCATCCTACCCTCAGGGCAGGTACCCCCAACCCACAAGGCTCACTAATGCCATCTTCCATCTTCTTTCCCATCACACCCAAGCATGTCTCAACTCTTGTGTCAATAAGGTGTTATTGGTTTGAGTCTTGCAAGATGTGGACAACCAGCTGTGGTAGAAGAGCTGTGAAGACAGTCAGTATTTCTCCCTGTCTTGAGAAAATTAGTTTATTAGTAAACTTTACTTACGGTCTCTGAAATTTCACTGTAAAAGCACCTGCTTTCTCATTTAGGTCAAAGGAGCCAGCTGTATTGAGATTCTGGGATCTAATGCAGTTCAGCAGTCCACAGACAGCTGAAGTCTGCTGGCAGACTCCAATGGAGACATGAATGTATCATCCACGATTTTCATGGAAACAGAAATCACACTTTCACTACCTTAAAATTCAAGGAAGAGTGGGGAGTGGGGAAGAGAAGAAGGTGACCCAAGAAGGAAGGCACGCAAATAAACGTATGGATATTTTAAACTTTATTGAGAACCTGTCTTCAAGCATCCTCACATCACATGAAAATTCTTGCTTTGATGCCCATGTATCACTTTCATAAAGATTTGTCCTGACTTTTAGCTACCTTCCTGGGTAGCAATCTGAACAGCGTTCCCTGCGTAGGTTTTCCATCAAAGCACTACCCTGAAATATTTTTTCCTCCAGTTGACAACATGTGTGGCAAGAACAGTTGCAAGGCTCTGTATGTATCCGTAATTTGATTCCTGAGGAACCATCCATCCATCACACACCTGTATGGCTGAACCCCCCCCAACAAACAAGCTGCTTTAATCCATTTCTGTGACACCTCATGCTGAACAGCTCAGCACGGGCTCCAACACAGCACCGGTTGCTTCGCCAGCTTCCATCACACTTGGCATTTTATGGATGCTTCTTTGAAAGTAATCAGTCAAAAAAACTTGATAAATAAGTAAGAAGTCTCAATACCGTAATCAGGACCAAAAAAAAAAAAAAAAATTAGGTAAGTTGTACTTCTGGCCTTCAAGATGATGTAGCCTCTGCAAAAAGTTATTTTAAGTGCCTAGCCAGTGGGAGTCAGGAGTTAATAAGGCCATGCAGTATCTGCCACCAGCAGAGCATATGCTTTTATACAAAGAAAAATTGGTACTGCCTTAGAATGCAATGTATGAAAAAATTACTTGGTAATGTATGGACCCTGAAAATGAGAAGGCAGAGGGGGAAATTCGTTGCCTGGAGGAAGCCAAGACTAGAACTGCTCTGTTGCTTCGAGTGAGGATGACAAAGCTCAAGACAAGGACGAGCGGCATCATTTGCTTTAGCACTGTATTGTTTTTAACCTGAAAAATAATGCTGCATCAGGTTTGCTAATAGAAAAAATACATTGCAAAGACATTGCTCAAACCTTTTACATACTTAACTATTTCTAGCTCAGCCTACAGGAAACACTGTTATGAAGATAATAAATTAAAAAAAAAAAAATCAAAACTTAGGAAGGAACAACGGGACACCAAACCTATGCAACCTTAGTAGTAGATGTTGACTGATCCCGAATGCTTCACCATGGAGACTTGACATTTTCTTGATATAGGAAAGATTTTCATTGGATTTTTCTTTATTCCTTTAAGATAGTAACAAAAATATACACACTATATAAAAATAAGTGTTTGAGAAAGTATTAGTAGGATCAGAACCTTGATTTCTACTCTTCTAAATCACTACATCACTTTCCCTATTTCATAGACAAAAAGAATAATTTATATGCAAATAGTCAAGAGCACACTTCTAAGTTGTCATTGGAGTTCCTCCATCATTATCCATCAGTTTTAGCAGATATTCTCTATTTCCATCACGGCTTTCCTGCACTTTTCAGCATCCTGTCTGATTGTGTCAGGCATGCGACAGAAACTGCATTTATACACATTTTTATGTAAAGCAATTTCTGAATGTTTACCAATTTACAGTTTGAGGAATGCAAGTGTCCTATAACTTCACAGGTAACAGTCCTGGTATCTCTGTCCACCCAGACAAAAGTGTGAATTCAAAATTATTTCTTCTGATGTACCATGAGAATGGAAGTTTTCTGTTCCCACGGGTTAATCACTAATCTTTGTCTCTTTCAATTTCATTAGAACAACCGGAATAAAATGCAAGTCGGACTTCCACTATTACTTTCAGTAGGCATGACATTTATAAATGACATTTATAAAGCAATTAGGTGCTCCTACTCATGTATTGGTAATTTCAAAAAGAAATCTGTTTCAGGTTTAAAATTTCCATGGTTGGTTTCTGCTCAGAGTTGTATTCTTTATTTGAAAATTTGGAGAGACAAACTGTACAGTTAAGAGGTGGGGTTTTTTTTCCTAGCCTTTAATACTTGCTAAACAAACTATAACCATATTTTGAAACTGTAAATCTGACTTCTGAAGCTTGGCATGCTGAGACTTCGTCCTCAAAGCCAAAACCGTTAATCTTGCTACAGGCTTGTGTGACTGAATGAGAAATAGGAAGTGTCCAGACATATTCTCTCGTCACCGCAGCTTGAGTCTTGTGTGGCCTCTACACGCTGTTGCCAGCGACACTCTATACCACAGGGTCATGGATCTATCCTCTGGACCCGGTGTGGAAAAAGAGAAATGACTGCGTCAAAGACTAGCAACTCCACAGGGTAGTTAAAGAGTCAAACCATCTGAAACAGTCTGATTACTGCCCTAACTATTCAGGATGATGTAAAGAGCTAAGTGACAGTAAGCGTTTCAACATCCTTCAAATGCTTGGTATCTTTATACAGTAGTTTGAGAACTTGTATCAGGGATAAACGTGTAAGTTAATTAAAAAGGAGTGAGGTTGTACGGTATTTCTTTTTCCAATATTCTACTCATCAAATACAGTATTGACAACACTTGGGGTTTTTTTACTGATTAGGCGCTAAATAGAAAAGGAAGTGCTAATATAATCTCATTAAAAGTCAGAAGTGTCAGTAAACTTTTAAATAACTGTTCAACTAGCGATACTAATTCAGCCTTAGTATGTATATTTAATATTTTTCATCTTGCTTTTCTCATTAATTATACAGCTTGCTATAGTACTGCATTTTACACCATTTAACAAATACTGTAAAATATGCAGTACGTACAGTGAGACAACATTAATACTCTTGCTGGAATTTTTACTTTCTGATGTTTGGTGATCTGCCTTTTTCGCCTCAGTGTTACATTAACAGTTTAATATCACTACTACTTTGAGACTGAGCAGGTTCAGCTGCAGCAGCTGTTTCTTGTAAAAACAGCCCGATTTCTGACCATCTGGGCATTCCTGAGCCCTCAGAGTGAATGTTCACCCACCAGTAGAATAGGGCTTCAGCCTGGATCATGTGAAGATTTATAACACCTACATTTAACTGTATGTCTTCCTGCACTGGCACTATTCTCATATAGGTAAGCATGTACAAGATCAAGACCAAGGGAAGATAACACCAGTTTTGAGGGGGGGGGAAAAAAAAAAAAAATAAAAAAATCAAGAGCTGACACCAGCATTAATTAAGATTTTTTTCCAGTCAATGACAAAGGAAGCAATGTTTTCAGCAAAATCCTTAACAGAGTCATGTGGGAACTAATTTATCTGTGATCTATGATTTGGTTTCTATTTCCAATATACTTATGAAATTGATTTAAGAATCTAGTTAAAAACTAATCCTTTGCAAACAAGCTACAGCAGTGATGTTTGCAATCAAAGAGGACATCAGGCATTAAATGAGGGCTATATGAAGCAGATGCATCAATTTTAAAAGAAAAATAAGGATAAAGGAGAATACAATAGTATTAGGACAGCATGAAATACAAATGATTTATATCAAAAATATAGTATATAAACTATTTTTCTGGGATTACACAAGAAAAAAAGAAAGAAAATCTATTTATTGAGTATAAGTGGCTAATGAAGAAACAAAATCAAGCTTTTTTCAGATAGCGGATTCAATTTTTATTGTCATCTGGCGCCCAGCCTACTAAAGACGTGTCATTTTATTTCAAAGCCTGAGCTATCGAAGCAGCAGATGGAACAAGCACAAAGCTCTCCCAGCCCGTTACGTCTGTGGCAGGTAGGCTGCGATGGCTGATGGACGGCTACACTTGGTTTCACAACTTCTACGGATGTCACTGTTACTACTTTTTGCAAAATACTGATCTGCTAACAGCAGTAACTGCAGCACACTAGGATTGGTTCAAAGTTGACTGCAGACGATGGCAACCTTCCAGCTTTTGGTTCAAGATCCCCGAAATACCAGATGCTAAAAGTAAAGATAGGAAAGGTTTGTCACATAGCACAGGTTGGCATTCTCTCTGGTACCGTTATACACCCAGGTATATAGTTATAAGCTTTATAATGATATGTTTGATTTCCTGATACCCAGAAGCAATTTTGGAAGTAACACGGGATATGTTTTGGAGGGTGGAGAAGAAGGAATAGCCACCAACATGCAAAGAATGAGAGAAACATCACAGAAATTGAAGACTTTGCAGAAAACCTTACAACTGGCAATGCTGACTATTCGAGAGTGCAAAAGGGCAAGTCCTCCTCGGATATGTACTAGATCCTCTCCAGTAATTAGATCCTAGAAGAGCAGCCTGTATTCTATGAATGAAATGAGGAGAGTGACAGTAAGACCAAAAATGCCTAGGAGTTCATGAAAAGCGTTCAGTATTTGACACGGGCTGTCCAGCAGGAAGAAGGAGCCTCACTATTGTCGCAAGTGCAGCAAACCCTTCGTGGAAAAAAGCCCTGTATAAAGGAGTCGGACCCCTGGGAAAGCCATTGGTGCTAGCAGAAGAACAAAACCAAAAGCCCTCTTGTCATTCCTTGAGGGTTTGCAACAAACATATGGACCTGCATTTGCTCACTTGCATTGTGAATCTTAGTTGAATATGCAGATTGAGTGTCTACGCATTTTTATGAAAGGCCATTATCTTGAGCCTAAGAATAAAAAATCTGGGCTCTTTTCCAGTAGATTTGAATTGTTTGGTTTTTTGTGAGAAGGAGAGTCTCCTTCGGGGGAGATCAGTCTTGGCCACAATACCCACAGGCAAACCTTCTTAAGAGGAGTTTGTGCCAAGCCGATCAACTTTACCCACAACGGCTCCAGATAATTTATTAGAGAAAATTAGATTTTTCTGGGACTATACTCAACATTTTCACTGTCTAGAAACCATCCAGCATTGAGCAGAGGTTAATAAAAACCAACTCTAAGCTTCAATACAACTTGTGGACAGCTATAAAAAGTGCAACCATTCCCACCTGTGACCGAATCTCTTTTCTTTTAATGTGGAAAGTTTCCTATGGCCTCAAGCAGATAACCCGTCCCCATGAACGGAGGATAGACTCAAGTCACAGTGTTTAAAACAGGGCTTTTCTTCCATTTCACACGAAGTGTTTCAGATTGACAGGCTGGCAGCCAGCTACACCTCAATACTTCCTAAGGAGCAGCCAGCCCCATGAGGCAGCTGCTTTTATGGGTGTTCAGTGCTATCAGCAGGGGCGGTCCACAACTGGAATCAAACTCCTGTGATACAAATTGTTATCTGCTTCTAAATTACAATTTGCAGATCCATATGTTGTGACTTGCTGAAAACTTGCTAAGATATTATCAACATTATACCAACTCCAAGAGGCACGCGCCAACAGACCTAAGCGTTGTGTGAGACCCAGTTATCCTCTACACATACAGGCAGGTGACTACTTGTAAGCCTGCCCTTCACCTATGCATGCCTCTTCACTATGCTGATAAAAGTACTTATTAATAAAGCTTCCAGAAACACGTATGTTGCTTTAAGTTCCATTACTGAAAACAAATACATTTTATTTTCAAAATCTGCACAATCTTGTGTCCTCTTTTCAATCTTTGCAAAGTATTTCACACTTAGCAGCTTTCAAACACTATCCAGAAATGGTTTTGTAACATACATTTCAGTGGCATTAATTTGAACAGTTTTACCAGTAGCACAGTAAAATGCTTGAAAGCAAAGGGGAATTTTTAATTTTTTTTAGTTTAGATCTGTCCTTTTTTTTTTTTGTTTCTTTCTGACAGAAACACAATCTGATCAACCGTTGCTTTAATTCTTTCACTGTGTGGGCTTTCTTTCCCTAAAATATAATTGCTGATGCTTTCTGATTTTGCCTACTAAAGTATGCTGTTAGCTTTCTGTATTGGGAATAGTTGGAGGAAGAATATCTTTATTAAAAAGGGAGGCTATTTGTTCCTTCAGTGAACGTGGAAGAAATCAAACAACCTTCCATAAAAACTACTAGAGAACAGCATTAACGTTACTGATACTTTGATTAAGAAAACTTGAGGAATGGAAGTGAAAATGTATAAAGATTGCCTGAACACTAGAACAAAACAAAGAAAAAAAGTTACTTTCTTTTTCCTTCGCCCATCATTTTACAAGATACTCCAATATACAGAAAATAGAGAAATCATTCAATGTACCCTTAGGAAAATGTGGACAGTGGCTGTAAGCCAAGTGATTTTTTGGGGGGAGATATGCTATCCCCTTTTTGCCAACACAGTAACCGCATGAAAACACCTATGTAAACTGTGATCATCTTTCCAATAAATGGATAGAAGACAGACATCACTGGGTCAAAGAGTCTAAATTAGCTTTAAACAGTCTAGGTTGTAAAACTGAAAAGCCAAATCCTTAACATCATGCCTCCCCAAAGCAACATTTAGTTCATCATTCCCATCCTCATTTGCTAGCTCCATATGCCAGCTCTCACTTTCCAGATTTCTTGTTTTCACCACTTCACAAGCAACAACCAAATCAATCTTAAGAAAACCCCTGAGTAGCTGTGTTTACCGAACTCCATCAGCCCAACCGAGAGGCCAAGTGATGGCTTTGAAACTTGGGGATGCAATGGGAAAGGGAGGAGGAACGAGCTAGGCAGCACTGCATTTAGGGAGCACAAGCGAGTCTACCCAGGGACAACAGTGATGTCTTCCAAGGTACAGGGTCACGTTCCCACCCCTGCGCACTACATAGTGTGCAGGAGAAACCTGGCTGTGTGAACTGCAAAGCTCACACATGGCAAAAATACTTCCAAAACTGACGGAAGGGAGAAAACAATGAAAATTAAATAGAAAGAGGATGTCTTAAAAGACTGGTTTACCACTATATCTTTATTTTGTTTTGGAAGCAAAAGGACACAAGGATGCCCACAAAGTTTTTGAGTTCAGCTATGAAGTGACCTTCTGAATTTCCTTCATGTTTAGTTACATCCAGGTTCCTGAATCACCTCCAAAATTTTTAAGTTGTATTTAGAAACTGATACTATGTTTTCTGTCTTTTATAATTCCTCTTTTCCTAAACTTCATCAAAAATAAACAGGACATTTCAGCTGTTAGGTGGAACAGAAAGATCCTAATAAAAATATTTAGTTTTCATTGCATCCTAGTAGATAACTATTTAGAGAATCAAGTTTAAGTTGTAGTTTATAAAGTGCTAAGCTTTATAAAAATGTTTTAAAATCAGTATGATCATCTAATAGGTGCAACTTAAAGCCGGAGACATCTTCTAAATGACAGAACCAAGACCAGAAAATGGATCTTGTCTCCTCCATCCCAAACAGCCCTAACCATTAAGTTACAGAAGCAGCCTTCTCCTGCGGGCTGCCCAGTGCCCCTGCTCTAGTAAAGGGCTACCAGTGGTCAGTCTACACTCCAGTAAAATAGATCTGGGTTCCCTCAGGCTAAAAACCACCCAAAAAGCTTCTCCATCTGAGCTTTCTGGATCATCATCTTACTACCTTAACACACAAATTGGAGCCTACAGGAGAGATGGGGAGGGACTCTCTATCGGAGAGTGTAGAGATAGGATGAGGGGTAACCGTTTTAAACTGCAAGAGGGTAGATTTATACCAGACACTAGGAAGAAATTCTTTACTGTGAGGGTGGCGAGACACTGGAACAGGTTGCCCAGAGAAGCTGTGGATGCCCCATCCCTGGAGGTGTTCAAGGCCAGACTGGATGAGGTTTTCAGCAGCCTGGTCTAGTGGGAGGTGTCCCTGCCCATGGCAGGGGGCTTGGAACTAGATGATCTTTAAGGTCCTTTTCAACCCAAACCATTCCATGAATCCATGGTAGTCAACTCTGAGTTGCTGCAGCTGCTGTTCCACATCACATCCTACTTGGCTGAGGAAAACCAACAAGCCTTTCTAGTAGCGGCAGGAAAATAAGGCTGTATCCTGGATGGTTGGCTTTGTGTAGCGTGCTGTTGCTGACTACTGAAGGACAGTTAGGAGCAGAGTGACATTGCTGTGTGACACAATACCTTCCCGTCACTTTTCATTTAAAGAAAGCGATTAGACAGAAGTTTCATACACCCACAAGCTGCTTCAAAACTCATTAAAATTCTACAAATGCTCCTTTTGCCTAATTCTAGCATGTTTTACTCTATTATTCATGGGCATCAGTGCTCATGTTAAGTGTTCTATTAATTGGAAGTCCAAGCAATCATCAAGGAAACTGTAATTCTGATTTATGCCTTGTGGGAGTCACCAGTTTTCATTTTCATTTCAGCTCTTGATTTAGTGACAAAACAGGCATGTTTCTGCAGCAAATGGAATAAAACAAAAAAAATCTTTGTTAAAAGTGACAAAACTCCAAATCCTGTAGCTTAGCATACTGCAATAAAATAAGGTGATTTTAACAGCTGAAAAGTTACAAACAAAACCAAAAAAAGCAAGCTCCATAGCAGAAAAGCAAAATTTGAGTAAAAGTGTTGTAGATCTGCACCATAAGATTAAAAATGTGCAATAAACCCAACCGCCACAGCAATCATACACACCAAATTGATGCATCATGTCAGGCAAAGGAAGACAAGTACTGCTATTTAAGCAGGGACACCTGAATGCCAAACGCCCGTATTTAAATAGCGCCTTGTGGGCTTCCTTCTTCCCCTGGGGTATTTATCAGGGGTGCGCCAGCATATTATGCAGCATCCCTTTCCACTACCCAAGCCTGTTGGAAAATGGGAAATGACAACCAGTGCCGCTTGCACAGTTAAAGGAGCGCAACCACGAACCACCATGCTCCAAGATCAGTGTTGTTGCTCATTGTTGTTGTTGTAGTTGTCGGCCTACCAAACCTGACCCAGCCTTAAGGGCAGTCTTAGACATAGGGCAAGTACAGAACTGCCTTCATTAAATAAGACATCCCCAGAATAGTGCCTTGTCCACCTCTGCCTTCTTATTAGTTGCCATCCCTTAAATTCCTCTTTTCAAGCTCCGGTTTCTACTGTGAGTGCAAATACATCCAATATAATGACACATTTGGATGAGGGATGCTACGAAGTCCTAGGTGCCCTTTGTTACAGCATCTTGCTTGAGGTACTGATGTAGACAGCTCTAAAGATTCAGTGACTTGTTTAAACTGAGTCCCGAAGGCACAAATTTAATCAGTAACATTATGGCTCATGTAAGGGCTAAATAGAACAGAATTTTGTTCAGCAGGGATCTAAAATGCTCACAGTTTTGGAGCTTTCCATGCAAACAGAAGTGTAACACAGGCGCTGGACACACACCGGAGAGGAGGAAAGGACCCCTTTGGATGGTGAGGGCAGGACTCTCAGAGCTGCAAACCTGACAGCTACACTAGCATGAAGCCAAAGTAACCACACACAAAGCAATCATATCAATCTGGGCTTGGGCCAGCAAAGTAAGCTAGGCCTTTCTGCCCCGCGAAACTTCAAGGGAGTGGGGAAGCACTAGTATGACCTTAGCTGGCTCTCCTAAAAATCATAAGCATCAGCCTCCAGGCATCCAGCAACGCACAGGCTGCTGCAGGGCACCAGCCCGAGAGCGAGGAATTCCTGCCTGGATGGAGGGCAGAGTATCAGGGACCACTTCCAGTCCTCCCCTCCACCAATAACTCATCTTGGAAGTGAGAGCAAAGGGCACGCAGGATATGGATAGCTCAACTGGAACAGTTCACCTAACAGGTTTTGAAGATTTCAGTTTCAATGAACATCTCCAGACTTTTTTTTCTTTTCTTTTTTTTTTTTTTTTTAAATCTGTCACGACACCACTAAATCATCCTTTAGAATCTTTTGCCTTATGATCTCCACAAATTATTTTTAACACTTATTATCTACAAAAGTGAAATGATTCCTTCATCTCTATTTGCATAGCCTTTTAAAGTGATAAATCCTTTCGTGACAGGCCTTCAACGCACAATAAATGGAAAAGACAAAATCAGACTTAGGTAGTAGCTATTACTCTTTCCTAAACCATCTGGATCCCATTCCTTAAGAAAAACTGATGCCAAGAAAGGGATCTGAGGGGGAACAACAGGGAAACCCAAAATATACAAAATGCTTCTGATGCTTTTTTCAGTTGTTGGAAAACCACAGGGTTAGCACAAGATCCAATTAGCCACTTCAAGATCCCAGCTTTATTTCTCTGGCTTCTGAGAACATTTGGCTAAGTCTTTACGGATTTTCCTGCAGGAGGCAAATCCCTCATATGAATATTGGACTGTTTTTATCCCTACTGAGCTTGCCAAACTAATACAGCAAAGCATTGCAAGGTTAAATATGCCTTGCTTGGCTGAGCTGCATTCCTATTAGACAGATACTAAAAAAATTAAAACTAAGTGGAGTGAAATGAGAACATATACCAACAGGCTACCAGGAGTCAGCGGATGGATTGGCTTCACAAGGCAGGACTAGCATACAACAGGCACAAAGATGAAACATCTTGTTCTCCAGCCTCACCTGATGTGTTCAACACACCTTTCGAGATGAGATGACAGGAACTGTAATGGTAACTTTATATATTACATATATATAGAAAAAATATAGGAAATGCCAAAGGAAAGGAGCTCTGTAGATGACCCAAAAACATTTCCAAACACTGTGCAGGAAAGCAGCCTAAAAACAAAACAAAAAAATGAGGAACTAAGGAATAACTAAAAAAGGCAGCAATATGGGAAAAGAAGGAAGAGAAAACAAAGCAGAAGGAAAAGTCTCTCATCCCTCAACCTTAAAAAAACCATGTCTTTTCTCCAGATTTTTAACATATTTGCGTTTACTTCAAAATTATATACTTTGTATCGAAAACTAGCTATCTGCATCAGCCCCACATACATATTATCAAGTCAACAAACAACCGTCTGAAAACCCACAGACTGACCACTCACAATAACTGATTCACAGTGACTCCAACCTTCCTAACAAACATGGGAGCATATTCAGAAATGCTGACTTTAGCCTCCTAAACCTAATTTCCCAAGGTTCTCTTTAATATACCCTCCTCCCTCACCCTGGACCTGGCATGCACACACAGCTGTGAAACAACCCAGACCCACCAGCCCATCTGGGTGAACACTACAGATCAAGAAAGCAAGCACAAGTTTTCTCTCAGGCAGCTGCTTTTTCCAAAACACCACATAATACACAGTTGCTAGACTTAGTCTTTTACCTAAAAAAAAGATTCTTCTGTTAAGCATTTAACTTTTTTGTTAAGAAAATGTCAGAAGAAAGATACTTGGACAATTGCTTGTTTTGTTTTAGAATGGGAAACTTCACAATGAATCTTCTCCCACAGTTTTGGTTTCTGTGAATCAACATTTTCTGCTAAAATAAACTCTTCCTGGAAAATTCCTGACCAAATTTATTTCAATTGCACAGTCACACAGTTAATTGCTGCATGAATACTTTACCTGAACTGCAGCACCCTATTTGTTTCAGAGTTTCTTCACTCACATGCCAAGAGGTTTGTTAGTTTATTACTTAGGCAAAACCCTATTGACTTATGAGGAAGGATTAAGTGGTATTTCAGCATCCTTAGTTGCCAAGGTTATTGTTGTCTTTGCTGTCAGAACTGAAGAGCAGTTGAAGCACTCTCTCCATCCCCCAAACCTACCCAAAACAAGTCTTGCCAAATGAATGAAACGCACCAGTGATCCATGGATAAGCACGTGTTTCTGTGGGACAGAATCACCTCTTCAGTGTTTCCTTGCCCCAGTATGAACACATCTAATTTTAATCAAGTGCTGGTGTCATGAGGCAGCAGAACTTAGTCAAGCAGTGAAGTGGAGAAAATTGGTTGTATTAACAACTAATGTACACGAGTTTCAAGTAGTCCTGCACAAACTAGAACTGAAAGGGTACTGGGGCAGAAACAACAATGTTGATGTCTGACCTGGTGTATTTAAACAAAGAGAACTACTTTATCGATCCCCATATGCTATTATTATTGCATTACAAAAGTAGAGAAAAGCAAGAAAAAAAATTGCATGAAGTAGAAAACTAGCATCTCAAAGGGCCTTTGTGTGTACAAAGCCTTGAAAATTTTTATTAAGGTCACACGATCATTATAAAAGTATTGACAGCATAGTCTTGGCACTTTCATGCTCTTTGGGCTCTCATCGAGCGATACCACAGTCTAAGTTAATTTTTCCATCACTGGCTCTTTAGTACTTAAGATTGTGCATGCAAAAATAATTTCCCATATTTAAAAAAAATCCTAGATACTATCTATTATCTTACATATTGCCTTGGTTTTTTATCATAAATTATGGAAGGTGCTGAGATGTTCTGCAACATTAGTGCATAACGCAGAAATGGCAAGGCTCAGCAGCTCAAGTTGACAACTAATCAGACATTAGCAGATGAGGTATCTCGTGCATCTCTCATTTCACATGGGTGGAAGTTCCTGGAATTCGGCATTTTACAGAAGCGTCAAGAATGTCAAGAAACAATACTATTGTAATAATCTCTCACCATAAAATACATGGCATGCATAATCACCCTTGTAATATCTAATGCAGCACTTTTGCTGCTTTGCTCTAGCATGACTAACTGATGCTTTCACCAAAGGAAAACACATGAAAGAAGCAACACATCGTGCTCTTCCACCACCCAGGGAATGCCTGAAAGCACGGCAGCAGCCCTCCCCGTTCACTAAGTGAATGTCCTGCATGGGTGGAGAGGAAACTTACCCACCAGACAAGGCTGATGAGGCACAGAGAATGCACAGAACTTGGCATCTTCTATAAACCACGTATACTGCATCACACCAAGGATGCAGCACTCCAAAGAAAAATGGGAAGGAGCGTTTCAGCAATAAAAGCGACTAAAATAAAATGTCCATTAAGTAGCTCTTTCCCAGCAACTCTACGTAACTTCTACATATTGTTGTCTAAGCTAATTTTCTCTGTGACTGGTGCTTAAAACTGTACTAGCATCACTTACAGTACTCTAATTAGGACCTCTTTTTCAGGATATCATTTCTGCTCCTTCATACTCAGACTGATGCACTCACATCCACTTAGTTACATGTAACTTATGCCACTTCATCCGTCAACTCTGAATCCAGCACAGTAACTTACCAACCTCTGCATTTAAATTGTGCTTGGCCTTCAATTTCATAGTGCAAGTAGCCACTTGTTCCTTGCTGTGGCTCACACATCTCTCATTTCTTCTTAGACTACAACAGCTTCAGCAAAAAAAACCATATAAAAAGGGTTGATTTCAAGCACTTCAGTCGATGAGTACCTTCTACAGAAGAGCACTAAAATAACAGCACTGGGCTAAAACAACACCACTTTCACATTAGGACTAACACAAAAGCCTACTGTTGATGAACGATAGAAACGTAATTAGTACGAGCTCGCAGCGTTGCTTAAGTTGCTATTATTTCGAAGAGCCCTCTCTACTTGCAGTTGGGCTTTTGACATGCTCTGAATTTGAGAATGGGTAGTAACTGAAGGAGGAGTGCCCCAGAAGAGCTCACAGATATCGTATGAAGTCAGAGGGATTTCATTAGTTGATAACACACCAGGCCCTGGCGCTGCTAAGAGATCTGGCAGCCAGCAAGTGATGTTTATGGCCTGAAGCTTTGTAGCACGCTGGGAAGCGGAGGCAGAGGGAGTGCTCTAGAAGAAAAGCGCTGCAGTTTTTGCTCATATTTTACACGGCTGTTGAAGAGGTATTGCTACATTGCCGGCATCACAAGTAGTGGCAGATATCGCGGCAGGTGTCAAATTCCTTCTGTGCCACCTGAGAAGAAGAGGAGCGCATCTCTGGAAGAGATATGAGGACCAGCAATACCGCGCAATTTCACAGTTCCCTGGTTATTGTGGCGATAGCCACAGTTGTTGACAATCTTACCAACAGTATTAATTAAAGGTGACAATTATGAAATCTTCAGATCTCAGTTACTGAGATAAAGCCTTACAATAACCCACAAAGATTCTGCATCCAGAGTTAATGAAAGGTAAGAAAAATAAAGAATAGTCTTTAGGATAAGAAAAAGCATATTCCAGAAATTAGTGATGTAGCCAGATTCATGATAGCACTTCATTAACCACACACCTTTGGTAACGCAAGCACAAATCATAACTCAAAGTTGCCGTTAAACTTGAGAAAAATACTAATTTCTTTTATGTCTTTGCTGTGATTTCTCTGCTTCTGAATCTATGTTGTCATATTCAAAGTGTGTCCCATCTTTCCAATACAGTGCTTCTGAACCTCCAATGACTCTGCCTTTAATTTTTTTTTTTTCAAATCTAGATGGGAATTTCACAAGCCTCTATTTAGTATAAGGAATGCTACTTTGATATTTCTCTTAATGGTTACATTTTTCTGGCACGTCAGCCTAGTTCCCTTCCTTTACTAATTAATCAATCTGCTTCTGATTTTCATCATAGTGTACATACACTACAGTAAACTCATGACAAATCAGAAGTTTTGGGGGTTTTCGCCCTTACACCACAGCATACAGAATAAAGACTTCTGTTCTCTGAAGAATGTGAGCCTGGCAATTCCAGCACTACTTTGAATATTTTATTTCTCTTTTCTTCAGGGATTTCATTTTCTGTTCTTTTGAGATCTCATACACATCCCCCCAAAAAAAAGGCTACCCTTCTAATTTTATGCTATTTCTTTTAGGTTTTTAGAAACCTTTGATCCTATTGCTCATGCAACGTTCACATTTTATTGTGGTGGGATATACAGCGTAAGAAGCATTCCTGCACTTCCACCTGCTTTCCCCACTGAAAGGATCCTGCATGGTGAAAAGGGAGGACAATCTTGTGGAAGACACTGGGGCAGCCCCCACCAGACCTTCCTACATCAGACCATGAGGGAAAAGGTTAAGGGTAATGGGTTGTTAGTGCAATGAGGAGTATATGTCTCTTTTTTTTTTTAATTAGACCTTGCCACCTGACTTAGGTCCTTCCTAAGGATCACCGACAAGAGACAGTTAAGTAGCGAAGGGAAAACAGGCTAAGAGAATGGGCATCTGAATGGAATAGGGAAGCCAACATGAAATACTACTGAACCAGAGAGAGAAAACAGTATGCGTACAGGATTATTGGGTTTGGAAATCCTACTGGCTACTTCTCTATTTCTAAATGTCCAAGCTACAGTGACAGTGTCTTTTTTCTTTTTTTTATTTTTAAAATAAATTAAACTTTAGTTAACTGGAGATTTTGTATAATTTCTTTGGTTATCACAGCATTCATTCAAGCAGAGCAGTCATTATGTTCTGGTCCTTCCCATTCTGATACACGAGTGGGCACTGTGAACAGAGGAACAAGTTATCAGGAAGGCACAGTGAGTCCTCCCAGGATTTCACTGACCACAAACCAAAATCCCAGGATGGGATGTAAAGTTCTGTGGTGCAGAAAACCTGGAGGCAATGCTAGTTTGAATTTAACTGACATATTTTAGACACTTATGCAAACATAAACTGAAACAATCTGAGAATTTCAAAAACGGGTCTGCACTTCTTTACTTGTGATGGTAAATTTAATATGAATGATTTTCTTAGCACCCTGAAAGCTCCAATTGTTGATAGGGGAGGTGGTTCCCTGGGGAACAGCATGCGAAAGGGTAATTATATGACATTTCACCCAATATGACCTTGAGATTGAGAAGCCATGAATCAGTTTAACACTGCCCTGTTTGACTTTTTTTTTTTTTAATTTTTTTTTCTGGTATGGCATATATGGAAAAATTGGCACCTGGACAAGCATCAAAGTCTCCCAAATTGAGGATTTGAGTGAGCTCATCCCATCATGGTAAGAACTAGTCTTTGTTCTCAGTGTGACATCTTGCATTAATAGGAGATCATTTTCTCACAATCACCGCCATTCATCTGGAGTGCAACGGGGTCTGCATCGAACAACTCCTCATTGAATTGCAGAAAACAGGGAAATAACTGCCGAGTTTTCCCGGTTACGCTATTGATATTTAAGTGCTGTTCTCTGTGGGGACGTAACAGCTTAACTCCAAAGAGGCTGTGACCTATTTCCATGATTACTGCTGCACTAATGAACAAATGGTTTCTAAAAGGACATAACCGCACCACGAAAGTCTGGAGAAAGACAGACACTCCCAAGAGAACAGGCTGGGTTAGATAAAACTATGTACCTCCGGGAATTAGTTTTTCTAATTCTGTACTGAACAACAAAATAAATGTTTGTGTACACATCCACAAACAAACACTTTCATATTGCTTCTGTGTTTTAGCTCTGAATCCTCTTGACTTTGAGGCTATTCTCACAGCATCTTAAGTTTGGAGGAGATGGAAGGGTGAAGATCTGAAAACACATAAATTCTCCACATGCCCAGCTCTACCAAGGCTGTAGAGAGTGATAAAAGAAGTCCATACTAATGTAAAACATTTCTTTTTCATGAGACAGCGTCTTCAGTGCTCTGTCTGTTTCACTAAGGAAAGCTTAAATCATAGACAAAAAAATCTCATTTTCATTGAGAATCTGCTTTTTCACTCTATTTGGCATCGGGGTGGCAGGACTAAAAGGTCAGCGAGATCATGGAAGCCCATGAATGAATTTAAAATAGCACTTGAGCTCGTCTGGGCTCCAAGACCTTTATTTCACATGAAACAGACATCCAAGTTGCTTTATTCATGAGAGCAGTTATGTGATACAATTCTTCATCCTTAAGAACCACATTCAAACTCTCATCGCTGTGGATTGCATTTGAACAGTCCTAGGTGGGAATCCGGCTCAGTCATTTATGTGAAAAGCCACTCTCTTTTGAGATCATACATATATAAAAACCTCACAAATTGCTAGAAAGTTTGCAAGTTTAACTTGAGGGAAAAGAGGCTTCTGTGCTTCTTACCACTAAGTGGTCTAAACTTAAAACAGAAGCACAGCAGACAAGACTCTGCTACACGAAAGATTTGCTCAAAACAACAGAACTGGTTGTGCCTCGGTAAGTGACAAAGATCAGATCTACTCAATGGGGTCCTCTGCCAGTTGAATGGCACAAAAGTGCAGCCAAGTCCAGCTGTGCCCTCCCTAGGGTGGGGAACTCCACACAACATCAGATTCCTTCTTTTCCCTATAACTGGCACATAGATTTCCAAAGCAATTTACACCCACAAAAGATTAAAGGAATAGACACAAACTGTTTTAAAATATGACAAAGAAGAACTTAATCTTTCTGACTTTAGCCCTGCAGAAGTCAAGCATCTAAGATTTGCATCTGGGCTTGCTCTATAGTTCATGGATAAGACGGTCACCTCTAGAGGGTTCTTAATCTCATTTGTCTTGCACAGCTGTATCCACCACCACAGAGGAACATCCTGGTTCCTCGTGGATCTCCTCTATTTTGACCAGCTAATCTTATCTGGCACTTCAAAAGTCTTTCCTGGGGAAAACGGTGCTAAAACTAGTGTGTTCCCCAAGATGCCGTGGGTTCTGTTGAACCAGAGCTTTCCAAAGAAAAAGCAGTTTGTGAAAACACAAACCAGCTCTCCTCATTTAGGCTTTTCTTGCCAAGGAACTAAATCTGCAAACCTCTACACACAGCTTTGTCAAGTAAAACAATTTTAAAACGGTATTAACTGTTCAGAGGCAATTCCCTCTAGTTGACTGTTTCAACCACAAGCCTGCATCCATTGCTGATATTTTCTGTATGCCAAATGAAGAAGTGTTCCTCAAAAAGCTGCCACAACCTCTTTGCAAAGTGGCCTACAATAATTCACAGCCTCTGGATTAATACACTTATCGTAGCTTATTCTGCACTGCTGACCTAAACGCTCCTTGGGTCATTTACTGGTTAAGAAGGAACAGGGTTTGGAAGCAAGCCCTTAGCAACTTTCTCTCTTGATGGTAATGGATAAGTTTCAAAGAAAAATGAAGAATATGCAACTTCTGTATTACTCAGTGGAGATCTGTAGATGGTAAAGCCCTAGACAGGTCGTCCAAAGAGGCTGTGGATTCTCCACTCTTGCAGATTTTTTGATCCGAACTGCACAAGGCCATGAGCCACCCGCTAAAGCTCTCAAGTTAGTGTGACTTTGAGCAGGAGATTGGACTACAGACTGCCAGAGGTCCCTTTTAACATAATATTTCAATGATCCTATAAGATCTTCCAAAATCAAGTTGTGGTTTTTTGATGCACATTGTCCAACTTGAGCACGTCACTGGTAGATGAAGCAGCCAATGTTAAAACAGTTAACCAAGTACTGATTTATTTGCCTTCACCTCCATTTACATTTAAAATCATCTTCCATTGCTGTGGGGGGCAGGGGGAAGTATAAAAAAAAGACCGTATAATATATGAGTATCAGAAGCATTAAATTTTGTTTTTAACCCACAGAACTTCATGAATATGCAACGGAATTTCTTTCTTTGAGCTTTACTATTTGAGAAGAATATAGCATATTTAACTCAAGGATAGCATGCTAACATAAGTAAATATACATCTCTATCAATATTTAATTACATATAATTTGTCACAAAAGAGACTCCATATGTGTGGATTTATTGATAACTGCCTTGAGCAATTACACCAAGCATAGGATGTTCAACACTGCCATCATTATATACTGCCTAGTCTCCTGAAAATAATTCCCAAGTTACATGTGACTTCCGACATACTTTTCCCTAGCTTTGACCCCTAAATAACACAGAAATCACACAAAGATTGTAAGTGCCCTTAAATCCATTATACATGGGTAATTACAAGACTTCAACTGAAGACGATTACCCTTGTGTTATTCTCTAACTATATTTTGTTAAATACTTGAAATACAATAAATAAAAGTTACTCTTTAAAGCTAGATCCAAAACCAGGGCTTATAAATATGAGTCATGGCTCATCAGTGATGTGTTAGATTAAAAAAGTACTAGTGTAATTTAAGATACTGAGAAATCTCTCAATTCTTATTGTTGTATCTTATCTATACCCACTCAAACTTGGTGCCACAAAGCACCCTCCAGGCTAGGCTGAGTAGGACACTTTATTTTGTTTTCTTTTTTTTTTTTCTGTCTTTATAATAAAAGGAATGATCCATTCTTAGAAATCAGACTTTTCAATCTATATGACTTTTTATTGCGGTGCTCTAGTGAACTGGTAATACCCCTAATCTCTCCTGCAGTTTTCTGTTGCACACTATTATCTAAATTTTATATTATTCTTTCTGAGAAATGTATGTATACTGTAAATTCTTTGAAATGGGTCTGTTTCATCTGTGTTTGTGCTAAGACGACCTGATTTTTCTGGACCCTTTAGGTGCTCTTTTAACACAAAAGTTAAACAATGTGCCAAATGTTCCACCCTGGTCACACTGAAGCCAACAGTTTTCAGCAAAGATTCTGTAAGATTTCTGATTTGTAGTAAGTCTGTTCAGAGTTATATATGACCTCACCTTTTTGTGTTCTTTTCCTGCAATCAAGATATGGATCATGTATGTGCACATGCTTTTTAACATAGAATAAGTCAATGGACCTGAGCAGTTCACGCTTCCCCCCTCCCTGTTTTTTAGGTAGCAAAAAAATCAACAACCATTTAAGTAGCCAAAAAAAACCCCAGACATTGCTCTTGGCTGCTCTTTTGGGCTCCTAGATTCTGGGATGTTTCCTTGATAAATGTCAGACAAGGAAGAGACAACTACACATGAGCTATTTTAAGACACCTTTTAAAATTCAGTGGTGATAAATAAGTACATTTAAGGAACAATTCACTAAATACTTTTTTTTTTTTCCCCCATTTTGCATGAACTGCATCAATCCCACAGGTGTTTTCTCTGCACTGACTATATGGAATAGTCCAGACACGAGATCAGATGTAGGTGTCTACCTCCATGCTCATGATTCCCCAACACTTTTGCTAGTCTTAAACCACGCGTTACCCTTCTCAGACTTTTGTAACATAACAAGTGTTTCTCAGTTCACAAAGGCAATGAAATAAAACCTTCCAAGCGAACACAGGGAAGTTTTGGCTGATTTTGCAGTACGCTGGCATAGAAGAGTACAGTTTTCCATAGTTATTGATACTTATTCCCGTGCTGCCTGAACTTGCAATTAATTGCTCTTTCTAGAAATCATCTGCCACACAGAAGGAAAACAAAGAAGAACTTCAAATCATAAATCATTTGACAACACCAGTGCCCCATAATCTCATGAAACAGTAATCCCTTAAGCATTTTTCTGACCCAGTTTTCCTATTTCTGTTGTGAATTACAAGACAACCTTCGTAACCCTTGACTGAGAATAAAGTGATAACGCCTAAACGTTCCCAAGTGACTCGTGGCTCTAGGTGTCCATCTTGAGATATGGGAGCAGGGACAGACTTTAATGAATTGTAAAAACCGATGCATCTAAAATCACTGTTTTTTTCCGAAATCCTAGGCCGTAGACAGCTTAGCTTCCTGGCACATTTGCATGCCAAATATTCCTCAGCGTACCAAACTGAAAATTATCTTGATTTCATTCCTGTCTCATTGCACTCCATTTTACATTTGTGTGCTGTACTACAGTAGTGCAGCGCAGCTAACGGGGCCACTATAGCCAAAAAGTGACCGTCACTGCTTCCTGTGATCAAAACCTCGCTTTCATAACACCACCACTCACTGTCAGTTTGCTCAAAATCCATCCATGAAGTTTGAAAAAGGTTACATCCGCTTTCAGTGCGGCACACAAACATAAATTAAACAAGTTACCTATGTGTTCAAAATCCTACAATAACGGAACTCTTTACGATAGAGAAATTCCCCACTCCATACCAGATGTAATAGCTTAGTGCAACTAAGAATAAAACAACGTAGCAGGAAGAAAATAATTTCCACCTTTCTTTAGCTCTGAGCACAGCGCTCAGGGCTGCACTATTCATCCCTGCCTCGAGGGCAGCTCCGTCAGAGCAGAAGGACGCCTTTCCCTTGTCCTTTCTGGGCCCAGTCCCCTGAGACACTGATTTCAATAACAGCTATTGGTACTTGTCAGGAATGGGCTTTTGTTAATAAGTGGTGGAGAAACACAATCCTAAAACTAGTAACTTTGCTGCCAACTAAGTGGAGGCATTAGCACACTGATTCAATATACCCAAAGGAGCTGCATTTAAAGTGCCAGTCTGCTGGGACCTCCTACCTTCTCCAAAACCCCACCTTTGATCTTAATCTACCTTCTTAGCTGCTTCTCATATTCCTTCTTCCCACCATTTGTAAGGTGATAAACTATGTTTCACTCCTCCCATTTCATCTGCTCTTCCCAGCAGTTTCACGGCTACCCCTTTTACTGGTTTTGCTGTCATTGAAGCCTCCAGCAATTCCTTCAGACTCGGCTTCGACTTGGTCTCCATCCCCCTTGGCCCGTTTATGACTTTCAACAGTTCACATTCAAACAATATCCCGATTCACACCATCTACTTTCCTCCTGCGACATCAGTGCCAGGGTCTTGTCTAACGATTCTTGCTACACTTCTCTGTAAAGCACCATGACTTCTCTGTCGCTTCCTCCGTTTCCTTCTTTACCCCCATTAAGTCTGGGATGAATGGTATCTGTTTTATTTATTTGGTTTCCTGTGGGAGTATGTTATAAAGCTGTTTTGTTCTGTGCGAGTGGGATGCAGAAAGGGAGCATCATTGCCTGCCTGCTCCCAGCTGCAGCATGCTGCAGGGGGTGGAAGTCACTGGTGGGAGTGGGAAGCTGTTCCCTTCCCCAAAAGCTACGGGCCATGCTAACCTGGGTCAAACCTTCCAGACCACAGGACAGGAAAAAGTAAGAGAGAGACAGGTAGGAAGGAGGAAGCCAGGTGAGCATCAGAGGTCATGTCAAGACAGAGGTTTTCCCTAGAACAACAAGGAACCCTGCGGAAGTTATTCAAACCAGGAAGTCACCAAAATGAAAAAGATTGACCCTGCAAGGACAAGGATTTGTTTTCTTGTCCTTCTATTTTAATCTGTTCCTATTCAGAAGCCACCGTGTTAACAGAGTTAATTGCACCCTTGTCACTTTTAACATCCTTCAGTCAGTACGCAGAAAATCTTCTCCACGTTCTCAGTCTTTTGGGTCCACCACGTTGAGGCTGTATCCAAACATTGCCCTATTTCTCTCTGGAAGATGAATTGCTATCCATCAAGTCCCGCTTCCACTGATTTCAATGACCACTATCTCTTCTCAACTTCAAATCCGTTATCAAGACCCTCTTTTACCATGTACAAATGAAAATATTACACATGTGGCAATGCGTCCATCTCAACCCTTCCCACTCTACATTGCTCTGTAGAACAGAAGTTGTACAGGGAGTAAGATGCTTCCATTTACGTGCCTACATAGAGGTGTCCACAGAGGTAGCAGTTGTCTACACTCCCATTATAATCAATGCAGATCTAGTCTGTACAATCAGTGGAGCCCAGAGCGTGATTCAACTCGTGTTTAAGTCAACCTCTAGGGTACAATCCACTTTTCATAAACGCAGGACATAGACAAGTCACTAGACATTGCTGTCTAGTGTCCTATTCACTAGAATACCCATCCTAACTCCCAGCTGCCTGTCCAAAAGGGCATGGAGGAGGTCTCCTGCAAGCCTGTATGGCACCTACCCACCCATGAAGATGTCCCAGATTCTCCAGTATGTCTCAAATACCACTATATATCTATTTTTAGGCATAGGATGAATAGAGCCTATACTGGTAAATAGCTGAACCACTGCTCTCTGGGCTTTACTGACCACAGTGACTGGAAGTTTAGGCACCCAGTACACACTGTAACACCCAATGTAGGTGTCTTCACCTCAACCTGAGTGATACCTGCTGTGTCCTCCAGGATGCACTGGCAGTGCTTAGTGCCTTGTGACCATCACAGGAATTCAGCAAGTAACAATAGCAAACAACTTTTGCCCTTCTTTCATATCACTACGCAAACGTTTAACTGTTAGTCTAAAAATCAAGATGGATGTGTTCTAATTATCTATCCTGTACCTTTCTCGTCATATGAGAAGGACGTGGAGTTTTGCCCTCAGTGGCAGCAAACTGCTGAATCTGCCTGCAGAAAAGGAGAAATCCCTGCAAATACAGTGTGATAAATAAGTCACTTAGCTTTCTTTGCATGAATGGATTCGTTATGTGCAGATGTTCAGTGCACTTCTACAAGTTTTTACGGAAGAACAAATCACATCATTATTGTGTTATTCGACCAGAAATGAAGCATGGACTAATGCCATCTGAAAAAAAAAAAAAAGTTTCCTGTGTTTTTGAGTTAGAACCTTCAGCAAATCTAAAAGATACATGCAAAGTGAGCAAGAATACACCTGGAGATGCTCGATGGCTCCTGCAATGAATAACAATTCATCAGAAAATAAGAAACTGATTTTTTCATTACACTGCTGTCTCTATAATATCCTTTAATCTGCTTCAGCAATTTTACTACAACATCCAGAAAATCACTTTAAACTTACTCTGATAGATCCTCTCTGAGACAAAGAAAAAAATTGAGTGCAAACTATTTCACTACAGCAAGCAAGGAAGCTCAGCATCCATGGCAATTTTCTAATTCCATTTGTGCCTTGGATTAAAAGAAGTGACTCATACAAGTACTTACACCGGCAACTACAGAAAAAAAGCAGCTAATCATAAATTGTATCTCAATACTTTTGTCAAGTTATATGACAAAGAGTTCCTTATTTTCAAATCTTATGGCAGCAGAGTACAAAAATCCTCTTTCAGATACTACTGACATCCATATAAGTTAGACAAAACAGTAACTCAGAAGCATCCCCATGTATTAGCAAGGAATCAGACCACCACCACAACCATAAGTTTCCTAATTTCTTCAACAACAGACATGGTTTAAATAGAAAAACATTATTTGGGGCCAAAAATACCTCAAACACCACAAAAAAAGTGATGCTAGGGCAAGGCAGCTGATGAAGAAAGTGCTTTCAGGCCTCAAAGCTGGTTAATCAGAAAGTTTTTTTTGTTAGGAAGGACATGCATCAGGGAAAGCAGCAGCACTTTCTCCCTACTGTCAAGGCATAGTGGGGGACAGGGGCCCTGGGGCCAGGATAAGTGGGAACACACCACCCCCCGCCAAGGGCACAGCTACTACTTTAAACTTTCCTTGATTAGTCTATGATACCAATCCTGTTGGAATACGCTATTTCTAAATGACAGTGAGTAAGAAATGTTTTTTCTGCTAACAATCAGACTCAACCTGGCAAAACTGAAAACTCCAGTCAACAGTATATACAAAGTAAAAATTACTTTCTTTTTTTTTTTTAATGTTAATAAGAGTATAATGCCATGTTATCACAACTGGTACAGAGTTAACACGTTGCATACATCCTACGTCTGATGCTTAGGTGCCTCAGCAAAAGGCAAAGAACAACAACAGAAAAATACGCCACTACAGATGTTCAAACCTGAAACTCTTGGGTTTGCAGTAGTGCATTTTGGTTTGCAATTCTTGTATTTGTTTCCTGATTTTGGCATGTGTTTCACTGTAGCACTCTTTATAGAGTACCAAAAAGCAGGCATGGTGATGCTGCAAAACAGGATAAGGACAGGTGTTAAGTGGACAGCACAGAATCACATCCTTCAACTATAGCACAGGGCAAAGAACCAGCAAATTTATCCCAATATCTATGTACACGGCAAGTGAGCCCTATCTACTTTTTTTTNTGCCCCCTTTTTTTTTTTTTTTTTTTTTTTTTTTTTTTTTTTTTTTTTTTTACACCTTGGCATTGTAAAAATACCTGTAGTAGATGTTCATTGTAGTTATTGCCTCCCGAACGCATGCAACAGATACACTACCAATCTACCCAAATACTCCAGCTAACCTATGCTCAACCTAGGAAAGCACCAAGTCCGTGGTTCTATTGAAGCCAATAGATCCAGTAACATTGTTTAAATTAAGAAGATGCTTAAAGGGCTTTTGGATTCCTTCCTATTAGAGCTTCCTACCATCAGCTAAAAAAAAAAAA
>VYZM01021665.1:118440-142147 GCA_013398915.1 Dromas ardeola
ACAAACACACACACACACACATGCAACACACACAACCCTCAAACAACTGCTAAATCAAAGCATCCAGCGTAAACAAAATTCTACTACACAGTATTTTGTTTCCATAGCACAAGTCATAGTTGAAAAAGATTCTAATTACAGCAGTAGTGCAGCTGTATTAATTACAGCTGCATTAATTACAGCAAATTTCTGTAATTTAACTAGTTTGGCACTTAAACGTGCTTGTTCAATTATGATACATTTCAGACCTTTGTCCATCTCTCCTCAACAAGTTGGTGAACTTTTAAGTTAGTGCTGTGGAGGTTACACAGGTATACATTCAAAGGAGGTGACAGTGCATAAATGTTATAGCTTCAGCTGCCCTTGTGTTATCAAGGGAGCTAATAAAACTGGCTAGCAGGCAGAGCTTCACCTCTTCGGGCTATTGCCCGCTACAGCCCTCAGGTCCTATGATTTTGTCTCTCCTTTTGGGCCTGCCCTGACAAGTATCAGTCTACAACAATCTGCAGTGCTAAAAAAACAAACACACACACACACTTTTCAACTCAAAGTGATAATTTCAACAACCACCAAAACCCCATAGGCTACATGAGACAGGGTAGGTGAAAGAGAAAACTTCTGGGTCAAGATTTCTGAAGTCACAAGGAAGTTGCTGAGTTTTTAATCAGTCCATGCTCTTATTAAAAAAAAAAAAAAACACAAAACAAAACAACCCAAACACTGCAACAACAGAGACATTTCTTATGTGAGGATGGGGTAAAGGAAAAGTGAGCAGGAATGAGACCTCAGAATTTAGCTCTTTATGTGCAGTCAATGCCTCTTCAAGATTTTTATGTTCCAGTACGCTTACGCCTCAGCTAAAGTTCTTGCCAGCCCAGACACTTTCACTCCAAGTTTAACAGTATTGAGGTATTTAAAGACCTGCAAGTCTACCCCACATAAAAGGAAGAAAAACTGAAGAATGATCAGTAGGAAGATGTTTTTGCCTTCAATATTGCCATTCCACTGAAAGGACAAGACAGATAGTGCCTATCATATTGCATTTGTGCCACAACGGTACTGTTGGGACACGACAGCCCCACGATGAAACAGACTGTGCAGGAAATGGAAGGGGTGGAGGAGAAAAATGACAAGAGAAAAGTTGGGGAGAACGTGAGGATGCTATACAGCAGAACGGCATGTCTTTCCTTGAAGTTGGGATGCCAGCTATTAGCATGACTTTGCCAGAGGACTCCAGTTCCGAGTTAGCAAGCAGCTAATAGGCTCCCCTTAGCAACTTGAGACTTAGCTATATACTTGAAGTATTTAAGGTCTAGTAACGTTCTATATTAATAAGAGAATGCATATAATACATTCATAAATATCAGTAAAAATTTTAAAGCCTCTGAATATCTAAAGAGACAGGAATCACAACATACTCAATCATCCTGTCTCTTTATAGTTGGTGTTCTACATAGGTGTATATTCTCGGATTAATTTTTAACTAGATTACAATGACCCAAAAGACAGAAAATTGTGAAGACACACTCGTTTTTAAATGGCACATAGCCATAACACAATCTAACCAGATTTTTGCATGTTGTGATGACTAATTAAATAAATGTCACTGTCTACAGGAACATATGTTAATGGGAACTCTGTGCATGAGCGTATACGTGTGCATGTGCTAGTGTGATACCCAGATTCAATTAACAGGTCTCTACTAAAAATATGTCTATACAACAAGAGAAAGCTAAGTAAAAATACAGTCTCAGGCTTGACTGAAGAGGCAGTAGCTGTGGAAATGGAATGAAAACACAGAAAATTAATTTAACTCCAAATAAATAAATCCTCAGACCAGGAAAAACTCACTAATAAATATTGTTACTGATATCACTAGAGACAAACTTTGCTTAACTAAACGATGACATAAATGTAGAAAACTATGCTGTGCCCAAGATATATATTGGCCTGCGAGGAAATATTGGCTGCAGTGAAGTTGGAGACATAAATTGCCTGCATGTGGCACACAGCCTACATGCACATCGATTACCCTCCTACACAGAATCCAAAGATGCATTCCTTGCATGTCAGCCAAAATGCACATCACAGGACATTCAAAACAGCATAAAGGATTCAGACGATCATTTACATACATCTCAATAAGAATTAGGTAGCCTACTCCCTTACATTAATGTATACTGTCATAAGTGGTTTTAATCAGTGGACAACTTAATAACACAGACATCTGTCAACTGTAGCCTTGATTGTCAGCATTAACTACAACACGTAATATTCTACGGATGATACGCTGTCTGAGCCACCGAGAGCAGCTGTTAACCACCAACATGGCAATGAAGCAGCGGATATGGATATACCACCTGCTGGTCTGCTCCATCTTAAAGATAGGTAAAACTGTCATTATCTCCAGTGACCCAGAGATAATATTCATCTATGCTGTCTGATAGCTTAACATTGCTTTAGATTTGAGTTGCATTATACTTAAGGGAAGATAAGAATTAAAACTCCCTATCCATATATATATCTCTCTCTATATATATATCTATATCTATATATATATATATAGATATAAAAACTAATCATAAGTTTGTACTGTTGTTATCCACGTAAGTTACACAAAAACACAGTAACAGGCTCCTGCTACCAAAACCCACTTGAAGCACCTTCTGAATTGACAACGCAAGCCACTTGCATGTTCCATGTTGTAAATCACACAGATCGCACCCAAGAAACCTTCAGGTCACTCTGTCTTGTCCAAGACCACAGAAAACTTCAGCTATAACAACGCTCTCTCCCTAATGAAATCTAGATGCAGCAGTCTCATTCCTTCAAGCAGTAATAGGGGCAAAATTTTATCGGCAGGAATCAACTCGGATAACAAAGCCTGTGCAAAAAAGTATAATGATTAATGCTTGTCAATCATAACATAAATTGGAAGCCTACAGCTCCAGGAGCAAAAATGGTCCACGTTACTTGTTTGTGATGCACAGCTAGCTAGGTGATTTATCTTCTAAGATCAAAACAATACACTGACTTTTGGTTTTGTTATAATGATTAAGTCTTCATCATTCAACATCCTGAACTAGTTCCAGCCTAGCACTAATCCTGCTCTTTCCCACGCATGTTAGTTTAGTGGCCACCTTCTTTTTTCTCTTACTCTTACCTTGTGTTGCTATTTTTCCTGGATTTTATGAAGATCTTGACACTGAAGGCCGTGACATTGAGGGTCAACATCAAGCCTTCAGCTCCATAACACTTGGTTTGTCCCTGGCTATCTTTCTCTTTCCCAGAGGGTTAGCAATCTCTACTGATAACTCAAACTGAAACTTCTGCCCAGAAGAGATGAAAAGAATGAAGGAGGCTTCAAAAACCTTAGCCAGGAAGTGTTAAACTTCACCTACATTCCTCGATGAAAAAAAAATAGTCAAATGACACTATGGGTGAGGTGGCTTTTCTACATCATAAAGGAATAAATGTTTGAAAAACAAACTAGAAACTCAAAGTGAGGTAAAAATTTGTATCTGTTAAGATTTGAGATTCTCCTTCTTAAAATTGTTATGCTCTTTCTGTTTGTTGTCAGGACATATCAGGGACTGAACCCAAGTCTATTATGCTGAATGATGCTCGACACCACAGAGATTCAAATACATTATGTGGTCCAAATCTTTTTATTTTCACCTAGTAGCACTGTCAGTGACTGCTACATTTCCAAAATACACTTCAGTTAACATGCATAAGCCTAAAGAAATAAAAACCCACAGCAGAGACTGAGAACTGCAGTCTCCCAAAGCAGAAGCTGATTTCAAACTCTTTCTATAAGTATCCGATCAAAAAACTGCCCCTAGTAAAAGGAGAGCAAATGCAGGGAAAAGATCAGGCTGACTCCAGTCAGGAAAGGGGCGATGTCAGGTTGCTGTGGGTAAGGAGGGGCTGCTTAAGGAGATTTGGAGAAGCCCAAAAGAGGCGTCTCTCGGATAACTGAATGACCCGCATAACGATCACAGCCCTTGGATTCTTGTTGTAAAGAACTATTTCTGACCAACTGGAATTCAACTATAACACAAAACCAGCCAGGGTTTCAATCTCATATCCATATCTTTTGGACTAGCTATGGACACGTTTTCATTTATTTGATTGCCTGTGTCACTGATAGCTGTTTATTGAAACAGAAAAAGGAACTCAATATTAGCACATGCTTCTCTATAGATGAGAAGAATCCTGTCCTCGGGGCTGCCAGCCTGCTCCCGCTCTCTCAGACACCCGGCAGCCACGGCACGCAATTACGGGTCAGTACAATGGAGTGTGCAAAAACTCTTTATATTGCTGTCACCAGTGAGACTCCCAGAGAAATTTCATCTCAGGCAGTCTAAAGCACAGAGAAGCAGAGACAGGCAGCTAACAAACAATTTCCTATCAGCATCAGTGCTGTTAGTGCCTTGCATCCCAGACATTTATTACACAGCAGAAAAGGGGAAACTAACAGATTTGGATTTTTTTTTTTACTTCTGTAAATAGCACTAGTTAAACGAAAATAGAAGAAAAGATTTAAAGGGTAGTGTTCTCCTTTTTTTTTTTCCAGTATAAATGCCAGCAATTCATTAAAGAATATACGCAGGGAGCCAGAGACGAAGCATTCCTACAATGGGCATCAGTGAACAGGAGCTAAGGTCCAGTAATTATACAGGACAAGGAGCCCTTTCACCTTTCCATTTTATGGCTTTGGCATTACATGGGATACTGCTAAAAGGAAAGGAGAAGTGGCTGTAACTACTGCTTACTTAAACAAGCCAAGTTACCTACACAATACTCAAGCTCTTATTTTCTCTCTGCTTATTATCCTGTTGTGACTAAAGCTCTCCTATTCTGAATTCACACCAGGGTGTTTGCATGGAGCTTTATATAGAAAAATCAAGCCACTACATATTACACAGACTTTCAAACAATACTAAGACATTGCTTTATTTGTAACAGCGGTAGAAAGCTTTAGTACTTGGCAATTTGCTTGGCAATTTAGTGGAATATCTGATCTGCAATAATTATTTTGGAATACTGTCATTTTTCTGAAATCAATCCCCCTGTTATTAATTAATATCCAAAACTCTAACTGTGCATTCCTCACAGAGTAATGAAAGACTCTACAAAGGATTTTTTTCTGATTGAAAACAAACCCTTTTGCTACAACAGTGACTGGAGCTCCCCAGGAAATTTTTTTCTTTTTTTTTTGTTTGCATTCAACATTTAGTTTTTCAGCAATTAAGATTTTTAAGTCAACTGTAGCTTCAAGCTGAAAGAAGAGATAGGACAAACAGGGTACTGAAACTTTCTAGCCATAAAAGAAGTGCTGCCCTGCAGCACAAGTGGCATCAAAACCTTCTTCCCCAGTGACTGGCCAAAGCCCTCCTAAAAAGAGCACTAAGGGCCACTTCTGGTGGTGAAGGTATCTCAGACTTTATAACCTTTTAATTCATGCCTCGAAGTCTCAACACCAGATTCTACGTTACATCAGTCCAGGCGGCGTTGCCTCACTAGCAGCTAGAGAAACCAATCCACTGCACAGGAGGTACTCTTCAAAAAAATTTAAATTTTACTATTTAATTTACTTATACCGTTCACTATGGTATAGGTAACAATCTTTGAAACATCTCCTCCATATTTAAAGACCTCAGCGCCATGCGGGAAGACAAGAAGGATACTGAACACAGGACTCTTCTCTGAAAGCACCCAACAAAGCAAGGAACTCCTCAGAGTGGTCAGAGATGAAATATACTGCACTCTCCTGCTGCAAGTCTTACTGGGAGGCTCTGCTTTGTCATCAACGCTACAGAGACTGCCGTCAATGGTCATGACAAGAGCATCACCACAGAACATACTGATTACACTTCATTTTCTGTTGTTACATGCTTAAATAAGACCCCCCCCAAAAAAAATTAGCCCTAAACAGTGTAACAGCACAACTGATGAGGCCAAATGAACCACATACAGACAGAGATGCATTGCTGAAAATATATGAACACCGATGTAATAGATATCACCAGAGGAGACAACCCTTCCTTTGGTGGTTCAGACCTAGCTTTCAACCTCTTTTCAGCAGATGATATCAACCTTATTGTCCAAGCTGCTGTTTCACACTACACTTGATGTTTGACAACTTATTGTTGAAAATTATATGCATAAAAAATAGAGAACTGTAAAACTACTGTTATTAGAAGTTATTACTGCTGAAGGCATGATGCCATAACATGCTCATTTTCATGTATGAAAATTTCACTTTGCATGTCCTACATTTGGGAGGTTTGTCAGATGAAGCCAAGCCCAAATCAAGGGCTGAGAGGCACAGCTATAGGGAGAAAGACAGATGAATCCAAGGATCCATACTCTGCAATACAAAGTACAAGAGCAGCTCAGAATAAAATACAAACTCATATGTGGTTGATTTTGTTATTTAGAGACGGATTACAACCTTCCAAAACTTTATGACCCACACAAATGAACATATCGTCACTGACTAAGTCAAAACTCAGCAGAGATATCTCGTTGAAACATAAGAAAGCTACAGACTTTGGCAGGTTATCTTTTTTCCCCGTTCCCTTGCAGGTACCAGTATTTAGGAAAAGAGAAATGCGTGCTCAAAGATTGCTTCTCTGTGAGAACGTGACCTTTGAACACAGTGAAATTTCCAAAGGCAGAAATGGCATCAAGGTGCCTGACTCTCATTGCAAGTCAACAGGAACTGAGTGCCAGGTTGTCATTTATGTTTTATTATAATGAAAAGCAAGAGCTTAATTACAGGTCGTCATGGAACAACCTCGACCTTCACGCTGACTTCAGCTGGAGCAGGAGGAGAAAAGCCTGATCAGGCTTTTAAGTTATAACTGCCATCCCCAAACAACAAAAACAAAAAATAAACAGCAAAAGAAGAGTGTTGTGTACAATGCAAACTAATTACTTGCATGGGAAAATTCATTATTGCTATTCCAAGCAGCAACAACGGTCACTGGATCAGAGGAACTCTGCCCTCCCCAAACCAATCGAGCACATGAACAGCAAATTAAAGTCTAGCTACTGCAATGCGCGAACAACCTCCCACTCGCTAGAAACCAGGCTAACACCCGCGTGTCTGCACTAAGTGCCACTGTGAGAGTACCAAAGCCCTATATTCACAGGAAAAAGCATATTACTGAACTTGGTTTTCAATACCCGCTGTCTCTCCCTGCAAGCAAGCAAGCAAAAGTGGTCAACATCAGACCTTTGTCACTCTCTTTTCTTTCTTCTGACATGCTATGAGCAAACCACAATGCCCAAGTTCCTGCACTAAGACAGAGCCGACAGCGCCAGCTCTCAACTCCAGTCAATAGGCAGGCAGGCTGCTCTAAAGTCCCCACACCAACTAATTTGAGATGCATGAGCTCCTGGCAGCAAAATAATTATTTCCTCAGAGGTTCTTATTGTCTCCAGCACGCCATGAATTCTGTTCAAGTTCAATGTCAATTTATCACTCTACATTACTGGCAGCAGCTGACATCATGGGTGCAATTGTTAGAGAAAAGGGAAATTATTTCTGCCCTCGTACGTTTAGATTCCCTTCCCCCCAAAATAAGCGCAGTGAAGGGAAAAGGCTTTGAGCCATCTCAAATGGCAGAACGCCTCTTTCTGTAAAAGCATTGCACTTGTCCAGCAAACCTCTCTATCTACCACCGCTGAGTAGTACCAGGTACTAGAGAGACCTGAAAGGGAACAGCGAAAGCATGACCTGCAGAAAGGTAGTATTTTTAGAGTACAATGTAGTTTTTTCCCCCCCTATAATATGCAACACTTTCTTTGGGCTTGATACAGAGGGGTGCTGGTCCCTCTTTAGCAAAGCTACTTATTAAGCACAGCCAGCCTGGCACAAAATAAAGTGCTCTGTTGAGGGGAGACCAAAGTGTCAGCACCTCGCAGCCTGGAGCCCACCAGCCTGTGTCTCATGATCTTGATGCACTGCACGAAACATCATTTTACTTAAAATAAAAATAAAATATATATATATTTGCAAGCAAGTGAGGTGGTAAATTGGCTTAAAACTAAATTACATTCCCCCTAAAAGACAAGGGACTGTTTATACAAGGTGTGTTATTCTGTGCCAGTACAAGAAGTGTATTGCCTTCATCTACCATCAACTTCAAAAGCAACTCCAAAAGCCACCATTTCAACACAAAAAGACAACACCGTGAGAGACAGGACTTGTTTCAGATAACCATTCTGAAAGTTTGCATTACTATACTTTTTCCAGAAGAATTAAGCAACTTAAGTAAAAAAAGATGAAACAAGTATCAGACACATGCTTTTTCATGGACACCAGAAATTCTGTACCCGCCCTTGAAATGTTGCAATCCGTTTGATGGCATGGAAATCTTCCAAAGTTGTGTAAGCACGTCCTGGCAGTGCAAAAGATGGAAGGGGGTTAAAAGTGACAAGACTGAATTTTAATCACCACTAAAAGGGAAAACGACATGCATTTATTTAATTCAGTGTGCTGAAACCTGCAGCATGTGTAGCACAACCCCACCAGCAAGCAGCTACAGTCCAGCTGGTGGTACCAACTCTTCTCACTGATGCCCAGCGGCAGGACAAGACGCAGTGGGGACCTACTGAAACACATGAAAAAAAATGAATATATTTTTTTTACTGCAAGAGTGGTCAAACACTGGAATAGATTGCTCAGAGACGATTTGGAGACCTGACAGTGTAACAGGCTCACATGCCTACTCACAGTATTATTAAAATTTGATCAAAGGGTAAAAAGTTTTCTCGTTATCTTTCAAAACCGGATAATGTCACGAATGGCACAGAAATTCCCTTCCGTTAGGAAATTAACCTCCATGGTTTTAGAAACTTCAAAGATGCTTTGTTATTGATTGCCTAAGGTAACTTTCCATGGCTTGAAGGCACTTTCTCCTTTTTTCTTTCCCCCCCCTCCCTGCCCCCCCCCAACGTTCACTCTGGTCAGATTCTTAAGCAGCAGCTTAGCTTGTATGCAGCAAGTTTTAATAGCCTAACAGATGTCCACCCCAACTCTGTATTTAGCATTACTAGCTAAAACGCTAAATCCATAAGCACTTGAATGCTTGTCACTTTGAATCCTGCACAATTCGTCCTCCAAGGCAGCCTCGGACACCCCAAACTGCCGAAACACTCCTCTGCCATCCTGCAACTTCCCTTGTTTGCTGCATGTTTTCCAGCTTCTGATACTGGGTCCGGGTCGGAGAGGCAGCAGCAAAGCCGTAGTTGAGTAACCCCGGTGCGGTCCTGAACAAGCCCTTCTGCTTACTCATGTGGCAGGCAATTCGCAGCACACGACTGTACAACTAGAAGCTTTGCTGTAGTAGAAAGGGGAAGTAAATTCAATGTTTACAGGTCACTCATTCTGGCCTAACAGTACCCTCCCCATGCGAGCGTTTAATGCATTTAACCATTTAGATTTCCAATCATGAATTGCAAACCCAGAAATGTCCTCACTGGGCATCCTGCCACGCTGCTAAGGTTCACTGGCACAGCAGGAACTTACTGATCTGCCATTTGGGCTAATGAAGTAACTGAAATTAGTCACAGGTTGTCATTCTTGTGGTTGACCAGCACTGGAAAGAGAAAGCCCTCCCTGCCACGAGATTTCACGTCACTTGGAAGCTTGGCAGCGGTGAGACCCAGGAAAACAATGTTCTCTTCCAGACCTGGAAGACAGTACCACCATGGCAATGTACCCTTCTGTCCACAGCCAGCAAGCATAACTCCTTCTACACTCTTACCTTTGCCCTGTGCCCAGTCCATTTCCTCCTACCTGCTATTATGTCCTTTCCCACTCCACCCCCATATCTCTGATTTCTCATTTTCATACAATCTTCTGAACAAATTATCACTTCTGAGCCGCATAGTCTATTTCAGTCTTGCCCTCATCCTCCCCCCTCCAAAAAATTAGGTTTTTCTGGTCTTCTAGATCATGTCCTCTCTACATCTGAACTGGGAAACCTCTTCCTCTACAGATCCCAATTCCACAGTGAGTCCTAACACAGGTTGCAGAAGACAGACAGATTCTCTGTCCTCCATTCAGATGCATTAATCTAGCCCTAAGATAGCCCAAGCAAGCCAGAGCTGTAACCACTAGATGACTCCAGGTCAGCCCACAACTGGAGCACATCCAGTAGAAGCGTAACCCAAAAAGACTCTGCTGAGAATACGCTAACTGCAATTTCTCAACGCTGTGTAATTATACCAAATTCCTAAGTGTTTGAGATCGACAGCTGGCACACACTGCATCTCTTCCCTTGGAGTTTAGGGTTTATATGCAAACTCTGGAGGTAACACTGGTTTTAAACAAAAAAAGGGGGCAAAAAAAAAAATCATTAGAATTTCTTAAGGCAAACAACATCCCCTTTCTCTGGCCGTACTTTCAGAAATCGTAAATTTTGGCTTAAGTTTAGAAAATAAAATCAACCAGAAATATCGACTGTGCACCCTACCAAATACGGCACCCTGGGGAGGGGCAAGCTCATCCCAGGGCAGCAACGAGCACCAGGAGACAGCATGTCAAAGGGCGACAGTGCCAGGTCCCCATCTCAGGCAGAGGTGTCAGCCCCCACCACCACCACACCTCCAGAGTCCCTCCAGCGACCTCTCCCCAAGCTTAGTGGAAGGTCTGCCTGCTAAAAAACAACCTTTGTCTTCTCATTTTTTCCCCTCGACAGATTTTGTGCTAATTACAGCAAACGCAGTTCTGCTCCTTCATCTCGAGCTGAGTTCAAACAGTACGGGGGCATTCACTGGAAGAGCACGGTGGGGAGCTGAAGGACACCCTTAAGGTCCAAGATTCTTATGCAGATGTGGTGGCAACAGGAAAGATTTATATATGCATATCTAGAAGGAAATGGACTAGTCCCTTATTATGACAGGGTCACTACGTACTCTTCAGACCCAGACGTGTGGGATTTTGCTTTGCTATGGAATAGCAAATTCATCCCTTTGTTGTTTTTCTTTGTAGTAGTAACAGAATTAGGCATTGGTACTACAACATATTAAGAACAAGCAGTAAAGTGAAATATAGACAAAACCAAAATACATATATGCTGTTGTAGTACTTATTCTTTAAATAGTTAATAATACCATTTTTCAGGTTACATAAAGAAGCTGGGAAATATCCCATTCCCCACCAAATCAAGGCTTTTGCTATTTCAATTTGGTTTAGTCAAAGCCAGGCCTAAGATTTGCAAAAAAGATAACTGCATAACAAGGCAAATCTATGTCACAGAAAAGTTGATTCGCAGTTAAATGTTATGGAATAATTTTTACCTTGGTGATGAAAATAAAATTACAAATAGATCAGCATTCTGAGACCGCGAGTCAGCAAGACCTTACGAAAGAAGCGCAAAGACAAGTCAAGTCTTCAGACTGTTTGAGAACTAGCTGCTTTCTGAAGAATAAACTGTACCTCTACTACGTACAGGGGGCTGGGGGGGAAGATAAAAAGATACCCATGACTTGAAAAAGTTTATTTGAAAACGTGAGGCTTGATCTAATGTAGGTCTGTTCTTACTGGTTTTAAAGTCAACGCAATGCAAAGGTCAGTCTGTGAAAAGATGACTCCACTGCAGAGAAAAGGAGCTAAAATTGGATCTCCATCAAATACTGACTTGTATCGCTCACTCTCAGTAGATATATATACACACATTGCACTTCTCCAGCTTTTTTTCATCCCAATAAGACTATAAAATACAAAGAGCAGTAAAATATAGGATATACAATAAATACCCATAACTGCAAGATGTATAAATATGTACTCCTGCAAAGTCTATTGGTTCTCCTTCTCACCACAGCCTTTGACAGAAAGTTGACGTGTATTTGAAACATGCACCAATGAAACATTTCGGTAGTAAAAGAAAGGTCAAACCAAAAGAAACACCACGGGAACACATACTTAATGTAACATTTTCACCTCTGGGTTAAAAATAACTCAAGAGGTTCACAAGCAACTTGTATCAAAGCAAATCAGCTTTGCATTCTGGTTTGTGCAACCCTTTAGTGTGTATTTAGGGGGGGAAAAAACCAATTATTTTTAACAGGTATTCCTTAAAGCACAGTTTAAGACAGTTCTGAAATTAAAAAAACTGAAGTCTTTTCATATGCTATTGATAGGTGGTGGTTTTTTTTAAAGAGGTGTAGAAAAAAACCTCCAGCTGCATGGATGCCTTACTGGCTGGAAATACAAGCGTTCTTCTAAGCTGGACTGTGTGACAGCTGGCTTCACCTATTTCCAACATTCGCCTCTGAGATAAAAAGCAAATACAAAGTCTCCCGATTACTTGTGAATGTTAAAGAAACCATATCATTTTGGGCTTGAGTAGTCCGTTGGCTTGGTGTCCTGGCCAAGATCCAGCTTCAGTAATTACTCTGAGATGCATCTTGCCCTTAAGCTGCATTCAGCAATATTAACTTGTTTTCATTTTCCTCCCTATGGTCACAGAGAAAATAGTGCAAATCTTGCGTGTGTGTGCGAGCACTGTTTCAAAAGAGAACTTTAGTGATGTTCTATGGGTATATGGAGAGACCCTCCTCCCGAAACCTTTCCATCAAATCCATCAATTAAAACAATAAAATCTTGAGTAACCGCACTTCATATCAATGATTAAGAGTATAATCAGTCTTTGTTAATACCACAGAGGCGCACAGGCTGGGAGACAGATCTAGCTGCTGCTGGTGGCCTCTGAATGCTCCCAGATGGACAGGGATTATATTTATCAACCAGATAAATGAAAAAAATAAATCATTTTTCTGTCACCTGCGGTGATGCTTCACATGCAGAACGTGTAGTTTAGAATACCTCTGCATGCATTCTCAATGCCCTGCAGTTATGGGAAATCTGCATCATGAAAGACGCAAAAGAAAGACCAATTGTTCATTGTTTTTTTTTGTTTAGAAATTATTATTAATCTTAGAACAGCTTGGTTTTCGTAAAGCAAAGAGACACACGTGTAGGAGTACGAGTGTAACAGGATTATGAGAAATTCATTAATTGAAAGGCAAGTAGTATGAAAGCAAGCATGAAAATGTGAGGTGGTCAAGAAGCATGCTAGAAAGGACCAGAGAACATAGGGAGAGGTAGAAAGCCAGGCACAAAGGTAGGAAAAGAGCACATGGAAAGCAGATCAAGGCCGGTGGTTCACAAGACACCCAAAAGGTACAATATTTGAAAGAAAATCAGAGACTGAACACGATGCCCTACATTGCATCCACTCTACTGCTGAGCAGGGAGGACCCCCACGGAACGTTCTCCTTACTGAGCGCTGGATAAGCTTCTCTCAGCAGGTGGGTTTCTCGCTGACAAATTAAGACCTTAAGTGACTGATCCAGTCTTATTAGCACCCTGACAAAGGGACATGCAGCACTTGCAACTTGTCCTGGTTGGACCCTGGGTGCAGAATCACTTTTTCCTATGCTGCAGTCACCGCTGGGAGAACAAATCCCACTCCACCTGATCCAAACCCCACGGAAGCTAAGGAAAAGACTGATGCTTATCCCTATGGCATTACAATCACAATGAACAAAATGTGAAAAGCACGAGAAAAACAAGACACCGACTCAGACCCTGCCCTGGGCTCCTAGTCGGGTGATGGGATCCGTGCCCTTTCCCGGCTGCCTGCCCCATAGCACTGACTGTGCCACCTCTGCAAGTCTCTTCAGGTACTCCTGAAGCTGAGAGAGCTTTAAACGCATACCTTGCACAAAAAACCCCAAACCAAAACAAAACACACACACACATATAAAAGCCCTGTTAAATTCATCTTGCTTTGAAAGAGAACTGCAGGGCACTTTATAGTTAGCTACTAACCCAGGGAGCCAACGCTGCTGTATATAAAGGCAAACAGATTTTTTATGAAAGGGCCAACTATTCGGAAAAGGTATCAACTAGAATAAGTCACCGTTCCCCACTGGTGCAGGCTGATTATCCTGATGCCTCAGGATTTTTAGTAGCCTGAAGACCTGCATTAGCTATATACCAAGTAACCTCAGTGCCCAGTAACTTAAATGCTAGGTTACAGCATTCAGCATTATTTCAGGCACAGCAAAGCATGGATTTAGAGAACTCACAGGACAAAGGAGTAGTGGGAGGATCCTGGATAGGCAAAGAAACAACCAGTTCATAAAGTTTCTAGCAATACTGTATTTATCACTGATAGTTACAGCAATACGGCAAACGCTCCCTGCACACATGGTCCTTGCTTAAAAGGCTCGAAGTCTGTCTTCTCTGGTACAAAACACGAAATTAAACACGGTAAGAAAAAACAAGGGGAAGACACAGTTGCCCTTTCAGATTACAACTGGTTTTGATGTGGTCATCTATCGCATTTTAATAGTGTCAAAAACACAGCAAATCACTTCTACCACTAAAAATTCCACAAAGATATACTTTTGGGCGTATAATATTTCTTAGAAGTATTATTTGCCTTTTATTCCCTCTGTCAACACGCATATCACTTCATCACCCTCCCTCCGATTTCCTTTCCTTTGGGAAGAGAACACTTCCTGCCTTGCCCTAGAAAATATGAAACCTTTGGAACAGAAAAGCTCATTTTTCCACTTCATCAGATGCTGCTGCTGTTCAAGCTCATCTTAAGAAATACTGCCTGTGTTTGTGGTCTGCACGCTTTTTCATTTTCCCATGCCAAGAAGTCAGCTATAAATGCCAGAGACAGAGTTTCTTCCTGCTTCTGTCCAGTTCACGTGAAAGTCAGCTGGAAACTACCACTCTGGTTGTTGCGGAAAATCACGTAGAAAGCAGTAAAAGAACGGGGTGAAGCCAAATTCAGTAAAAAGAATCTCTGTTCTCCTATGTAACCCTTCGAGATTAAAAAAAAGGGAAGAAAAAGATGCAGCTGTAGAAGTTACTTTAAATTGCAAGTATAAATCAGATTCAGAATCCAATATAACCCGTAGCCAATCTGTGTCTAATATCAGAGGCTCTGGCCATTCAGTTATTTCACTGCTTTCACTGCTAGGAATGGCTGCCCACAACAGTTTTGCAGGTGCTCACCCACTGGTTTGCTCTATTTGTACCAGGGCACACATCACAGCATCAAACTCCGGCTCCCAGCATAGGTACTGGGCACCAATGGCTCTCCTGAACAGACAGCACTGGAGATGGTATTTTGTTTGCAGAAATTTGACCTCGCACACCAGCATTGAAGCCAGGCAGCACATGAATCCCTAACTTTGACCCACCTGTTGATTCACAAGTGCCAAAAATAAAAGAGATGAAGCGCAGGGCTGGGGGAAGTTCAAAGCCACACCTGGTTGCCACTTGGACAGATGAGCCTGCAGAAGGCACTTCAGAACATGCACATGTGGAGCGCAGACGGAAGCAGCAGCCAGTTTCATCTTGTAAAACCTCCTCGGGGGAATGCTGATCCCCAAAATGATACGTTGGATCACTTAGGCTTGCTTTGTGATCTTTACAATACCCAAAACTTGTATGCAGGCACACAGAGATATGTTTAGTCATTCCCTGAGTACATCCAGGTGTCTATAGTTCACTAGTTATTCCCTTCAGAGAAAAGCCTTTCTAATATACGACAGCTTTCTTCTCAGTCAACTTTACATCATATGATCTGTATTCAGTGGACAAGAGCCAACAAGTAAGCCGAGTTACAGTCCTCCTCCTTGAAAAATCACAGTTTTCTACTTAGGATACTTAAAAAATGTAGAAATGGTCTGATCTTTTTATGCCTCTTTCCTCAAAACACGCGACAAAGACCCCACATTAGAGAAGCAACCAAACCAAGGGAATGTTCCAAAGCTGCTAGTATCAGCAAGCCTCTTTGGAGGCTAAATAGTATTCAATATCGATAAAGATAGAAGCTGCTGCTTTAAATATTCTGGTGGGTATGATAACGACTATATTTTACAGGATCCCTGTGCAAAATTTTAAATGAGGTTTTAAACTTATTCACTAAATTTAATGTTGGGATTTTTTTAGCAGTTGTTGGTTTTGTGGTTTGGTTTTTTTGTTGTTGTTGTTGGTGGTGGGGTTTTGCTTTTAAATCAAAGATTAAAGAAAATCCCATTTACAAAACTGGAAAACTTCTATTGGGATGTAAAGAGAGTCTACAGAACTCAAGATTTCTCTAGATCTAAAAAGAGAATTATTCCCAGCCCTGAAGCACAGCTTTTGCACAGGCAGAGTAAATGTTTTTTCTTTAGCTATCAACATTTGCAGCCACTACAATGCCAGAGGGCAGAAGACCGCACCTCCCCTCTACCAACTGCCAGAATTAATTTGATCAACTTGATTTATCAATTGCATGTTTTATATTCTTCAGAGATTGTGCATATTCTTTTTTCTTGTAGGGACATCAAACTATTAGGAAATCTTTTGCTAACTGTACTTGGCAAGATAACAAACCCTTATTAGACTTAGCTGTGTTATTGCAGCTAAAGACAAGGGAGGTCCTTCCTTTCCCCAATTTATAGTTTTATAATTGAGTATGTCAATTAAGATTTAGCCAAGATTTAGCAGGCAGTAGCTGAGGGTAATTACTGCGAAGTCGCTGAAGTAAAGATATGTGCCTTTATTTTTCCAGAAGCAGAATTAATTTTATCTAACCATTTTGTACAGCAACCACCTTTATGCAACTTTGCTGCTTATTTGCAAGATTCTAGACTTTACATCAGCAGGCCAGAGGATGGTACTGTCACACTACAGAAAAATTTATCATCTTCATCATTAAAACCACCACCTTTTATTTTTCCATGGGAAATCTGAATATATTTTCCTTTTTTGACTCTGATGCTGACATTTATGTTACCATAATTCCAAGTTAGATTCCCCAAATTCAGGTCTTGTTCCTGAAGACAGGAGCATATTTACAAAGCTCTGAGACTCTTGGTAGGAGACACGTTTCTGAGGGTTCTAGATGACAGCCACAAAACACATTATTTTAAAGGCTTGATCCTTAAAAGTGATCCATGCTCGGCCTGAACTAAATGGATTTTGAGAACGTGAAACATTTCCTAGGAAGGCAGCTGCATCTCAATGGTTAGATACCAGGCATCTATCAAACAACATATTGATATCAACGTGACGGCATCAACTGGAGACGATATACTAATATCATACTGACAACGAAGACAATTTGAGATATGGTATCTACAGGTTACAATGGGCTATCCACGCTCAGTACTACCTCTTCCCCTGTGTCAACAATTGTTTTAATGCTGGAAAGCCAAAGCAGGAGGAAGAAGGCACTTTCCTCATGTCCTCTTTGGTGGCTCCATGGCACTTACATTATTGAAGTCGGAGATATATCTGTGTCTTATTAGAGGAACACTTAAAGTCTGGTGTATTGCCAAACACAAGCTGTATTACAGGGCATCTGTATGTGATTTGTGTTTGTTTTTTAGACGTGTAACACTTGACCAAATTAGAGCAAGTTTTCATAAAGCAAGCAGATGGTGTCCCTCAGCCTCCACACCTACTCAGTGTTAAGGTATCACTGAAAGCTCTAAAGGGCTCTGCTGATATGAAGCCTTCATTAAAGTTACAAGAATTATTAAATTATATAAGTCCGGTACTCACCGCTACTTCTCCATAACAAAGAGACACACCTAAAATTACCCCAAACTGATAGAAATTAAAGCTGAAGAAACACATTCTGTATTAGCAATAAGGATTAGGTGTGACAGCTTTCCACAACTATTCACTCATCGGTGCGAATGCTGCAGAACTGCCCTGGTGTTACCCAGATGAGGATCTTTCCAGTGCTGTCTCCAAGTACGAGGCAAAACAAGGGATTATTTTTGCAACTGCTAGGAGTGGTAAGATTGTATTAGCTGTAATACAACAGCCCACTACTATCGCACAGCGTGGCAGCATGAAATATAACAGAAGTGCAGGGGCTGGGAGAAGGAAATCGATGGGTATTTAAAACACCATTTAGTTGATTTACCTATAGCATGAAGCACTGTCATTTAAAAATCTCTCATGGAGATGTCTCTTCTCCAAATAAACGTCTGTACTGAGGAGATTATTTAATAAAAGGCTTTTAAATGCTGACATTAAAAGCAACACATTAAAATCAATTAAAAGGTTTTCTAAAAACACCCATCTTCTCTCTCGTTTCCTATACTCTTGCCAGCATCATTCCACCCTTTCATACTCCTACTACAGCACACAAGATGTTTTCCCTCCCCCCAATTCAAAAAGTACAGAAGAGACCATATTCTAGGTCTCTTCTAGGTACCGCTCAAACATTCCCAGAGAGGTGTGTGTGCTTTCATTTAACTTTTGTGCTCTCTTGCATACCATCGTTTTACCTTGTGTATGTGTTGGAGAGCAGGTAGACAGTCTTGATCAGTTAATGTTTGTCAAGGATTTTGATTCCCTCAAATAGACAAAGATAGCAATATATTAATATTAATTTAGGAGTGCAATCCATTCCATCTAAGTTAAGCCATCAAAACTCCACCTGTCAGGTCACTTCTACTCGCTTTCCTCGAAGGAGAAGGGAAGGCACATTCGGAGAACAATGACACATTTTAAGACAGGACAAGCTATTGTCTGGGAAGGTCCATCTTCCGCCACTGAACACAGAGGGAACACACGTTACCAAAGGCCCCGTCTAGAAACAGCCAAGGTCATAAATAAATAAACCTGATCTACATTATGGTTAATAAACCATCCTTTATACATGGGTTCACTACCAAATTTAACCCTATGCCCACAAAGCCTGGCAACACTTGATTACCATCGAAGTCTGGGTGCAAAAAATTGTGGAAGTAGCAGAAATAATTTAGGAATCTAAACCCCATTTTGCAAAAGGCATAGTGCTGCTTAAGCTGTCACAAAGAGAATACAGAAGGGTGCAAAAGGGGGATCTATGACTTCCCCACCACCCACGTTTAGTTTCCTAAATTTTAGAAACACACATATATTTATTAAACATGTACCTAAACTTAGAGCTTAAAAGAAAAAATAAATAATCATTTAAAAAAAAAAACACACTGGCAATTTATCAGTGAAAATTATTCACATTTTAGCACTTTACAGCTTCTAGAAATAACTCAGGCTGCTGGTTGTGACAAGCCTGCTTCAGGTAGCGGAGCCTGCTTAGATGAAGAACACAACATTTGCACCAAGAAGAAAAGATGGCCAACCAATAGCTGCGTCATGGCTGGCATCTTGAGATAGCTAAAACGTTAGCATAAGTTTCCCCTCCTCTCTTTCCTCCTCCACCTTTTTAAAGTTTGCCTAATCTTTGGGGAACCAAAGTTTTCCTCCTGTCTTCCAGCATGAAGAGGTCTACTCTAAACAGCAGCTCTCTATCTGTAAGAACAAAAACACAGCTACAAGAAAAACTTCTGAAGCCTCTACACATCATCAGGAGGCTGAAGGTCAAAGCAAGCATCACGCTTTTGGGCACTACAGCTGAGGAAAAAAACAAAGAGAAGGGGAAGAAAAAAAAGAAGGCGCAAGCTCTGCATTATTTTTCTGCTTAGCCCATGAAAAAGAAGCATCCAGTGAATTCTCAAAGGAGCAAAATTTAAAATTCGTTTTAAATCACAAACTAATTTAAACAGTTCCACTTGTAAATCTCAGAAAATCATTATGTGCTAAGAGTTTGTGTGGTAATTTGAAAGACATGCCATTCCCCATTCATAGCCAAGCAGTTGGATTATCTGCTTTAGAAGAAAAATTCCACTCATTCACAGCCCCCGAGTGCGACTGGGGCTTCCATAGGAAATAATAATTAGAGCTGGGAGAGCGCTACTTCAAGCCAGTGCTAGTCTGCTAACTCAATGGAATTTCACCCATTTATTCTAGATATAATATTTGCTCTCAGGCCAGTAGACAGAGAAATACGTACCTCACCCTCAGTTAATGAATTGTTTGGCTGCCAGGAGATGGCCATTGTTTCACATTTGTGTTGGGGTGGGGGGGGAACTCCACAGCCACCACATTGTTTTTTGCTTGGGTTTTTATCTTTCAAAGCAGCCTACGAAGTGACATGCTGTTTCACCTCCTCAAGCAGCAAGTCTCAGCTACGTTTCTGCTTCCATATGCTCACAGTTCTATGGAAAAGTCATCTGCCTCCCCCCAGGTTCATATAACATTTTTGTGGCAATACGTTATTTTAACACAAGAGATGTAAAAACCTCAGAACGGGTCCCAAGAGCCAACTTCCCGGCGGCTCGGATTAAGCGACAGAGGGCTCGGGCGGCAGAATTTGGCAGCGGCCAGCTTGTTGCAGGGGCCTGGATGCACTCACACAAAAGCATCATCGTTCTTTCAGGCTTGGGTTTTATCAATGAACTGAGCGGATTCCAGGCACTGTTCCCCCCGTTGCCTAGCAGAGGGCCACTCATTGAGGCTTTAATCACAGTTTAGGTGCCACAAAGGAGGGGACCAGAAGACCGCACCACACAAAGCAGCCCAGCAGCACATCAAAGAAGCGGGAGCCATGGCTGTGCCCGGTCTCATGTACGCTCTCCCACCCAGCAGCAGCCACCAAGAAGGAAGGTGCTCCTCTCCTCCCTATCATGGGAAACTTCCCCCCAGGGGGAGGCCATCTGCGGTCCGGGACGTGACTCCGATCCCCATCGCTGCTCGGAGAGGAAGAGCACAGGGGCTCCACAGGGGGACAACCAGAGCCCACTGCTCAGGATCTGATACCTGCCCGTGCACAGGAAGGATGCCCGTGACAAATCATACCCCTGCACCAAGGGGAAGTGATTAGAAAATGGCACACCACTGTGACTTAACAAGCCTCGGGTCTGAATGTAAATTCTTCATCCCTTTTTTTAATAACTCCGAAATTGCAGCTTTGACAAAGAGCTAAAAAAAAAAAAAAAAAAAAAAAAAAATTAAAAAAAAAATCACAAAAATCAGGGACACAAAGAACGTTTTAGATCATCTGTGCCTCCCTCTTCCATCAGCAGAGAACAATTTCCTCCACATGCATTTGTAAGGGCTTTCTGTGATTTAGTTTAGATGGTATCTCTTTTTTCATGAAAGATTAGTCCACATTCAAACAGGTATCTCCATCAAGTCCTGTTTTCTATTATCCAGTTTTTGTATGTATCCCATTAGTTCTAATTACGTCTTTTTTTGAGATGTCCCAAATGCCTTCTGCTACAGCACAGAAAATAAGTAAGACTTTCAGATTTTGTTCCTTAAAAATAAAAATGAGTGGCACATACAGGTTAGCTAGTACATGTTCTTTCACATCCTTCAGCCTTCCTACCACAAAATGAATATAACTTCTTTTCTAAGAGTACGTTGCAAAACAACACAGAGCTAGGACTTAACAGAAGAAGATGGTATCACAAAAACTTCTAGCAAAGACAGCAAGGAGAAAATCTGATGAAAAATTAGGGAGCTTTTTGGGGCTAAATCAATCTTTGACATACTGGAGGGTGCAGATCTCCTTCAATGCATTTTGGGGCTAATTTTTATCCTAAATCAGCCATCAAAATTCAAGCCAACACATGGAGAAGTAATATTTTATTTAAGAAGTTAATAAATCTTGCATTAAGCTTATTACAATAGCCCAGGATGATCAGACAGGCTTTGTGTTGAAGTCACATCATCCTACACAGAAACCAAAACATCTGAGAATTATATTCTTCCCGATTTCTTTACCTTCTTCAGACACCATACAGGATGCAATTGTGGATTTTTCCTACTTCTGTATGGCCAAACTCCACAAGCTTTACGAGAAAGCTAACACACACTCCACACGGATCTTTAATTTCTATATGCTGAAGACAATCTTTTTCAAATATTTAAGACTGAAATTTCATGTTCATTAACTGCAGTTAACATTAGCTTGTCAACAGTTGTCTCTCTGTCCAAGTAACACTGTTTGCTGTCGATTTTTGTGCCCTGAAATCTGAATCTCAATCTCTTTTTGCTTGTCTGGGCTTATGGATGCATATAATAGGCTATCATATCATGGTCAGACCACTGCATTTGTAGATGGCTATTCTGCCTCCAACAGGGGAGAAATTTGTGTTCCATCGCTTAAGCGGTAAAGATACTGATGCCTCAGACACAGAGCTAAGATATGGAACAGAAATATCTGCTTGTTAAGGAGGATGCGGACGTGCTGCAAAGTAGGCAAAGAAACGTACTTACAAACATGTTTGGATCTGAGGCTGGAAAAAACCTTCTGCCAGGTTTGTTACTACAGTTTCCAAGTACTCTAGAAGTACTATATTCATAGTATACTTTATTAACTCCCAATTTTACCTCTATTAAGAAGGTACAGTGTATTTAAAACTATGTTGGAGGCCATTCTTATTGTGACACGTCATTCCAATGGAAAGAAAACTGAAGAATGGCAATGAAAGTGTCAGCAGAATGGCTTTTCCCATTTTGGGGGTTGAAGCACGTGTGTTTATGTGGTCAGTTAAAGCACTGAAGTATTTCAGATGGAATCCTAGAATACCTACCGGGCTCAGTTCAATATTAATTTAAAAAGTCATAACAGTCAAGGGATAATTGTATATAATCAGGCTACGCAAGTAAATGAGGAGGCAGCTTATTTACAGAAACTATTCTGTTGGCAAGAAAAAAAAAAGCATTACCAAAATGAAACTAATAGAGAACACAGTGCCAATATTATTCATAATTCAACAGTGTCCCAACTACATTGCCCCTTCACGTTTTCTTGAGCTGAAGCGGGAGATGGAAGAGACTCTTCCATATCTGTGCCATGGCCTTTATAGCCTCTTACTCTCCTTCACCATTGCTGCTCTTCTCCCTTGCCAGCCTGTATTTACAATACAAATCAGAAGCATTTATAAATATCTTTCCTGCTTTTTTCATTAAACAGTCCAAGTCTCCTGATTTTTGCATCCAAGGGGGAAAAAACAGAAGCAAACCAGGGAAATGCCTTGCTCGAGAGGCAGGGACTGCATGTCAGAACGTGGGTTATAACTGAAGAGGCTTTGTTCTATGTTCATACCACTACCTTGTAATTATCCCACTACAGCATTAATCTTGGCAGCTAAAAATAACATACCAAGGATATACGTGAAATCAGTTAAAACTGCTCTTCCACTAGAGGGGATGCTGTGCCTCACATGACTTTCTCTGCGGCTGGAAGATCCACAGCCCCGAGAGCATGACACCACAACAGCAACTCAAGGACCTGCACCTGGTGACGGCGAAGCTGCTGCCACAAGGACATCATTTCCAATCCAATGGTTATTGTCACCCTGAACAATCTCAACCACAGAAATCAAATCTTAATGTAAGTTTGTATTTATTTTTAATCAGACATGTTGCTTTTGTGAGACATGCAAAGCAGACTAAAGCCATGAGAAAACAGACCCTGCTCACTTCTGCACCTCAAAGCCCCCTCAAGCCAAATACCTCTGCGAGATCCCAGAGAAGTTTCAGGAGAGGATACAGACCAGCAACTCCTCCCAGCAGGCACCAAAAAGCAGCCGTGCTATTTCGGTCTCAAAACCCTGAGCTACTTTCCTCAAAAGCCCTGAGCATTTGACCCTTGCCTAAGACTATCTTCTCTCTGGGAAGGGCAAGAAGAGGAGGCAGCCAAGCTGGGGAGAAGAAAGAAGGGGAAGCTGCAGGGGATGGGGTGAATGGAATGGCAGCAACACAGGGAACAGAGGAAAGGGGACAACCGACTAGTGCTTCACAAAAACAGAGCACTAAAAGGAC
>VYZM01021665.1:146701-162185 GCA_013398915.1 Dromas ardeola
AAAAAAAAAAAAGAGAAAGGAAAACATCACAGCTGTCCCAAGGCCAAACTTGCTTTCAATACTGTCACCAAAAAAATACTGATGTTAACACCCAGATCAGTAGGCAATGAAGGCAATGATACATTCAGTTCCTCATATGGACAGAAACACAACTCTCTGACCTGAGTCACAAAAGTGAAACCTCCTAAAATTCTGCTTCAGGGATTGATCATCACCACCACCCACAGAAACAACTGGCCAAGAAGCTCAAGCATAACCTCATATTTGCCAAAAGCTGGATAGAATGCAATGTCCCCAATTCTTTTTAAGAGAGAGTCAAAACCCAAGGAGGCTTTAGGCTCTGATCTAGAATTTCTATTATCACTTCCATCTTTTTTCAATAGGATCAAAATGAAGAACTGAATAGTGGTAGATGTTCTCTATCTGGATTTGTCAATCCCTTACTTCTCTTCAGGAACAGTATACAGTCATATTGTTCTATGCTTATTGTCTTCTCCAACACCCTTTTACTCCTTGCCTCTGTCTGCCTGTGCTTTTGGTGCTCCAAATCCAACAGCTTTACAAGCTACAGTAGAGAAGGTGTTGTGAAGCAATATAGAAGGACTGTGCAGCACCTTTCCACAACAGGAAAAGGGGGTTGGACTAGATATCCTTTAGAGGTCCCTTCCAACCTAAACTATTCTATGATTCTAGAATTCTAACAGCACTGACCAGTGACAGTATAACAGCATGCTAGAAGGACACAGGGTTGGTTCAGGGAACAGGACTAACAAAGAAAAACTACCAGAAAACTGTCTCTCTATGTCAGTGTAGTCTGCCTGCTCAGAAGGAGCTCTGGTGGGACTATTCCCAAGGTGATCAAATTGGTGGATGCTTTGGTCTTAAGAAGTTTTTTCTATAACTGAAACCACGGGACTGCTGATCAGAGCACTCCCTCAACGGCATGGCTTTTGGGAAAGAAAATACATGACTGCTGGCCCTAGGGAGAAACAGAAGAGAAAGAGAGAGGGAGTTGCAGTAGACCTCCAAGGTCACATCAGCCAAATAAAAACAACTATTCACAGTGCACCATATACTGGAAGGCTGTAATACAGCGCATGCCATCATGAAAAGTGGGACAAACAAGTCCAGTAGCCACTGATCAATTGCTATTTTCCTAGTCAGCAACAGAGAAGCTACTGCACACCTTATCAGAGAGACAGAAGTGAGTCATAAAGCCCACAGTAACACTACCACACACTACACAGAATGATTTTAGACCTGCTGAACATGCACCTCTATTTTAGTTACTGGGAAAAAACAGTACCAGGGATAAGGCTCCCATTCCATCTTCCAACAACAAGGAAACACATAGCATGCTTATATTAAGGTTTTGCACAAACACCCATCCTCACTGAACTCAGTCCCTGCCTAAAAATAAATAAATAAAAGGTATTACAAGGAGGACCATTGTCCATTTAGAGTTGCATCATACCTCCACCATCACCTCCAACAGCACAGTACATGGCAAGTACTTACAGCACATATTTATTTTTTTTTTTCTCCCAGCTCTATCCAGACTCACGCTCTCAGATACCAAGCCACCTTCTATTGTTTCTTTCTGTGTACAATCACATCTCTTCCCCACTATTTGAGTGAGGAACTGGCTACAGCTGAGTGTTTATCCACTGCTGATAGCCACCAGGTCTCACCTGTGGTGACCACCACTCTTCTCAGGAACATCAGCACCAGGGTTTGTAATAAAGGAAAAGGTAGAATAGCATAGGCGGCAGGAAGCTAAGGATCCTGTCAACAGGCAGTTAGTTCAGGCATGGTATTACAATAGAGATGAGCCAAATAAAAAGCTTGTGACTATAGCAAAAGATACCTTCCCTTCCTTCTTTCCAGTTTCTTTTACCACCAACACCTATTTTCCCCGTTTCTTCTGCCCCTGCCCCTCCCTCTTCCCTACCCACAGGCTCCTTCCTTGTAGTAGTCTAATCAAAAGTTAGCTAAAGACCCAGCAACAACAACAACCTTTTTCAGCCAGGTTAATTCTCTGCTGTTTTAGTGAGCTGACTGTGAGATGTGACAGGAACCAGATCTGGCTTAACTAAAGCAGAAGGAGCAATTTGGCCAGAAGCAGGGAAGAGAGAAGTAAGACCTCCTTTTGGCAGTTCATGAAACTGTGACTGAGAACAAACTCATTCCTCAGCCTTAGCTCACGTTTATCTTACCCAGTTCTGTGAAATGGCTGAGAGGGTGAATCTTCGCATCTGGTAACTCACTGCCCGCTCCTAACAACTTCTAGGTATTAATTCAGGAGAGGCCGATTAGAAAATGGTTTCCTACCACCACCACCTTTTTTTTTATTTTTTTACAGTTACCTATTAAACCAAATAAATACATGCGTGTGCATGTGCGTTGCTCACATAGTGTCATATATTCATGTCAGAAGTATCCCAAATAATAGTGCGAAGACACAAATCTCAGAAATTATTACGGGCTCATCTCTAGCACATCTTTAGCTCCTTCCCCCTTGTTAGCAGCGTTTCACACACACAGTGTGGTGAGCTTCAACCACGATCAGCTCTTCACTAAATGCTCTCTCTTATGCTGCCATACATGTCTCCAATGAAATCAGCTTAATGTGTCTTAGCAAGCAAGAAAGAAGGTTAGCTCACTAACCCCCAAGCCCCTGTGATGGCAACATCTTCTGTGTTTGGGTAACATGGTTTGTGGCATCACCTACAGTGTCAGAAAAGCTTCAGCAGCCGCAGCCCCACTTTCTCTCCAGACACTTGTTCTCACCCCCGTACCAGCCCCTTCACCATGCTAGTCCATCTGTTTGTAGCCACATGAAAAACTACACTGGAGAAAAGACCCATCCGGAAACACAAACCAACAACAACAGAAACTTTTTTCTACTTTTTTTTCCCATGTGGATCAAGGCAGCACCAACCTGGTTCTCCATCCCACAGCGCAAACAGCTTCACCAGCACAAGAAAGGGGGAAGAGGTTGGGGACGGGGACAGGAGTAAGAACAAGCAGCTGGGAATCTCTTCTGCAACCTTCCAGAGCCCCCTCTGCAGGCCCAGCCTCATCCGACACCGGTTTCAGTGCCAGATGGCAGCAGGTACCCTCGGGAAACCTCCCCTTGTATGCTGACAGTAGGTACCTCAGGAAAGTTAGACACCTTTGAAGAGATGCCACCCCCTGGTCTCCCAAAGCCCACACATACTGCGTCGTTTTGTTTCTTGGCAAACATTTGCCCATAAAATTCCAGAGAAGCACTACAGTAACTGCAGACCAGATGTTTCCGAGTACTACACTGTATTTTATAGCACTGTATAGCCTTTTACAAGCATTAACTAATCAACAGCCCTTCCAGGTAGTTAAGTTTAATTATCCCCATTTTACAGGTGCTGAACCAGACTCGGGGAGGTTGAGAGATTTGCCCAAGGCTGAAAAAACAATTGGTGTGCAATCCTGGTCTGTAAATCAGGAGCTTACTGTACGTAACTTCTTCCTGAGCCTTTCATTGCAGCAGCAGCCGAGTTCCCTTCCTGTGCTGCTGCAATACAAGCTTCTCCTGAAAATAAAACAGGCAGAAGCCCACCCCTGCCTGCCCTGCATCGCAACGGGTTGGTCAAGCTGCTGTTTGTCCACCAGCTCTCCTGTAACTTAGTCAAGCACAGTCAAGATGACACAAATCCTCATGCTCTGGCTTTGGTCCCAAACCCCCCGACTCAATCAGGCAGGCAGTATTCACAGGGCACCTCCCCATCTTTCGAACTCTGATGCCTGCTTCTGCATCATACTGATATATGATGGTTTTTGGGGGGTAGGGTGTTTTTCCCTCTCTTTCCCTTTATCACCCGACTGGTCTTTTTGTGCGTGCTGTTGTTTGTTTATCAGGCTTGAGCTTTCAATACCCAGCAACTGCAATGGTGCACAAGCGGCAGCTACAGTAGCAGCAGTAAGTCCAGACCAAAAAGTGGTGAGATGAGCAGTATACTGAGTGGACACAGCAACCGTTACTAGAAAACAACAAAGAAAGACTGGCAGATGAGTCTGTTTTAAGGAGCTTCACCTTACAGACCACTGGATGAAACATTTCTGTGTGGTTGCAGCTGCTAGAGATTTCTTCACTGAAATGTTCGGTGAGCGGCTTTGGATTGGATTTAAAGGCTGGGCTGAGGTCAACCAGTCTCTGTAATTCTCTTCCTGAGAGTTAGAGTACTTCTGGTCCATCCAGAGGAAGGAAGGATGGTGCCTCCAAGCACCACTGGGGCTGCGATGGCAAGAAAAATGCCAGTGTTGGGACTGCCCGAAGACTGATCTCTCCCTGCTGTCAGTGCTCTCTGCCAGTCTGGAACTGGCAGCATGGGCAGAGGTAGCCAAATAGCTTTCTTCCCTCATAATTTCTTTGGCCCCCACCTCCCTCACTTCCCACCGTGAGCCATCAGCAGGTCCCATCTGATGCCCGTGCTCTGGAAGCGATCGAACAAGCCCCACATCGGTTACCCATTTCGGCTGGTCTTTGCTACTGCTTCTGAGATAAGCACCGCTGCTTATGAAAGATGAATGCACGCGCGGCCGCTGCTCAAAGAAAAACATGCAAATATACTCCCTTTGGCAGGCAATCTAGTTGTAAGGCACATTTTTACCTTTGTTCCCTCTCCTGCTTTGGGCCTGCCACGCAGAACGGCAGCCAAAACACGTCTCAAAGATTAGGTCTGGTCTGAGAGCCCTCATCTTGCAAAAAACACATAAACTGATGACTAGTCCCGAAGACCAGAATACAGTCATGACTCGTTTGATGCTTGATGCATGGCATTTTTCTCAAAGAGAGCCCACATACATGGGGGAAAAAAAATCATTAAAGGACAAAGGCAAAAGACACATTTAAAATTGTTGGAGTGTGTGCTTCAAAATAAATTGCAGATAAATACTCTCAAGTGTAACAGTATTTTGGATGTTAGTAAGACCACCCATAAATGAGAAAAGAAATTGGTATTGATTCAGCGGGCTCATGTCTCAATACATCTATAGGTTGTTAAAGTGTAGGAATAAATCTAATAAATTAATCTAGCTGAGTAATAATAAGTTCCATTAACACAGTAATACCTACCAAATCGATATGTATGCACAATTTCAGACATCAAATTTAACAGCAATTCTTTTACAAGTTAGAACATGCTAGAATTTATTTATAACAGGACATTAAATTTGGGTAACTTTTGTAGTTCATCTTAAAAGATCTCGCACACTTATACACACAGACTCCTTTTTTCAAGTGAATTATTAGGGAAATATTCGCAGTCTTAAACTCAAGTAACCTCTTCAGAGCAGGAGAAACTGAATCCTAGAGATTTCACTTGGTTAATACAGATGCAATTTAACTCTTCCACTTCGGGCAACCCTACAACCACCGCGTGGCTCTGCATCTCACCCTGACCACTCTGCCTCACTCCTTGAGTGCATTTCTGCTACTGAACAGTTGTTCTGATGTCACCTTTTTGTTTAAATGGGAGAAAACCCGGAATTTTCCTTTTCAATGCCAGTAAGCAGTGCCTTCATACATATAGGACAACCATCACACCATTTTGCCCCTGTGCTTCTAGATTAAGTCCTCCAAATGTCCTGGACTCTACTGAATCTCTTCAAAAATGTGATCCCTCCTGCCACAAACTGGACCTGAAAAAACACTGAAATATACTGTGCAAAAAAAAAAAAAAAGTCAGTCAGCACTAAATCAAAGCAAAACACCTTTTGTAGAAGAACCTGAAGAGGAGGCAACAAGGACTCCAGAGCTACACACAGGTGTTGTCCGCTTTGGGAGGAACTTCTGCAAATTATGATCTCTAAACTCCAGAAAAACTGTTGTTTTTCTACAAAGCATCCCCCTCAGCACACCAGGCACCTAACAGTGGGGATCAGGTAACCAAAATCTGACTGGAAGTTACCTGTGCATATCAGGTAGGTCACGCAGGAAAAGGAGGCACTTCAGTCTGACCGTTACATGTATTTAGGTGCCCAACCACTTTTTCCCCACCACGTTAGATAAAGCTTGGAAACTGTTTCTACCTGATGGTACTTAAACTTCGTATCCAGACTGATGAAAATTATATCTACAATATTAAAGTTTTATGTCCTTCAAGTACCAAATCCCACAACCACCAAAATATTTTCCAGCTCCCTGCTCAACTCTTGCCAACCTACTTCCTATTTGCTCTTCTTCCTCACTTTCAATCTACCCAGGACGGTCCCCAGAGACCTCAATATACTGGCAGCAGGGAGTTAAAAACCATAATCAAAAGCATTTCACGTCTGTAGCAGCAGCAGAGAGAGAAAAGGAAAGGAGCAACAGGAAAAAAATACTTGCTCGGTTTCATGACAGCTCTAAGCTTCTAGTAAGAAGAGATTTCATAAGGTAAATGGCCCAAATCAGAAGCCACTGAAAACACAGAGCTATTTAAACTCCATAAAATATCTGGGCTTAGAATAATCACAGCATAATTAATTTGATTTTATAAAGTATTTTCCAGCATTTGTCTCATCATCACAGGGGCAGATAAAAAGCAAAGAGCCATGCAGAAGAATACTGCACCCTGGGGTAGCCACAGAGGCACCTGGGTAGACAACTTAAAGATCCAAATTTTGGTTAAAAATAGAAAGCATAGGATCGGGTATAGCTTATGCCTTATCCCCCTTGGAGCATTAGGCCTCTACCTGTCAGTGAGTCACTTCAGGACTCCCCTGCCTGCGATTCAGAGTCTTGAAGAGTTAGACATAGACATCTACCTCCTCTCTTCAGAAAAAGGCAGAGAGAACTTGCTTTCACCTTGTAGCCACCGCTCTCGTTCAGCCCCCCTCCCCTTACACTCCCCCTTCAGCTGACAGGGTCTGAGACAGCAGTCCCAAGGATACATTAAGGATCAGGATTTTAGTTATTAGGCTGGAGGGACCCAGGAGTGGAGCTGTGGAGCCTTCTTCAATGAGGCCAATGAAGAGCCACCAGAGCAGGAACAGACTCTAGGTATCTCCCTCCCACATTGCCGGTGGCTTCCTCTCCATTTCACCAAACTGGGGGGGAAACATTTAGTCCCCTCTTAACTTATTTTCCATTTCTACCAAATGGAAACCAGAAAAAGTCAGATTACATCAAAACACTTGCCAGATGAGACAAAGTAATGAGAACGAGCATGGCACAGAAGACAGCACCATTTTAAAATTAATGCAGCCCAATAAAAGACAGTAAAGCAGGCTTCTGGACACACGTGCGACAAGTTTATTTGATAAATGAACACCAGAGTAAACGGATGTAAACTAAGTAAACTAATGGCCATCACTATAAATGTTTCAAATTTTGTTTTCGTTCCATCATCAGCTAATACTGGCTTAGAGGTTGCAATTAACACTAGGGCTTGGGAGGTAATAATTATGGTCTTGCTATTGGACATAAATTACCTCATTTATCTGTATTAGAGATGCAGCAGTCTGTTTCAAGCATAGTGTGCTGTTGTAAATTAACACCTTGAAGCCTGAAATGCCTTGGGAGATGAGCTGGGCAAAAAAGCATCTTCTGGTTCCAAACTTTTAAATTACAAAAGTTCTCCCATTTTGTCCATTAGGACAAAACCATCACCTTTTTAGATTCTTCATCCCAAGAGAACCTCATAGTCCATGTCATCACAGCAGCCCTCAAGGATACAGCAAAGCAGAGTTAAACCTGGTCTCCTACGTAAGTACTCCCATCACCAGATTACCATGAAGTCTTACTCGCTCTCCATCCAAAAAAATCTAGTCTGGACATAAGAAACCTTGCTGAATATGTAGTCTTGAGAAAATCCCATCCTTCTTGCCAAAGTTTTGACTCATCTACATTTTCTGACAGAAAAAAAAAAGGTATATCAAAAGAGAACATTCACCATGCGGCTCTTAAGTTCCTACATGCCACCACAGGTCAGACCTACCTGAAGGTGGAGTGTGGCCTCCTGCATCACTACAGGAAAAGGCAGTGTGAGGAAGCAACTGACCACCACACCGACAGAAAACTCAAATTAAGGGTCAAAATGACTGTATCAGCTACAAACAGAAGGTTGGCTTAGTAAGTGTCACTATTGTTTACAGGGCATTATTACCTACAGGGTAATATAATTTTGGACAGACCTTTCTGGTGAGATCAAGGGTCATCCACCTTGCCTAGGAAATTATTTGGCTAGCACTGTGTACAGTGCCACATCCCGAAAAGCAGACGTGCCCCCTGCAGAAGTACGGCACAGTATTGCCACACAGGTGCCCTCATCAAGCACGGCCAGGCTGTGGGGACGCTCTCTCCTCCGTCTCTTGCTCTTTAGTTCCAGCCGTACCCAGGAGAATGTGATGCATGGGAGTCAAAGACGCTACCTCAATCATTTGATGTCTCTGAGAAAAATGACGGAAAGAGAGTATGTATTGAAGAAATGCTTTCTTAAATCATGAGTGAAACCAAGTCAGAGAAAGCTGAAAGACAAGCTTCAAAACTAGCGTGTTTTGAGTAAAAATCCCAGAGAGACAGATGACAGACATAAATAAGGCGAGACAGGTAGATTAGGCGGTTCACAACATGAATTTCACAACCACCAATACTTACACACTTTACAGTCATAGCAATTTACGAGTCCCCATGCAGCTGTTCCTGCAACAGGTGATTTCAGCTGGGTTTGAGCTCATCTCACAAGCCTTTGAGCATGAGTTTTCGGGTTTGTTGGGTTTGGGGGGCAATTTTTTGCAGTTTTTTAAAGCCGAGTTTCTTCAAGCAAGTTCTTTTTCCTAAGCTTTCCTGGTAATTAGCCCTAATCAGTATTCAAGTGCTGATCTGTAAGGCTATCTGCTGACTTAAAGGAAGGGAACACCTCACTAATAGCCCCAGTGTTTCCCTCTGCCTCCAGAAACAACCGCGATAAGGACAGAGACTCCAGCCATCTCCAAAGAGACAGAGCCACAAAGAGCCCTTCTGATCGCTGCTGGCATCTGGCCGTCCCCTCATTAGCACATTAAAGCTGCTCTGTCCATCCCATAAGAGCCACTCTGTCCATTCCTCCAGCTTTCTCTATGGAGCCATTTACAGCCCTGCTCCTTTGAAACCCCCCTAGTTCAAGAGGCAGTAACCCCTTCCCAAAGCCCACGGCACAGCCAGTGTCAAAAATTCCCACTTACAGACAGGCACCCAGTGAGCACCGACCTTCTGATTGCCATAGGTAGACAGAAGACACCCAGATATTTTGCCTTGCCAAGTTGCCCCTCCTAGGGAAAATCTTTTCCCAATCAGTATGTGGGCTGTCGGGTTTAGATTACAGCTCACTTACCGTATCAAATCACTTCATTTCAAACAATTCCTATTTCAGGATAGGACAGGCAAGGCTTGTTGTATCTCCGAAGATGCCAATTCTCAGAAGCAAAAGCGGGGCAGGGGGGACGCAGCTTTCCAACACTGACTCCACAGCTTGTTAGGAAACCACGCTCAGACACTTTGAAACCACACGTGGACAGACTTCCAGTACCTGCTACAGCAGCAACATGGAAGATTTATCCACTTTAGCTCATCTTCACTCCTAAATCAAAGCATTTTAAGTGTGCATTCACTGAAATAAGTTGTTTGGAGGGGAAAAGGAAGAGCATCTTTTCCTCACGTTTTACAGGTATTTCCCTTATGCACCCAAATTATTGGGAACGTAGCAAATTCCCAGAGGTCACTTGCTTTCAAAATGGCAACTGCAAGTAACCTAATGGGAAAAGGAGAGCATGGACAATTTTTCATCAGTTGATTTCTATATCCTCTGCCAGGATGCTTTCCTACGGGCAGATATGACCTTCCCACTTGCCCCATCAAAAAGAATAATACTAACATGTACAACAAAGCCAACCTAGTTGCTTTATCTATGCTCTGAACTCATTTTCTTTGACTTACTTCAGAATGGTATAAATATTTTTACCTAAAGGGAGAGCTACAACTATGCGAATTGGGCTCAGGCTTATTCTTCTACAGTCACTGTTATTCTGAGTGGACTTTGAGAAGCTATTTGTACTTTTAAAGAATAAAAATCCCAAAGGAAGCCAAGCCTTTTGTTTTGAAGAAGAAAGCAAAGCAACTGAAGGTTATGAATACTCACTCTTTTTTTGGATTCCAAAAGTGATGTGTTTGATCCTTGACTTGCTTTTCATTAAGGAAAAATGCCATAAATTATTTGGTCTGTTTGCCTCTCTGATCAGTCAGCCGAAAGACGTTATTGCTTTGGGGCAATGAAATATGTTGCCTCAATTTCATTATTATTCAGTTTCAGGTTCTTTTTAGTACATAAACTCCCTCTGTCTGATTTACTATGTGAATATGTGTTATTAGAGAAAAAAATCATTGGGTTATAGCTTTTGATACTTGCAGTGTCATTTAAACAGCTCTCATCTCTGAAGTTAGTAGCCTTGACACATGGTTCAAGTTCAAACTTAGTCTGGTAGTGCACCAAATTCTTCTTCAAGTCCATTATCAGGGATGAACTGGGCCTGTAACATACTAAAAGGCAAAAGCTTTACTCAGGCTGTACCTGACAGTCTGGCTTTCTGACAAGAAGAATCCAAATTGCTTTTCCACATATAATTTTGTTCAGTAAATCATTGCCTAGCTTAATGAATTATACTTACTAGCAAAATTATTTTTTCTTCCTTTTCCTAAGAAAGGTAGTAGTAATTAGACCATACACTGGCTTTATGTACAAGGCTAAAATTTATCTGGGAAAGTAAATAAGAGGACAAAGAAGTAGAGAGGGACTCATGCTACTCCAGAGAAAGCTTTCGCAATTCACTAGCGCAGAGAACATAACTACAAAGCTATTTAAAAGATGGCATGAGAATGAGTGCCTGAAATTACTCTCACTCCATTTTCTGATATCAAGTTGAATATGTCTCCAATATTCTGCTATGATTTTTAGGAAACCTCTGAAAAAATACAAAGTGCCATTTAGCAACAGAGAGCACGAAAAAGCACATGAAGACGTCCTTGAAAAGGCAAGATAAGGCAAGGCTAAATTTTATAGCTAGTATTCCTTACGAAAGTACTAAAAGACAGAAGTGGATAAACCCAGAAAAATGTATGTGCTGTCCAGCTTTCTAAAAAAGTCCTCATCAAGGAAAGCAATACAATAGCAGGGTCTTAGACGTTACTTTGGAGACCTGAGTTCGTTTATGCGGCTATGGTATTTTTTGTTTCCCGGAACAATCTCATTTACTTAGGTAAAATAACTTTGTCAGAGTATCTAAAGACATTAACTCATTTTCCTTGCAGAAACTTAATTTTCCCTCCTTGTCCTGGTGCCCAGGACTACAGAGATAATGCCCACAGATAAGCAAGTACCTCATTTGCTGGCTCTCATTTAGATAAATAATTTGCAAGAATCCCCCAAAGAGATCATTTGGCAACCTCCTCCCCCTGTGTTTCAGCAATGTTTATTCTCTGCCCAGTTCCTCTAAGGAGGTGATAACCAGCCTTCTCAACATGAGATCGACCTGTAAGTTAGTTCAAAAGGCCACACGCAGCATTTTGCAGGTGACTGTCTGCTCTTGACCATCCATGTCACCCAGGGAGTGCAAGGAAGGGAGACAAACCACCACTCTGTGCTGGGATACAGCCAGACAGAGCGAGTTCAGACCCACCAGCAGGTATCTCTGAAATACACAGATGCCGGGGTGGTGGCCTGGAGAACCGCAGAGCTCCAAACCACATGATTTTTCTCCTTTTTTTTCTTGCTCCCCACTATAGGTGGGAGGCAATAGGGAGCAGGTGAGTCACTGCTAATTAAGTGGTCCTCTACAAGCAGACAGAGTTGGTGGAGTCCAATTTTGGCTTCGCAGAGGCTGTGGGGAAGCAAGCAAGCAATCAAGCAGCCAACATTATTCTTCCTCTCCCCCGCAACATAGCAGGGCAGGGTCAGCCAGGGACACCTGCTGAGCAAATGTCACAAGGAAGGTACCAGGCAGGGCCCTAGAGCTGGGATTCATGGACCACGGGTGTGAGTCACAGGTCCAGGAACGTATTTGCAGATGTAATCACTACAACAGTTCCCCTTAATGCAACGGCAATTCAAAGCCACCCTCTCCGGACTTCGAGGATAACAGGAAGCTCGTTCCTGCTGCAGCAGATCCTGTTCAGCATCACTGGCAGCTCAGAATTTATATACAAACTATTCCAGTAAATCCCAGAATTTCATTGAGCATCTCCAGTCCTCCATGATTCTGACCCGTCAGTTCTGTGGTTTACTTTGGTTTTCTGCTATGGCAAACTTCTTCACAAAGTGCAGTGCTTGCTGTGATCACTGAAATAGATTTTTACAGTCAACCAGCTCTGCTTTCAGTATGTTCTCTCCCAAATGCGGTGGGGGGGTTGTTCCAATGTTTCTCTATTACCTCGGGATCTATTGAGTGAACAGTGAGGGGAGGCTGGAAGGTGAAGTTAAAATAAATTTCCATAGCTTGTAAAGCAATTTTAAGAGGATCCTTCGAAGACAACTCAGGAATCACCAAGTGCCTGGGCGACCAAACTACTACATATACAGTGAGAAATGACATTCAGTTTCTGCCAGTGTCTATCCCCATTCTTCTGCTGTCTTGTTATCTCCCTGACCACGCCAGAGTCTGTCCCTGCCCTGGGGACAGACATTTTAGTGGGGCTTGTAGCAATAGGACAAGGAGTAATGGTTTTATAATAAAAGAGGGTAGATCTAGACTAGATATAAGGAAGATTTTTTTTAAGATGAGGGTGGTGAAACACTGGAACAGGTTGCCCAGAGAGGTGGTAGATGCCCCATCCCTGGAAACATTCAAGGCCAGGTTGGACAGGGCTCTGAGCAACATGATCTAGTTTAAGATGTCCCTGCTTAATCCAGGGTGGTTGGACTTGATGACCTTTAAAGGTCCCTTCCAACCCAAACCATTCTACGATTCTATGATTCTACCAGCTACAAGCAGGTTTCTGGCAACCCCAGCTGTTGTCAACTCTTTTATTTTGTTTGTCTGCCTGAGGAGCCCCCACTTTGTATAGCAGAAAACAGAAGCACATGAGCTCAACACAGTGAGGAACATTTCACAAATGGGCCTCAAGCGAATGGGCACACAAAGTATAGACAACACGGAGAAAACGCTACCCTTTTCCAGTAGAAAAACATTAACTGAAGGAAGCCAAAGCCTGGTTTGTTCTGGGCTGCTACTTCTTTAGAAATACAGAATACATGTTTCTTCCTTTCCCTTACACATTCACATGCTATTGTTTCCATAGAAGATGAAAATATAAACATTGTGTTGGCATTCATCTCACTGTGTCAGGATTCATCTCACTATATCGACAGCAACATTGCATGAGAGCCATGATGTTACAGGGGCTGAGTACTTAGTTGCCATGTAAAGTTGAAGGAAACCTAACTCGGGCAAAATTTCCCTTGATTCAGACTTTGGGATGGGTTAAGGATTCTCTTACACAAAGAAAAGGCTGCCTTAAAACACCACAGTAACAAGTCTTTTCCCTCTCCATAAATCACATAAATTTGTCTTATGTTTGAGAAGGAGAAAAGAACATGTTCACGAAAAAGTGGCTGGGCTCCTGCTCGTTAGGGTACTGCTCTGGGTGATGGGAGATCTCATTTCTAGATTCAAGTTTTTGAATTAACAGGGATTTGAACTCTGGTCACCAGAGCCAATTTCTATCCTTTTCTCCCTTAAAAAAAAAAAAAAATCTAGATATTCTCATTTCAATCACATATATATAACAATAAATACTGATTTGACTCCTGATCTATGGCTGAGAGTCATATATATATACATAAGCATAATTGCTTAAACTGTATGAGTTAATCCAATACCTCCTAGCCATGGAGATTGTGGTCTATTTGATGGTTCCCCAGAGGTCACTCCCTTGAACAGGAGTACATATTGCTTCTGTATCTGATTCCCTCACCACACCTTCATACATCTCCTGCTGCCCCTGAGAAAACTTCTTTTCTCTACTGTTCTATTTCAGGACACACACCTCAGGATGACCAAGCAGAAGGAGAGCAGGATTTTGCAAGCACGTGACACCTAAGATGACACAGACCATTGGGTTGAGGAATTGAGTAAATTTTACTATACTGAGAGTTGCAAATGTGCACATACAAGAAAATGTGTACTTGAGTTTGAAGCAGATGAAGCAGCTCTTACTTGTTTCAACTTCTTTTCAATCCTTTTCATGCTCAAATAACAAAGGATAAATATTTCCTCCCTTACTGATGCTTTTAAAGATCCTCCTAGAATGGTAACGGTTAATTAACTGCATATAATAGCAATGATCTGTGAGCCATCAAATTCCTTCAGGTATTTGTAACAAAGATAGTAACAGTGATAATTTCCTAATGTTTAAAAGCTTGAAAGAGTCAACGAGCATCATCTTCAAAACTAGTATATCCTATATAGATAGAAGAGCTGCTTTTCTTAGTCGCTCATCCATATTACCCGTACCCGAAACTAAAGCAGGGACAATGAGGCGACACCGGTACCCACCATCCCATTGCTGCTCCCAACGCTGCAACTGCTCTGTTCAGCACGTAAAAGTCATTAGGGAAAAGTGATGGCTTCAGCTGGCTTTTCAGAGGAGCGCAGAGGCTCCTTCTGGAGAAGTGCAACCAGTCAGGCTCTGGATAGATGCTGCTTAGTTGTAAAAAACCTCAGCCCTAATCGAATGCGCCACAGAAGAAACAACTGGCAAAGAGGAGAGGGTAAAGGATTTAAGTAAGACGGTTCCAGTGTTTTCTTGTGAGTTCGGTGAAATAATTTACCCCGAGTACCCTGCAGTTTTCCTGTCCTGGCACTGACAATTCTCAGCCACACGCACAGGCGAACCGGCCAGCTCGGCTCTCGGCAGCATTCCGCTCCCGAAGCCGGGGGATGCTTCGCCCTGACCACGCGAGCTGGTGGGAAATCGGGCAAAAAAACCCTCACCCGGGGCCACCCGGCGCCCCGGAGCATCCATCGGACCCCGCCGGGACCGGGGGGAGCCGACCCATCCCTTCTTTCCCCGCCGCCCCTCTGGCCCGGCGCCCGCGCTCCAACTTCCCCGGCGGCGACTCCGCCACCGGCCGCGGGGACGGCGGCTCCCTCCTCCCCGCCGCCCCCCCGTGACAAAGCAGGCGGGGACCCCGCTGTGTGTGCGTCGGGGGGTGTGTGTGTGTGTGTGTGCCCGCGGGTAGGGCAGGTGCGACCGGCACCGTCCCCGGCGGGGAGGGAGCGGGCCGGGGGCCGCGCCTCACGCCGCCGCCTCGGAGCCAACAATGGGCCNCCGCGCCGCCGCCCCCGGCCCGCGGCTGCCGTGGGGAAAGGGGCTGCCAGCCCAGCACAGCCCAACCGAGCCCAGCCGGAGCCTTCGCGCCCCCCTCCCTCCGCTCCACCTCGCCGAGGGGGGCCGGGCCGGGGCTGTCCCGACGGCCGCCCCCGGGACCTGCGC
>VYZM01021665.1:163410-239301 GCA_013398915.1 Dromas ardeola
CGGGAGGGATGGCGCCCGCCGCAAAGTTCAGAGCTCCACGCATTTTTCATAGGGACGGTGCGCTCCGAGTTCCTGCCTGGGCGAGGCTCGTTACAGGCCCTTGTGTCGGTCTCCCTCACATACAGGGAGGCTCGCCGGAAAGAAATGGAACGAACGTGGTTTTTAATATTTCTTACTTTAAAGAGGGAGATACTTCATTTTAAAAATTGAGTTAGTCTCAGAGGGGGTAGAACGTACACATACCTTTTAAATCGATCCCGTCTCTCTGAAACGGCTTGCCTGATAATTTTGCAAAGCCCTGTAAGTGAAATAAATTTGAAATTTCACTTTTTCCATTCTATTGCTCCCCCCTACTTATTTTTGTCAAAGATTTTTTTCCTTATATTCCTGTTTGTGCGAACCTTACACAAAGGCGTAAAGGTGAGAGGAACATTTGTAAAAAGCGGGGAAATGTGGTTATAAAGCTGTGGAGTGTGCCCCAGGGAAATCAGATAGATGTAATACTCCAAATTACCTTTGCTTTTTTTTTTTTTTTTTAATGACTAGATTTCAGGTCGGTAGTGTCTGTTTATAGGAACGATTCCTTTTGCCAACATTAATTTTTAATATGTCGGTTTACTCTGAGTACCTCAGCAGCCTCAGTCTAACAGGTCTTCAGACGAGATCCAGTGGAGCATGTTGCTCTACCAGAGGAATGCTTTTGAAGATGGGGCTCGCTCGCTCGAAATCCTCTAAAGTTCATTCTCTGTTCTGGGCAGAAAGCCAGCTGTTTTTAGCACGAGCCGAACCTCAGTTGAATCGGATTATGCTACTAAAAGAGTCTCCTCTCTCCCGTTCCCCCCGTGGCAACCACATGTTTCCATAAGTGGAGAGAAGATGAGGTTCATTCCCCCTGGCAGCTCTTGGAAGTGGAAGGGACAGAGCATCCAAAGTCAGGCTGGTGCGACGTTGGTGCCCTCCGTGTGGGTCCAGCCGTAGCACCCCCAACTCACACGCTCATCTCTCTCCCATGGACCGCTAGCACCTATTTGTTAATGTTTCCATGCCTTTTGTTAAACGCGCTGTTTCTCCAAACTGTGTCTGAAGGGCAGCTGCAGATATTCTGGAAATAGTCTCAGTGCTGGTATGAGAGGGTTTAGATAAGGGATGTGTTTGTCTCTGGGTGCTCAGTGGCCGTTTCAGACTAATCCGACAGCTGAGTGGATCAGAACAACAGTGTTTGTGTAACTTTATTCCTACTGATTAAACCAAATGAATGCATACCTGAAGTCTGATTTGGGGTCTGCCAATAACCGGGGGGGCTGTGGGAAGCTCCTGTCCTCAGGACAGCCCCCTTATTTGGCAGCCCCCTTTTTACCAATGCGGTAAAACGTAGGTCCGTGCAGACAGTCCTGCTGCCATCGTGACAAATGGATTTCTTGCACACATAGGTCTGTCATAAATATGATGACAAACTTTTGCTGTGTCCAATAAAATTGTTTCCAATTACTTTTCAGTTTGTCTTGCTATCATACCACACGCGTAGCATTACGCCATCACATGACTTCATGCATTTAATGTTGCAGTGTAGCCATGTTGGTTTTTTTCCATGATGAGACAAAATTACTGGGAGGAGAAATTCTATTGGATACATTCTGTTTAGTAATATCAGCAGATTGACTGCACCATACAATCAGTAGTGAGTGATTGAGAACAGCATTTTTTAACATTTTAATAATCGCTCAAGATGCTGTTCATGTGGCTCAGTATCCCTCGCAGCCTGAGCACTCTTGGCCCAGTTTCAAACACAGCGCTAAGCATGTTCACGCCCTCTTAGACGTTTCTCAGAGTGTTGACATTCAACTACGGCACGTCTGGCATCTTCATTAATGTAACACCCAACTGGATTAGTTCTACCAAAAGATAAGGGTAGAATTTGTAGAATTGTGAAAATGTATTTTTTGTTAAGCATTTCATCCCACTGATTAACAGATGAACGCACTAGAGGTTAGTCCAATGACTCCTCTTTGTGGTTTACGGTGAAGAAGCTGCTTTGCCTTCTAGCATGAAGTCCGTTTTTAAGTCTGGGTTTTCCAAAATTGTCATGAGGGTTTAAAGTCAGGTTCTCGAAAGCACTGAGCTGACTCAGCCTTTTTGGTCACCAATGTCCTCCATAAATAAAACAAAAACACCTCTCCATGGTCACCTGAGTTCACAGGGGACTGAGTCCTTTTTATTTTTGAGTTTCTTTTGATAAACATGCACAAAGCTGTTGCAACAGCAACCGCACCAACCTGCTAACACACTGCCCAGGGGCCTGGCTCAAACCTAAATCCTAACGCCTGAAGCCCAATCCTTAAGCTAAGTGAGGAAGTCCTCTCCTGGGGCTCTGACCTTGTAGCTGTGCTCTGACCCCACGCAAGACCTTGCAGGACTTGCAGCAAGACCAGAGGCTAACCAGTAACTAGAGGGACAACACAGCACCAGTAACACTTATAAGCAGGGGAGAAGCGTCAACAAATGAGAAATTTTTATAAAGACGTGCGCATCCATCTCCAAGTAGGTTGAACGCTAGATATGGGAACTTTGGCTCTCACCTCAGCTTCGCGAAATTTTAGAGAGTTAAAACTTAGTCTTTCCTATTCCAGCTGAGCGTCCTGGAATTGCTGAAATTGCTGTTCTGCAGTACTGTCGGCATCCCTTGGTCCCCATCTGATGAACAGCTCCAGGAAAAGAAAACCACGTTCCAGGGGTTGCATCTCTGGCCTAAGATGTGGAACAGCTGTGAGCGTTGTACTCCCAAGGCTGCTCGGTTTGTTGTGGGGATTCAGTCAGGCAATCCGCCTCTTCCATCACATTTTTTCAGGGGTGGGAAAACTGAGGTACTGAGGCAGCTCTGGCCAAGACTGGACATGGCCTGTCACTTCTCAGGCAAACACCGGGGCTACCAAGAGGAAGAGTCACGGTCTCTTTTTCATCGTTCTGAATAACTATTCTATATTTGCTGTTTGCTTTATATCAAAATTATATTTTGATTTATTAATATTTAAATTTTAATAGTTGATATAACATTTTATTTATATTAAACCTTTTTAGTTGATATAAACATTGCTTAATTATTACTAATAAATCAAATATTACATTTGCTTTTATACCTGGAATGAAATAGTTGCAGCTGGAGGGAATGAGAAGACCTTTCGTTTGCACGCTCTACCACAACACCACATGGATCAACATTAGCTCAGAGCCGAGATTCATCCCACTTGTTCCTGCATGGCATTCCAGAGAAGAGGTATTCATACGCTGCTGAGTTTGGGTTTGGGTTAAGCATTGTCCTGAAGCTGTAGTGCTTCTGCCTACCTTATCCAAAAACTAGCCCAGGTATCTTTACACGCCGTGCTGCATAGGGCAGTGATGACCGCCTTTGGTATGGTGCTTTTGGGGGACAAACAACAGCCACCGAGGCACGGTGTTGGTTTGCACTAAAGCCCTTTACTCAAAATCCTTCCAAGCCTCTTATCAGGCAAATTTTTATTACGAGAGCCAAACTACTCCAGCCACCTCCCAACACCCTGAGAAAGACTCAGAGAAGCGACACGTTTCCAACATGTGAGGCTGATTATGAGAAAAACAAGCACGGTTAAAGCACAGCGGCACAACCTTCATGTTAATCCTCAGCCTCCATGCGCCAGCGTCTCGTTTCGGCACCATCTTTGCCATCCACCAGGCTGTCACAGTTAATCAGGACCTCACAAGTCAACTTCTTAGGAGATGAGAAGTCAGCAAGTTCTGGATCCGAGCGTAGCATGTTTATTCATCCACGCTAATGGATGAACAGCTCTGGAAAGGCAACATAGCTGTGGGGAATCTCAGCACACAGCCCACGTACAGTTCCTAGACAGCAACCCTGCATCTAACAAAACAAGAGGAGGAGAGCATGGAGGCAGGCAGAGAGAGCTGCTCCTCACTCCCTTGCAGCACAAGCAAGGTGAGACGCCCCACCTGCACCACACAAGGGATGAGGAAGGTTGTGGGTAACAACGCCTATTTTTCACATCCACTGCAACAATATTTTATATTTCTCATTAGTTGCAGGAGGGAATGTACCAACTGACTGTAATAGTTTTCTCTCTTGTAGGGGAATATTTACACACGCACACAGAGACAGGGAGAATTACATTGCAATACCATTGGAGCCCGAGACCAAGCAGCTGAGTCCATATGAAAAAGATAGATTATACAATACAGAAAAGGTAAAATTGAATAGAATTTATTTATTTCCATCACCTTGGGTGAGCAACAAAGGCACAATAAAAAGTACAATAAATAATCTGCGAATGCCTTAGCTTACAATAGTACAAGGTTCACAAGCAGTTCAGAAGTGAAACATCTGGAATAGCTCAATTTCTCTGGAGGAGGATGGGGAGAGCTCCTGTCTCACATCTGATTGCCTCTTCTTCAAGATTTCACTTGCTTCACTGTTGCAGATATTGTTTCAGCAGAGTTTGTGGCAGCCGTGCAGTCACCGATAGCTTTTAGATAGTTGCAGGCATTTATCTACTTGTCCTTTTCCTAATTTCCATAAAAATGAATGAATCCTGCGGAGGTTAATTAAGAAGTGCATTAACTTTCCTACTTTGCTTGCAGCATAGGTCACTCACAGACTCAAAACCTCAGACTGGAAAGAAAGCTGAATCTCAAAAGAAAGCAACAACAGCTCATCCTCAGAAAGCTACAGGGAGGCAGATTGTTATTTCCCTTGTTGATATTCAGTACCGAAAAAGCAAGCGGGAAGAAGTCCCTAATCTGCTAGCAAAAAAGAAATGAACTTATAATAGTCGTGTGGTGCTATTTTTGCACAGCCCAATAGCATTTTCAATCTACTTGTTCTTCTCAATAAAGCGCATTACAATTACTTTTATTTGTTTTATTGCATGCTTCCTCTCCTTCCTCATTACATAATTGAATGTCAGCCTACAGTATGCACTGATTTAAGTGTCTCTACTTGTCCAGAAATAACAAGTTTTTTAAATAATCCTGGTTGTCTATGAAACAACAATAACCCTTTTCAACCTGTTACTGTTCAGCAGTCAGAAAATGTGATACACAGATGTGAAAAATCAAACCAATTCCTTTTGAGATTGCAGAAATAAGTCTTGAGAATTCCTTTGCAGGAGGAATATGACAATTGAATATTGCTTTGTTTCTTTACTTATCTGTACTTTTCATAAAAATCTTCAGTCTTGGAGACTTTGTTCACTTGTGCATCATCCCTAGCGCTCGCACTTGGGAAACCCTTCACCTGCCGTGTGAAAGGGGCACTGCTCCTCTGGCTGATGCTTTGGAAAGGCCAGGCTGCAAAGGAGGGATCTTCTCTGCCTGGGAAACAGGCTTCTCTGACTCAAGGGAGCAAGTCAGAGGCACACTTTGACCCACGATTTGGGAAACATTTTTGGGACGGACCCAGTAGACGTAGCCATTCTATTTGTCGAGGCGCATCTGTTTCCATGCCTTAAGAATGAACTTTGCCCACATCCCTCCTGCATGCAGAGTTATCCACATGTCTGGGCCCCTTATTGTGAATTAGGAGTGCTATCCCAAGGACAACTAGAGGCTGACTCCCTAAAATGGGAAGGGAGGCACACTTCACAGCAGAGGTGGTTTATTACTCCATTTGCAAGCCAGATAATCAACAATCTGACAAGGAGAGGACGGGGTTTACAAGAGTGAAGTTGCCCTTGGACTAAGAGCCATTTCACTGCTTCAGTTTCATCACGCAATTTCCATACAGAGATAACTCAGTGAAATGTAGAGGCTGTTGATGTAGAAGAGGTCGTATAAAGTGATCTTGAGGCCCTCCTGGCCACGCGCTCTCTGAGTAAGCAGCGTTCAGGCAAACACTCGAGGTGAGAGGACAGAGACATACTGTCAGACTCCAGGCCAAAGTGACACGGCAGTTTTGCTGGATGAGAATTACATTTGGAAAAAGGATTTCGACATCTAAAGAAATTCACCTCAGCAGAAGAACGAGAGTGAATTTTGTCAGGGAGGAAAGCCATTAGATGGACTGTGGAGGAATTAAAGGGGCTTCCCAAACATAAAATGTGCTAACCTCTAGAGAAAAACAGCCATGCACGTTGTATGCCTTAGTGTTATTATAATACATTTCATTGACAGACTTTTGTCCTAGTTAATAACGCTTCACTTTCAGAGGCCTCTGGGTTTCTAATTACTGCTGTCGAAGCTCCCAGGGGAAACAAAATGGCAGTCCTGAAACCTAAATCGAACCTGCTGGAGATGTGAGCAAGACCCTGGGGACTGCAACCCCAGCCCCGACGGAGGGCAAGAGCAGCGTGGTCCTTCCTCCTCCACAGGGCCGTGGGGAGAGGCCTCCAGCCACCGACAAGCTGCAGGAGACCGGAGCAGAAGGGTCGTGCTTTCAAGCAGTAGCCATGATGGTGTGGTGGTGTTGGCCAGTTTAGCTTTTCCCTCTTCATTTCGTCTGCGTGGTCTGGCCATTTAAAATGCTATGACAGCATCGGCATCTTCTCTGGCACTGCCCGCCCTTCGTGCTCAATTCAAGCTTCTCCTGTCTTCTGGCCCCGTGTACATCTAGTCCCACCTGCCTTGGCTCCTGCACAGAGCTGCCTTCTCAGAGCTGATCCATACATCTGTGACAACACCACAGCATTTTAATTAATTCTATAGGAGGAGGAAGACAACTGACCTTTGCACTGCCTTTCTTTCTGCTTTTTTTGGTACAGCATTTGGATCAGCTATATTAAAGGCCGAGTAGGCTGCTGGAAGCGAAAATGGTTTCCTATCATTTCTAACTTCCTGAGGCCACCTGGGGTTGTCAGGATCTTGATTACACCTGGAGGCTGCCCTAGAGTCTGGGATATACAGGAACAAACACTCTCTTTTTCTGGTGTGATAATGCTGTAAAGACGCCAGATCACGGCATCTTTAGGGTACAGGCTACAACAAGAACTTCCAGGTGCTTTATTAATTCCATCAAGCAGTGGCACAGGCTGCCCAGGAGGGAAAGCCTCCATCCTTGGAAGTTTTCAAGACCCAACTAGTAAAAGCCCTGAGGGACCTGGTCTCACCTCGCGGCTCACCCTGCCGTGAGTAGGAACTTGGACCAAAGGCTTCCTGAGCTCCCTTCCAGGGAGAGTTATCCTACAGTCCTACAAATTATGATTTTAGTTGTGCTGAGTTATGTTTCAACAGTATGTGCATGTGTAACTGTGGGGTCAGAAAACTCCAGGAGGGGAAATAGCTGGGAAGAGTAACCTTTTCACTATTTTTCGCTTTGTTAGGGCAAAGCTACAGAAAAACCCAGAAGGATGAGGATCTACAAAGTGACTTATTCCCACATGGCATTATACAAGAGTGGAAATAAAATGAATGTAAATAAAGCAACAACAAGGTGCTTGACTAATGCAAATTCTTAATTACTCAATTTATTGATAGAAATAGTAGAGATTCATCTCTCTTGCCATATTCCTTGCTGGACTGGAGAGACGAGCACCTCTTGGGATTATTGCCTCAGCCAAGATTCAAGATGTATATGACTGGCCATTTAAGGTATCCATCAATAGAGATAATAGCTAATAAAAACAGAGAAAAATCAAAATACTTCCTTCAGGATCAACACTCTCTGGGGATATTTATTATTGTTCTCTGGTGATTCTTTATGCCTGGTACATTTTTGCGAAATGTCTTAATCTTTTAAAAATAAAGGCTGATGTCCAGATACTAACAAGTTCTCCTTGTCAAAGTGTAAAGTGCCTTTCCATGTTATATGTTTTCATGTGTCACTCTGTTTTGCAGGCTTCATTGGCAAGACACAACTGTAATTCTGCAAGTGAGTGAGGGGAGGGATTGTTGTTGAGCCAAGTCCAAAGGCTAGTCTTCTGAAGGAATTAAAACTAAAGAGAAAATACATAGCTTTGGGGGGGCAAGAAAATCACACTTGCTAGCCACAATTTGCAAATAGGTCAACTTTTGGGGTAATTAATGGAAACTATCATCAGGTTCAAGGCTTTATTCAATTGTTATTTATTATTTTAGTTCTGAATTACTGAAATAATAGCAGCAGACATGATTAACAGGACAACTCATGCTTAGGAAGGTATCACCTAATGAGGTCATTATATCAGCATCATTAGCGGTGTTCAAGATAAAGATGGATACATGGAAAGTGGAATTATTTCAGTGGTTAATCCTGCTTGATTCCAGAGATCAAATTTGATGATCAGAGAAGCCACGTCCTACAATACCCACTACAGTAAGTTTTACAGTCTAAGAATATGCTAATGGTTAATAAAGGATTCTCTGAATGAAACTGGATTTTGAAAAGAGATATGGAAACCAGGGTCTGTGGGCAAAAGCACTGGACCAAATTCAGCTCTTTTTGCTGACTGGGATGCTAGCTCCTTTTGCCTTGTTCCTTTGAACTTGTTCTCAGAGCATGTTCAACTACCTCCCAGGCTAAACAACAGATGCAGGACTTAAGCGGAAATTTTACCTGGTTCCAGACTGTTGCTGCAGGTGCATAAACTGCTCTGGCAAACACAGGTTTTCTTTTTATTTCTATGCGCATTTGTACCGAACTGCAGAGCTGAAGCCCTGCCTTGCTCTGCACTTAGGACGAAGAGCGGAGGAACAGGATGAAGAATGTGCTTGTCCTGATGTACAAGCAACCAGGATTTGCTCCTTACTACACTGGGATTAATGAACATGCCTATCATATTCTGGAAAGTATTTAACTGCCATGCCAACTGAAGCAAGAGCTATCCTCAGCGATAAGAACTACTTAGCAGACAGATATAATGCCTGTGTTGAAGTAAAAGCAAGTAAATCCCACCATAATGTGCTCCTGTACATACCGTGAAATCCTTCTCAAGGAAGCAGGGCCTGGGTAACAGAGTTTAAATCCAGTTGAGATGACTGGGACTGCTTTTCAGCTTTCTCTGACTCAGTAACCCAGCACAGGAGTACTGGAGACAAAGTACCAGAAGGGTGCTAGACGTGCAAAACATTTCACAGCCAGACTTGAACACTGACTCGTACCCATTGAGAGGTATTGCCTGACAGCTAATCCTGTAAACTGCTGCCTACTGTCACATGAAAAGCCTGCCAGATACTGCAGGTCCTTTTGCCTGATGAGTCCTCCCTTTCCGTGGACAAGCACAGAATCCATTTGCAGATTCAGATTCAGCTCTTTCCACCTCAAACTATCCAAAGAGTTTATCAGAAAGAAAAATGGGCAACCAGGCTGATGTTAGTGAGGGGCAAGTGTCCTTTCAAAGTCTATGAAATGCACAAAGATGTTTCAAATTTTACGTCAAATACTTTTAGTAAAGAGTGGAGATCTGTCATGCAAAAACAGGGCCCACCCTGTGCTTGAGACCCTCTGAAATTGTTCAGGAGTTTTTGGGATTACAAGGAAGAGCAGAGGGGGTGATGCAAGAAGCATCCTCAGAACTGTGGCCTAAGAGCAAACAAACCACGAGTCCCCTGCAGTGTGGCATCTGCCATGCAGTGAGTGTCAGCTGTTTAGTGCTTTGCAGGCAAAAAGAGTGCTGATTTTTCTGTTCTCCAAAATACCGTAAACTGCCAATGCAATAGTCACGCATGGGATACATATTTAGTCCAGGTGAGGATCTTCTGGGTCTCAAAAAGTTGAATAACCAGGCCATGCCTCATGACAAGGCAGTAGCTTGTGCATTCATGGCTAACAGTGTATAAAAGCTATAGCGAATTAAAGCAATTTGAGGAATACTATCGTAATTGATTATGGTATTTCCACCTGTTGGACTAACTGCTGTACTAGGAGTCCCTGTGTGGTTGACTTTCATCCCTGCATGAGGGGATGAGCACAAGAGATGATATATTCCAGTCATTTTACTTGAACTAAAAATGTCGTGCAAGTAAAACAAAAGCTACGTGGCACTTCTTCCCAAGGGCCTGGCTTTCAGACAGAGCAAGAGGCTGTCTTCTTGCTTTGTGGACTACTTGGAGGCTGCAGTACTCAGAGGAAGTGTTTACACCGAGGAGCTGGACATGAGCTCTGGAGCTGTGTTCGATGGTAATGCAACAGTAATCTATGCACAGAACAAGGTAGAAATCTTGGCAGGCCCCTTACCAGCTGTAAGGTTATGTCACACTTCAGTATAAGCAGCCGCTGCAGCTTTCTGAAAGGTCTGGAGGGTTTAAGAGCTACATTACAGCAACAAAACACACTCAGAAAATGTCAGTGTGACAATTCTGTAGGCTTTCAGCCTGAAACCTGCACATCCCCTGAGCGTACTCTGGAAGCCCAACTTACTTTATTTCTTTTTACAAGCCCTACCATGTGCCTGAAGGTCATCACCACTGACATTTCTGACCCAGGAAGCTCTTCAGGAGTCTCTCATGGTGTTTTGGGATGCTTCCACAGCAGATGGAAAGTTTCTTTCAGCACAGGGAATTGTCTGTGTACAGTAAAAATTAATGATGAGAAATGACAGCTAAATGGGCAGTGCTTATGAGGTAGAAAATACAGGATTTCAACTATCATCTCTGCTTTCAAATTTTCGTACTCCCCAAACCCTTCCCGACCATGTGTGTTTTGCCTTTTTCTACTGCTTCTGTGCCTTCTTATCTCCCTTGTTCCACCATTTCGTGTGCTCTTTGCAGCACGCAACATGGTATCAACAAGCTCCATTTTTCTCCAGCAAAGGAAGAAAACCTAAGCTTTGACTTTCTTCCCTTGCCTTGTGACTTTGCCTGTACTAGATGAGTGCACTGGTTAAAAAATAATCATGATTGGCATTCGTGCCAGGCGCAGAACTGATGCAAGATAAATCAATACGAACATGGGTTAAACCAGCTTCAGTACATCTATCATAGTAATTTACATAAGTTTAAATCAATTTAATTAAACTGACTCACTTTTCTGGTAGAGAGAAGGCTTTACAGTGTGCCAAATTTAATCCATTGACTGGATTAAAATAATAAAAAAGGGGTGGCTGGTGACTTTCAAGTTCAAGATGATGAGTGACTGGTATAATGGAGAAGATAGCTGGATGTGCTCTTAAAAGACAAAAGTTAAACAGGATGAAGAAACCTCCCTTGCAATGCAGTGGTGTGTGTGATAAGCATGATTACTCTGAATGGTTAACCCTGTGCATTATCAATACCTCTGTAACCCCTGTCTCTGGCAGACGGTCACCTTTAAGAAAAGCAAAAGCCTTTCCTGTCATCTGAGGCAGCAAAACTGATGGTTGCATATTCTTAGCTGGCCATTTTTACAGGGTAAAACTTTTTAGTTGAAATCACTTGCCCCTTTAAGCCACTTGGTTTTAGGGTAAGTCTTGCTCCTGGGGAATGTGCAATAATTCAGCATGAGTTTTACTTAAAAAGTTATATCAGTTTGGGGACCTGGACATTTAGCTCAGCACAGCTGATTAATGGTAACTTCCCAAGTTGTAGTTAGAGTCTTCTAAACATTCTAGGCCAGCCTAGACTTTGCTGACTCTCTGCAATACTTCCAAGTAGAATGACATTTACAAATTTCTGTATCATGGGGCAGTTTGGGACACACTAAAATGTGTCAGCCAGGGACCCCTGGCTGAAATGCTCATAGAAGAAAATGGTAGGCTATGAAGCCCTACACTTCCCAGGAGAACAATTTGCTTATTCCTGGGACCGATGTCATTTTTACCAAACCCAGTTTGGCAGAGCTCATTGGTTATGAATCAAAGAGTGACTTTATGTGAGAACTCTTCATCATCCTCTTTCCATTCCAGAGATGACCTCCAAGGAAACATTATTCTCAAGCCCCTCCATTACAGCGAAGATGACTTGTTGACATGTCATTATTGCTGGCAGTCCACATGCCTGCACTATGACCACTCTGGGGCTCACATCAGACATTGAGGTGGTGTTACTAACTTAGAATATTTCCCTGTAGAAAGGTCAGAGATTTTATGCACAGACCACATAGCAATGCAAACGATGCTCTATTACTCCCCAGATTGCTGAAGAATGTCCTATTTTTCTCTAATGCCCAGTCCACTTTCAGAGCACTTATCATTTGTATGACCAGGCTGGAAAATGTTACATGGATGTGGCTTTCTGTTGTTTGTCTTCCGTCCCTTCCCCGCTCCAAAACCATGTGGGGATTTTAGGTCCCTTGATGACTGACATTTCTTCTAAAACAAATTATTGAAGATTGTATACATGCACTTTCTCATTCTGGGTGAGACTTAATTAACTTTCACCAGGCTCTGATTTCCCAGAAAAACAAACTATTCCAAACTCAATAATAACAAGCCCTAAACAAATTAAAAAAATTAGGTTTTTCTGTCTGAGATCATGTAAGATTTCACTTCAGCACACAAACATTCTCATACAACTACCTCTGTTCTTGTGATCTCTGAAACTCGCAGGGACTGATTTTATTTGGTCCACTTATTCCTGTCTGGTTTCCAACTCTGCTTTTTTTCTCCAGAGCCTGAATGATATCTAAGGAGCAAATCATGGCAAATAGCTCCTGTCTTGTCTAGCTAATTGCTACACTGACACTATGAGCAACAGCAAAAGAAACAAGATGGGAGTTTGAACAACAATAATGCAAAACGTTAGGTAAAAGAGGCATAAAAGGAAAAAGGCAGGACTAGAAAATCGTCAGTGTTGCACTTGTATCGCATCCTTCCTACCATGTTTAATAATTCTCTCTCCTAATCACAGAACTGCCTGTCACAGCGCTTCCTCAAGATTGCCTGCTATCTCGTACCCCACAAGTAAGTACATTTTGTCGGTACATGGAGACTCCCGAATTACTGGCCACAACTATTACAGTAGTAGTCTGATGCTTTTCTCCATCCACTTCTATCAAGCATTTTTGTTGTGTCCTATTTGCTTCTCTTATCCTTCTTGGCAATGTGCAGTTTAGGATAAAATGGTTTTGTCTGTCTTAGCAAAGTTACATGTAACTGCTGCCGGCTTGAGTCTTATGTGGTGTGCATTTAAAGTCTTACCAAGCTTTCGCCTTGATTGGTGAAAAAGGGAAGGTTCTCACTGAGTGTTTCCCGTTACCAAGAAATAATCTTCAAACATATTTGGAGCTCTGTTATAGTAATTTGCTGCCCAGCTGTCGTAGTCCATCAAAAAGTTAGGGTTTTAAAGCTGGCAGAAGACTAACAGCAAACTACATGGGTGAGCATTGGCCTTTTCTAGCAAGGAGGTTACTGAGGCTTGAATCCATTCCGTCACACCCACAAGAAATAATGAGTTTGAATTTAGAGAGCACCATCTCTTGCACTGGTCTGGATAGCTACGACGCAGGCACAAATATTGGGGGTCTTGAAAATAGCTAAGAAATTACAGCTGGATTATGATTCAGTCCAGCTAGGCTCCAAAAGTTTGGACTGGTAAATTCAACACCAAATCTGAGTATCCTGCACCGGTAAGCTCAATTTTGTTGAAAATTTTGTTTCCAAAGGAGGGAGGGGCTGTTAAAAGTTGTACCCTGATTTTGTGGCTTTATGAGACAAGGTCTCATATGGCAGTACCAGCCCAAGGCGTTGACATCCTCCTCTCCTCTTCCCCACTGCCCTGTCTCTTCCTACTGCTCTGCTCAAAGACATCGCTGCCTGAGGCGCATGGGCACGGTTGTTTCTACAACACTGTGAACATTCTCAAGGGGTCTTTCTAATAGGCCATTTTTAAGCCAGGCTGGGTCTGTGTTGGGTTTGCCTGAAGGTCTCGGGTGCGAGGGGAGCTGGGCAAGCAGCGGCGAGTGGGGCAGCAGCCCCTAAGCACTGCTGGTAGTGCTGCTGTTGGAGACTTCGTGTCACAAAACCACGGCCGAGGAGAGGACTGCCAAAGGGCTGGGTGCCATCAGACTCCAAAGGCACAGGGAGAGCCCGCTATGATCCCCTGTCACTTGCGGTTTTCAGATTTCTACTCATTCGGTCAACACAGAGCAGCGCTAAATTAAATACTTGACTATTAAGGTCGATTAAGTGACCTCATTTGCAGAAGTGTAGCTCCTACTGGTGTCACATTCCGGGTTAGAAGCCAAATTTCTGGAGTTGGTTTCATAAAGCATGGGACCAGATTTGTCTTCTGGCAGAACTGCACCCCATCAGAAAGGGGCTTTGTGCCTGCTTCAGGAAAGCCCTGCCTGCTGCCTGATGTTCGTGCATGGAGATTATCTCTGCTTCCTCACCTGTAAAAAGATAATTACACTGCCCAACTTTCTAAAGAGCCTTTGCGTCTCCAGATAAAATGTACTACAGAGAGGCACTACATGAATTATTCAGGCTAAATTAAATTAATGAAGACCGTGGAAATTCAGTTGCTTTTGTTTCTTTTTTTTCTGCGCTAGGTTTAGATCCTGCAGTGGCCTTTGTGGTCTCAAAAGATTCTGAAAGCAGAGCACTGCTAGCTCACAGCTCTGCTGAAAATATTTTCTTCATTGTCTGAAAATATATTAATTTAATTATTGACGAGCCCATTTGTGAGAGAGCTATTGAAGCATGACCAGCTCACCACAGTGTTTTCTCTAACCATAGGCTGCCACAGGGAGTGAAGAATGGAAAGTCAATGCAATCTCTGCGAGACAGCAAGATGGATTTATGAGGAATTACAGGCTGGTTTATAAGGAAAAAACGATCACTTGGTCAACAATGTAGGTCTTGCACCAGCCAGGAAGAACCTAGACAGAACATGTACAATGTCACTCCAGGATGCCTTAAATCCTTTGCAACAGTGCTTTTGGGTTAGCTGTGCTATTGTCCCTGCTCAGAGCCTCTGTGTGCAGCCCCTCTCTCTTCCTCTGTCCCCAGTATGCCAGGAGATGCCTCCTGGATGAAATTCTACAATTCTCACCCCAGAATTTGGGATGCAGGGCTGCCAGCACTGGAAGACATAAAGGTCTCCTTCTGGCAGCCTACAACAGCAGCTTAACTGAAATAAAAACATGATTTATTCTGCCAAAAAGCTGCACAGCTCTTAGTCGAATGGATTTAAGAGAGGTGCCTTACACGTTATTTTTGTACTCATACTTAACTTTCCTTGTTGGAGCTTAGGCAGACCTGGCATTTTTCCCCAATATGGAGAAATGGAAGCTGTCCATCACGCTTGCAGCCTGGTTCCCCTGATCAGTTTATCTTTTTTTAACATATCTTTAGCTTGTCAGCTTTTCCCAGGCCACATAATCCCCTGCCCTTTCCTGGAATCTCGGAGGTGTTAGGGGCTCCTTTGAAAGCAGGCTCATCTACTGGAGGAGTCTCCCAACCTGGCTGGGTAGAGACAGACATTGTTATCTTCACTCCTTTGAAGCTGCGTACCTGAGCCTGGCTTAACCGGGTCGTTATTTTACTTCTCCTTGCTCAGATCTGTAACAAGCCCTTTATTGCTTGCTTTCAATTAACTCTATGAATTCAGGTGAGCAGCAATAGGAAACATGGGGAGGGGGCAGGAGGAGCTGTATAGCATTAATCAAAGGATGGTGCCGGCATTTCCCCATTTTGCCCCACCTTGTTACCATCGGCTTCCACGTGATCCTGAAAACAGGGATTCTTGCCTAGAGCCTATAACAAACAACCTGTCACCACTGGGTTTCTGTTTATTTTAATTAACAAAGGGCTAATTTCTGGCTGGCACGCAGCGGAGCGGAAAGGCGGGAGGAGACCAGGCTTGGCCATGCCACCCCCTCCCTGACGCTTTGGCGAGGCTGGGCTGAGCCCTGGTGCCAGGTGGGCCCCCGCCGGACCCAAAACCATGCCCAGAGCTGTGGACACAGCTGGGACATGGCCCCTACCCCTGGGAAGGGCAGGGGATTTATAATTCATTGGGAAGTACCTACTTACTTACCAGCCAAGCCAGCAGCTTTATTTTTCCAGAGGCAGGTCTCAGACCCAGACACACACTGTGCTGCTGGAAGGGAGTGAGGGAGGGAGGGAGGGAGGGAAGAGAAGGCAGCAGCTGCTCGAGGTGAGGTTTTGGCAGCCGGCGAGGACGTCCACTGCTTCTGTGCATCCACCAGGAGGAAGCTGGAGCTGGGTGCAGCCTGCCTAAAATCTGAAGGGGAAGGATGCGGTTCAGGGAGACCCCACTATCCATTTTCAGTGCCTTCTCCCCTTCCTTTTCTCGGGGCGGGTGTGCTTCAGGTTAAAAGCAACTGTGTTTCGGAGTAACTTTACTGAACCACTGGAAACAGGCAGACTGCCAGGGGAAGGCTGTCTTGTGGACCCCAGCTGCCGTTCCATGGCAGAGTAAGGTGGGGCTGTGACCCAAGGGTGGTGGGAGCACGGGCTGCGCCGTGAAGAGGAGCCATGCCTTGCCCTGCAAAGGGCTTCATAGTGTCTCCCCATAGGGGACAACTTCTGTGTCCAAGACCAGGCTGTGGCTTAACTCAAGTGTTTGATGCCAGCTGCTAGCTACAAGGGTGCAGGGGTGGTGGTGTGGCTCTCTAGCTGCTGAATGGCCGCAGGGGACTTCTGTAGTAGGGTGCAATTAGAGAGTGCGCATGTTTTCCTTTGCTCTGGTCCGTGGCAGATGTCTCTGAACCTGCCCAGCACCTCAGCCACAAGTGGCGAACTAGAACATAAAAGCATTACATTTTTGGAAGCACCATGATTATTTTTTTTAAATTCACAAAAATAATTCCCAGCCGTTAGGAATGCTTCTAGAAAATCCATTTGATATTCCAGGTTTTTGAGGCAAAATGTGAACAAAATGGTGAGCAAGTATGGATGTTCTTGGTTAGCTATCCAGTGAGCTAAGGGTGTTTTCTGCACTTCTTGTTTCCCATGCAGTGAGAACAACGGAGTGCACGAGTTCCCCACTTTCATTATCTGATCGCCTCCAAAAATAGGTTCCTGCATATTTCATCCACCAGAAAAATTCGAGAGAGAGAAAAGACCTACTTTTCTTTTTTTTTTTTTTTGTGCCAGTTATGCCTGAAGCCATGCAGCACTCCAAGCAACTACTGAGCAGCTTTCATACTTTCTCCTGCTTTGCAACAAGTCAGCTACATAGATGTCAGGGCCCTGAGGGCAGCCACAGGCCTAACTGCTCCTGACCAGCCTCTGCTGTGGCCACCTGGGGCCAGGAGCCCCATTTCAGCTCAGCCTGGGGCCGTCAGTCCCTGCCCCAGTGATGCTGCAGCAGTGTGGGTTGTATGTTGGGACCCCTGGGTTGTATGTTGCAGCCTTGTCTCTGGTCCTGTCTCCAGCCTCCTCTCCTTTAGCTCCTGATGGGAGCCCCGAGATGGACCTTGGCCCCGATTCCTTGCTCTCCCTCTCAGGGGCTGTTCATGGACCTTGTTATAGCTGTCGTCTCTGCCCACCATGGTCAGACCCTGTGGGGCAGCACCCGCCGGGGAGGACATGTCCTATGCTGGGGTCACCCTTAGGTCCCAGCTCAGCCCTCTTTGGGAACAGCTGTTGCTCACTGAGAAGCAGTGGAAACCAGCTCTGACAACACAAGTGTGGAAAAATAATGGTAACTAACCACCTTCATCTTGCAGTATTTCTGTATGCAGGCAGTAAGACCATTACTGGCTCTGTGCTAATTGATCAGAAAACATCTCCTGCAGCCTGGGTCACGTGTATTGTGCTGGCTTTGCAGAAACGCAAGAAGGAAGGGATGGAGCTCGAACTCCAAGGTGTTCTTGTTATAGAGCCATCTAAAAGTCTTTAAAACACCCATTTAACTGTCTGTAATTTTAGTTATATAGCTTACTAATTATCTGTCTTGTGGCAATGCCTGATCTTACAGCAAGTAAGAGACTAACAAATTCAGTTGTCTCAAGCCTTTTCTCATTTGGCACGTGCTCCATCCCAGAAGACCTTCTCCAGTTCGTTGATACCTCTCTCCTACTGGAGGACAAAGCGAGTGCTCCAGCCGTGTGCTTGCAAGCGCCCAGCCATGGGGAGAAATTGCTCCCCTTGGCCTGTGGTTGCCCTCTGGCTGCCAAACGAGCCCAGGTCAGCCAGGCTCACTGAGATGTTCATGTTTTCTCTGCCTGTTCACCCCCTCTCTTCTGAACTCTCTCCAGCTGATCCTAACTTTCCTGAGGATGCTTAAAAATAACAGCAATGCCCACCCGTGGAGAAGGTATGTCATGAGATATGATGTAGCTCCCGCACAAGGCACCACTTGGTGGATGCTGGGGGGACAGGGACAAGCCTGTGAAGGTTGGAGTTACCTGCACATGAAGTAAATTGTTTGTCCCTCTGTGTGAGCTGATCACAAAATGGACACAAAGCTCAGAAGCAGCTTGCAGAATACAAACAAGACAATCATAATGATGACTGATCTTGCGACAAGTCACCTTGTTAATTCTCATTTTTCCCAAGTATAGAAATGCTGACATTTCTATCTTTTCTTTAAAAAATAGTTGCATGCCTTATGAACAGGAGAGCTGAAGCCAGACCTCCATACCCTTCTTACATTTTATTATTTGTCAAAATAACATTTGGTAGAAGCAAGACTGTGACAGAACACAGACTTTTATAAATATTGCCTAAACTGCACCCCTAACTTTCTCTCCTTTCCTTCATCCTCCTTTCCATTTCTTACTTACTCTTTTCCTTTCATCATTTTCATTTCCATCTGACTCTTTCTTTTATTTCTCAAAATCACTGGTCCTTCTCCCGGTTAATTTAAGCTTCTGAAATAGCTATGAAAAAGCTTTTTTTTCCCAAAGAAAAAATAAAATGCTGACATCAGAAAATAAATCACTTCTAAGAATACCACTACTAGCATTTCATATTCAGCAATAAAAGACACAAGGGGCAAAAAGAAGTTAACTTTTAAAAAGTTATTAATAGAAGTATGGTTTAAAAAAGTCTTACTGGAAGAAATAAAATTTATATATAAACATATATATATAAGAAGAGGTAATTGTAAAATATCTACTAACTCTAAGTGGGAAACAGACATGTGGAGTATCAGATTCTCAGTCTAGTTCTTCCTTCTCCTTATATGAGTTAATTTTTTTTCTTCAAAAAGAATTTATCCAGCACAAAGCAGATACTCAATTTGTCTTTGATTGCCCACAGTTTTCCCCACTGATACTGAGTCAGGGAATACCCAGAGGAACAAATTCAAATTATGAGGTGAAATATGGGAAAACAGAGAGAGAGAGAGAGAGAGAGCACGGATGAGTGAAATACTAGAACTTCATTTTTATGTTTGCAAAATCTTGCCTTTTCCAAGCCTTACTCCAAGGGTGCAATTCATGTGACTTAACCATTGCCATGCAGGGCTGTCTGAGGTGCTGTAGAGTGTCACACCAGTCTCCAGCTGCTGTGGCAAGTCCAAGCTGTGTGGCAAGTTTTGTGCCATGGCTCTCAGCCTCGTGCAGGTGTTTTGTGTACCTGAAATGGCATGCGTTCTCTCTGTTCAGGCACTTGAACTGCTCCCTTAGTCTTGATATTGCAAAAATGTCAGTGGCAGCCACACAAAACTCCCCATATCAAAGGACCGGTAAAGACCAAGAAGCTTGCAGGCTTATGTCTCTCACCTTATTTTCCATATCAGCAAATTATTTCAATAGTGCCATGAAGTGCAAAAGGAGATGGATGCGTTGTGGAGTAGAGAAGCCTAGTGAAAGGCAGTCCCAGAGACTGCACACAGCCAGGACCAGACCCCAGCCTCAGCCCAGGGCCCCTCTGAAGAAAAGGGAGGTCACACTGTTCCTGCGGTAGCGTGAGCCATGCCAGCCTGTTCGGCACTACGCAAAGTCCCAGAGAAGCAGGTCAACACAACAACGAAATGCAACCCTGATGTCTTGTTTATTTGCAAGGAGGGGAGAAAAGATGCTGCTGCTGGTTGCAAATGAAAATGTGTTTTAGTACAACAGTACTCTCTGAAGGATTTATTGTATTCACCCATCATTATTGTTAGCTACGTGTCCTGGCATATATCATGTGTGCTTCAGAAAGCTCAGATTCTCAACATTTCCCACATTCCTAACAGCTAAAACTATCTGATCCCCCATGGGACAGCTGGATTTGCAGTGCTATTCAGCAGTCACAAGTATTCCTCCTCGGCTTTTCATGGAATACTGAGGGGATGAGCTACCACAATTAAATGAAAGAAAACATTAGCACATATTAAGAAACCAAGGAAAGATGGGGCTTTCTTGCAGGACGCTCATCTGCTTAATTTTGAAATCCCACAACTTCAAAGAGACTGAGTAGGAATGACAAATTGGAAAAATCCTTTCCTACAAAAGGAAGGCACATACCTATATTTCATAAGCCATTAGAATCTACATTGTGAATACCATCAGAAGCAAAGGATGTGCAGTCTGTTAACTACAGATTAAGTTTACTGACAAAACACTCTTACCTGGGAATACTTACGTCATCAACAGAGATTAACGCCGTCTTTAATAACCTGATTTACTGGATGCCAGTTTTTTCTATAATCCGCCCAGTGGCTGTGCGTCCAAAGGAGTGCCCGCCTCAGGTGGCTGCCTGCTGGACGAGCAACTCAGGAGTGGAAAGAAAGGAGAGGAGAAAGTGAGTTTTCAAGGGATCTGCTCGAGAATGAATTTAACCATAATGCTAAACCCCACAGTAACCTGTCATGTCCCCAGTGTGCCTTTACTTGGTTGAAGTCCAGGCGGTATGTGGAGCCTAATTAAGCCCGCAGATGATTCTTCCCCTACCAAGTTCACCATCCTTGGTTTAGGCTGTTGTTGTCTTCAAGCTGCCTTTTTCCGTAGAGGGGACTAGAGCATCTACTGTCAGAAATACAACACAACCCACTCCCTCTGGAAGTACCACGCAAAGAAATAGCAAATAAAATCCAGAGGCTTCCTTTGTCCCTATAGCAGGATCCACTTTTTAATCCCCATTAAAAGAAATAAATCTCAGCCAGGAAGCAGCCCCAGCCCCCATCCCACTGCTGGCTCGCCTGCGAGGGCTGAGCTGGGGCAGAGCAGGCACAGGGAGGGAGTCTTGGAGAGGGGCACAAGCTGCTTTGAGGGGCACTGCCACTGTAAGAAGTGCATACATAGAAGCAGATGTCTGGGAGCGATGAGATCCATGGGCAGGGATGCATCTTGCTCCTCGCCCACCTCATGGCAAGGAGCATGGCCACAGGTGAAAAGATGTTACGGAGACTGCTTTTGCCCAGCTTACACTCCAGCAAACTTCCTTTTCCTTCCTTCTATCTAACTTTGCTCACAAGTCATTAAAGCTCGCTTGGCAGCTGTTTGTGTGGGAGGCGGAAGGCTCCCGGCCCTTGAAGTGACACGGTGCACCCTGCAAAGGGGAGGGCTCGACAGTGAAGGCAGCACCCCTTTCACACCACAGCACAGAAACAGAGGCAGCAGAAATTCGTTTTACACTGAAGAAGAAATCCCGGGTACCAGGAACTTCAGCTTTACTTTGGCCAAAATTGTTTCTGCGATTTTGTCGACTCACTTCCACACTGTAGGATTCACAGTAAGAGCAGCGCCTGGGGCTGCCGGTGATGCAAATCTCCCAATGCCAGAAGTTACCTCCCAGGATAGAAAACTAATATTTCTTCTGTTCAAGACACTATGTGACCTCTTTTAATTGTTTTGTTTCCATTGCCTTTGCCTTCTCTGAGTGCCTACAACACAGGATGGTAAACAAAGGCACCAGTTTCCTTATAACAAGGCATTGTGCTGACAATACATTGCATTTATCTTCAGGCTTCACTTTGGGGGATGTCCAGCCTCCTCCGTACTGAGCTTTCTTTCTTTTCTTTTAATGTGGCTTCGGAATGATCGGTGTCCCTGGAGTGTCTGTTACTCCTCTTTCACTGTTTTTTCTTCACTTCAGAATGTGCAACCCTCTTTTCCTTTTCTTCTTTTTCTTTTTTTTTTTTTTTAAATTCGCCACTTGAGAAGGTAGAAAAATCAATGGATTTGTGAGGCAAAGGTCCTTTTTTGAACAGTTTTGAGAGGTGAATATGACATAAGCAAAATAATTACTTTCTCAAGTCAAATTGGCTCAATTCTGGCTGATTGCTTTTTTGAAGCTAGATTTCAATACAACTCTGATCAGATCAGACATTTTCCATAGATAGTATTTTTGGCCTGTGTGTTATTTTAAGCCTATCATTACCATGGGACTTGAATTCATTTGGAACTCATTAATAATCAGTATAATTCCTTTTCATTAGAAATTTCTTATTGGAGAAACTACTTCTGATGTAAAATATAATTCCCATGGAGCGACCATCTTTGTAGATATACAGCTGGTGACGATGAACTCATACATAACTTTACATTAAACTAATATTCCCCAAAATAATAAAAAGCCTTAATATATTCCATGCATAGTTAATATAAGATCAGAAGGACGAAAGGTACAGGTGGAAATAGGATCATTTTCCTGGTTATCAGAATTCCCCTTTTTTGGTGTGGTACACTAGAGGGATTTTATGTTGCATATATATGCATCTTTCTCTGCACAATGTATTTTTCTGCCATGTATAATGGAACTCACAATGAGAAACACTGACATAGCCAATGACGACAGAGTCCTTCCCAACATTAACACAATGGCTAGCAGTTCATCATGTCTGAAGAGAAGATTTTAGAAATCAAAGACACTTGAAAGCCTATGAAAGAGAGGGTTAAGAAAAAAAGAGCACTTTCTTCTTGGAGAATAGACTGCAATCTTCTCTATTTTTCTCTAAACTTTCACTGAACAAACACATCTATACCTTGACCCTCTTCACAAGTTATAGTTTTTCTAGAAATACTTGTATGCACGCTGACAAAGCTGAGCACAAGTATTCATGCTTCTCTCAAGGAGTGTCAGTATGTCACATTTCCCTGAACAATGACGGGCTGTAGTGGGGGGAGAGATTTTAAATAGCTTTGAAAGAACGTGGAACAATTCCCTTGTTTTGTATCTCTTCTGTGTGTGTATCTACTCCAACATGTGATGACAGAAAACAAACACAATAGTTCTGGCTAAATTTGGAGAGACTGAAATTTAAGAAAGAGCCTTTTCTATAGCCACACTTCTGCTGATAACTTCTGAATTCTTTACTGTAACATGAGGAGGAAAAGCATAGTTAGCCAAAGCTGGGTCTGGAAGCAGATCTCCATATTGGAAGGAGGAGGAGGACAGGGATGAGGACATGTCCCATGAACAATTAATTGTCTTTTTTGCTGTCCAGCTTTATCCTACTCCAAAGCTGGCAAGCATCTCTGGGCAAAAGTTTCTTTCAAATGTGTGCAATCACCGGTGGCATTTCTGTTGCAACAGATTGGGACATTTTTTCAAGAAAATCATGACTGCCTCTAACAGTATTTGATGACTCCTCTTTCAGATTACTTCTGTCATTCCTTCTGCCTTCGTGACTGGATGGAATAGGAGGCTGCCATTAACCTGTTCATATTAGCTTTAAATGTTGGCATGATCCATGGGAAAATAATTCCCACTGCACCATTGGCTGTACCAAAGTGGCAATGGCTCCGTGCCAGGCAAAGGACTGCACCTCATCTGCCCAAATGTAATGTGGAGAATTCTCTGCAAGCTGGTTGTCTAAACCCCTCGTTGGCCCGTGGCAACAAGTCTTCTCTGTCTAAAGTGGGCCTTTCTACAGAGTTCACCTCCAAAAACTCCCACCTTGGAAGTGCCAGTTTCTTTCTATGCAGCACGGTGGAAACCTAGCGGGCGCCTTGGGTAGGGGCAGCTTCCCTGTGTGAAATACTGCCAGGGGAAGTCAGTCCCACCCCCGGCGACAGTGCCCTGGGACCTCCCTTTAGTTTTCAGCATGAGGAGACCACGCTCCTGATAAAGCGCAGAGTTGCCTTAGACTCTTTCACACCTCAGATACACTGTGAGGAAAGAGACCTTCATCCTCCTAATGAGCAAATGTGTTCAGAGTAAATGCACTCCTTGAAGGGCGTTAATGCTTTCATCACCACTGGCTAATGAGCCTGAACTTGCACCTTGTACTAGATACTAATCAGATTCCTCTTTCTGTACTCTCTAAAGCAACCCAATTCAGTCTGCCAGCTGGCAGTGATGCTATTTTAAAATAACCGCACATGAGTGTTCTTATTCAATATTTGTGTCACAGGAGTTGGTAAAGGTCTGGTCCCAGGCAAGACTGGGGTCCGTTTTAATATGCACTGCACTCTTAATTTCTTTTAAGGTTATTATTAACTTATTCCATTTACAAAATCAAATAAAAAGCCTTTTAACTGAAGAGTAACTATTTCTTGTATAATGTAATTTGATTTTTTTCCCTCAAAATTTCGAATTACTTTGGCCCTGTTTTTTTTTCATAACCATTTGCATAATCTACAACACTTTCAGGACTTTCTTACTTTGCATAAATCAATTTCACTTCTTGTTCACCTCATCACTTTCAAGGGGATTCTTTTCTGCTTTACTGGACTTAAATTAATCCTCTGGAGGAAGCAGTGTCATGACTTGGCCAACATCAAAATCTGCATAATGAAAGCAATTTTTTCCATTTAAATTGGCACTCAAGAATATCACTGCTCATTAGCAGACTTTAGATCTTTTATTTCATTTTAAGTGAGAAAGACAAGCATTCTTTCCCTAATAGGAGTTTCTTGCATAAGAATTTATTCAGAGACCTTTAAATTTATTGCAGTACAACTTAGGTGCCTAAATAACTTTAAAAAACAAGTCTATGTGATTTGTAGAGTATTAGCATCACTAGCAAGACCATCAAAATTGCCATACTTGATCAGAGTGGTGATCTGTCTTGTTTGGTTTCTCTCTGGGGTCAAAACTGATCTGAGAAGATGGTTGAATAATGGATGAATGTGGAATCACTTACGATGAAAGGGAAATTTCTCCCTAATTCCAGGCACTCAGCAGATGCTTCTGCTGGTGATGATCTTAGATGAGGCTTAATATAAAATCTGTACTGAAACTTATAACTGAGAAGCATGCTCAGTATAACAGGAGAGCTTCAGAAAAAAAGCTCTTGGGCTGGAAAGGGGTGAGATGCTAAATCTGTGTTGCATGTCTCTCAGGTGCACACCTGCAAAGCAGCCACATCTGTTTCACTGGAAGTCTCCGGGGCTATTTAGCCTTCCAGGGTAGATGCTCTCACACTTTCCTGCAGCCTGAAGGCTTTATCATTAATAATTCCCTATTTATCTTTCACAGTTTCAAAAGAAGTATCTGTCTACGGGGAGGAAGAGCACTTCTTACCCTTGGTGCTGTAACACAGCTGCAGGATGATGCAGCTTGAGCTCCTCATGCACGTGTAGGCTTGGTCAGGCTCAAGAGCCAGAGGCTCCCCACTCTTGGCTTGTCTCTATGGCCATGCTTGAGGCTCTGCTATACCTGTTCTGCATGACTCAACTAAGGCGTCCCCAGACAACGCTACCGATTTAATGATCCCAGGCAATCTGCAATCCGCACTGATCTTTTCCATTCCATCCTGTCACATTTCCTTGCAAAATACATGTTTTACTGGTTTTGGTCCAGTTGTCAAAAATAACATTCCCTTTCTTTGTGAGATGAAGATTATTTTATTGACTTTTCTTGCAACTCACTGTTTCCATTTGAATATTTTATGGGATCAAGTAGCAATGCTATCTGCTTGCCTTTTGTTAAGTTTCCTGAGTTACAAATGAGAAGTTGCTTTTGTCTGCTAAATACGATGATAAAGAGCATTTAAACACTCAGAAGGAAGTGTTGATGCACCTACTTCTCTTGCATAAATGTGCATTTTTCCAGTCATTGTCTATTTCTTTGTCATTGCCATGATGTAGAAGGAACACATCAGAATAAACTGAGCCTCTGACAAGAAAATATACATTTCAGAAAGAGCATTGAAGGTTATGTTTAATTTGGTAACATTAGTGAAAGACTTTTTTAAAATTACATTCCTTGTTAGTATGTATTATTCCAAAACACATATCTTTGATTTTAGAAATTGTCAGAGGAAATGAATAATTTTACCACAGTTGTTAAATGCCTTGTTTGTCTTACATATTCAGTGCCAAATAAAAAAATCTGTTTATGCAAAATTTATTTATGCTAAGTCTTGAAAAAGATTTACATGCTAGAAAAGTGGAAGACATGGTGATCTTTTTTATTGCAAGACATGCTAAAAACAAAGCTTCCGTCTGACTTATTTCAAGGTACATATTTTTGTTTCGTCTTCCATCAGTCTTCCCCTAATTCCCTGATCTGCTGCAAAATAGACATAGGGGCAAAGTAAGTGTTTTTTACCTTAGATCAGCATTATTTTCTACTTTATTTATCAAATGTTTTTCAAATGAGATATCTTGGCTCATCAGACGTATAACTGAACAGAATTAATCCCTTTTGGAATATGTATCCTATTTATCCCAATATCTTTTTAGAACTGTATTTGTGAAGGTACTCACATTTTCTGCACTCATGGACAAGATGCTCGGAGCTGGGGCGAGAGGAGAAGAGCGGGGATAGTGACAGTCCCAAAATCATTTGGACACTGGCAGGGTGGAGAGGGGGAAGCTGAGTTTGGTTCCTTCACCCTCTGTGGTTTCAGGGCTTAGGTTGAAGTTACTGGGTAGTGCGTGCAAAGGCATGGTGTCAGTTGGACCTAAATCTTCCACTTCCTTGGTGACTATGCCAAATCCTTGGGAAGAGGGGAGCAGCCATGCTATTGAAAGACAGAGATGTTGCTTCAGCCCTTTGGATAAATATCGGTAAAGGTTCCATCCACTGCACAGCGCTGACCTGTGGACAGAGGCACCTGCCAGAGAGATGCAGTGGTTTGGATACAGCCTTGTGGTCAGCATTTTCTCTCTGTCAGCCTTGAGTGTCCTCCTGCTGACAGTATTATCACTAGGTGTCCCCTGTTCAGGCTGCTGTTTCCTTAGTCCCTAACCCTCTCCAAACCCTGCACAACAGGAAGCACAGGGCTGACGGTTCCCCTTCATGTCTGTAGCTGAAAACACTGACTTTCACTGACTGAGAATAAAGAATTTGACTTCTAACAGCTCTTAGGTTTTCAGACAGAAGAAAACAATTTGGCCATTTTATGCCATTGTGAAGAGCAGATCCTTGGACCATGGGGGTGCAAGAAGGACAGTATACTGCAAAACAGTAAAAAAGCCTACTGCAAAAAAGCTATGAGCCTAGCAGAGCTGAAGCTCCTACAGTCAAGATGGAAAATCTTCTATCTCCCCGAGCTCAGCTGATCATAGTAATAGGAAGCCAGAAAAAGATCCTGCTGCAGAGCAGTCAACTATAGCAGACTCTAATATTGGTGGGGTTTTTTTTTCTCCTATTTGTTTTAGGTTTTCAAATAAGAACAGAGAGCATGCTCTTCATCCCAGGAGCTTTCACTCTAATGGGCTGTTAATGAGCTGTCAATTACTTATGCAAAAGGAAACACACACATATGCACAGTTGCTATTCCTTAGCTGAAGTTTTGCTGTGTTTAAATGTTGGGGGTTATAACCTTCACAACTGGGTCACTGGCCCTACATACATCTTGCATGTAACACTTCAAGCAAAATTGTATATCTGAGGTTCATGGACTCATTCTCTAATCTCATGCAACACTGGCAATTCCCTGGGTAAACTGATATGTAGCACTTCTCTGCTATCGAGCAGTCGCAGCATATTAATCAATCCTCAAGCCCTCTTGTGAAGCACACTAGCTGTTAATCTTATTTCTAGAGGCACCGTCTCCTCCTTGACTGTGGATTCTTGAATTACAATGGCTAAAAAGCATTTCTGTCCATTCACAAGGGGAGCAGAAGCTAAACTTTCTTCCACCCAGCCTTTGTCATCCACACAGTGAGGACTGATCATTGTCATGAGCTTGACCTCATAATGAAATCAGTGACCTTGAAGGTGGCACAGGCAATACAAATCCTCTTGTTCACCCCAAGTTTAGAAGCCATTTGCCTGACTCCTTTGATCAGCTGCCTCATGAATGAGGAGCCCTCAGCAAGATGTGCCTGAACCACTTAAGTCGCTCCCTCCCATATGGCGCAGAGCAAGCATTTGTGTGGCCCAGGAGTATGGGGACACGGATTGCTAATCTCAGTACTTGGACTGCTATGGATCCTTTTCTTTCCTCAGGGCCCTCTCCTACATTTCCCTGCATATTCCACTCCCTATTAAACTTGTAGTCATCCCTGGGGTAGCCTCCAGCCCGGGGACCAACAGCATCCTACCACCCATTGCCTTCCCTGTCCCATCACCTGCCAGAACTCCCCATGCCCAGGCTGCCTGGGCAGAGCAGCAGGCAGAGGCACCGGCAGTGGGCGTGAAAAACAAATAGAAAGTGTAAAACAGTATAGAAAGGAAATTTTTATTTTAAAACTGCATTGGGTTTTTTTCCTGCTTTTATGTGTGTGTGTGTGTGACTTGACCATGTCAAACCAGCTTAACATCCTGGAATTAGCCAGGCTGCTAAGGGTTAAGGTATTTATGAACTTGTTAAGAGATGGAAACATTATGCACTGTTCACAATGTTTAATTTTAACTGCCACGCTAGAGAGAATCTTTGATTACATTATCAGTTTATTCTCATTGAATGTTAGCTGTTGTATCTTTTTTTTTTGTACAGTGCTATTTCTATGTTAGAAAAGATATTTCTCCTAATTGACTGGAAATGGAGGATTTTAATTAGCCAGCCTTTTCATGCAGAGGATTCCAGCTGCTGAAATTCTGGGCCAGTATAGGGTTAAGTGTCAGTCTAAAAGATTAATGACTTAACTGAAAACATTTTATCACAGATACAGGAAATAAATCCCGTTCCCATAGAGCCACAAACCGTGTGTGCCATTGAGGAATGGAACTGCACAAACCAATAACAACTGATTGCTCCTGCGCTGGCAAACGGCAGTGATAAGACAAAAATCATTATAAGGATCAAAGTGTCTGAGCTCCTTGGCCAGCGCTGATGCTGCGGGGCTGAAATATGCGGCGCGCTGCCTACCTGGGGGTGACTTTCTCTAGAGATGTTCAGAGCCTGTGCCCTCAGCTGGCTTCCTCAGGACAGGAAAGCAGGGATATGTGCTTTCATGCTGGGTTTTAGTGCGTGAGAATACCCCCTGCTGCTGTAGCAGGGGTGGTGTTTAATCAGAGTTTAAAGCTGTGGTTTGGATTCTCAGGGGCTGCTGCTGGGATGGACGCGATATGGACTTTGAGCTTCAGATCCCCAACCAGACACATACTGAGGAACCAAATGTATCAAATTTACAACAGCTCTGAATTAAGTGCTTTTTATTTTTATTGTTATTTCCAATTTCTCCTCCTTCCTTAAAAGTAACAAAACACCCCACCTTTCCCCACACGCTTTCCCCTCCCTTGTATCATTCAGCACATAGCTGGCTGCGACTATAACAAGATGCAGAAAACGATGCACCTCCTGACTGACAGTTGTGTCCGGAGAACATGCAGGAGCAAAACGGACAGAAATCTCTCCTGGAACACAAATATTTAGCAGTTACAAGAACAGCGCACTGAACATCACATAAACGTTTGGCTGCATGTGTTTTAAGGCATGCTTGCCCACGGATAAGGAAATTAATCTGATGTTTAGATTAGGTTCGTGTCTACACACTGTAAGTACGGATTTAGTGGCTTTTTGGCCAGAAATAAAATCAAAGATGCGCAAAACCACAAGCTTTAAAATGTTCTCTTTTCCAGGACTAAATCCTTAAGTTGTTAATTGTTAAACAGGCAAAATTTTGTCTCGATGAGGACAGGAAAATATCGCTCCTTCACCCACAGAAAAATGCATCTTGGCTGGGAGGGTGACTCCTCTGGAACTGCTGCCTCACTGGGAACATTGACCTCCTCAGGAAAAAAAGGACATAAAAATAAGTCCATCAGGGCAAGAACTGCATCATTTTGCACTACAGTCTCATTTTTCAATGCAAGATTGCACTGTAATTTTGCAAAAGCAGCTCTCAGTAGTGGGAGGCATCTTTATCCTAGCAGGCTGAGGGGCATAAAAGGTCCTGATCCTCAAGGAAGGCCCTGCACACCAATACCACGGACATACACAAAACCTCCACCTACTTCAAAAATATTAGGCTGCAAGAACCAGGCACTGAAAAGGAGAGACAACGTGGCAGTTGTTTTGACAACTTTAATTCAGTCCACTTACGTGACTGTTACAGCACAGTCTTGTCCAACCGTTCTCCCTTGGTCCCCTGCACTGAGAAGTGCATGGGAGAAGGCAAGTTACTTGTTGAGCAGATGGTCAATATTTTATTTTATTTCCTTTTTTCTCCAGTTCATAGGCCCAGGCCTTGTCTACTGCAGACTTTTCAAATCAGCTCTGAATAAAGATGTGTCTATTTTCTCCTGGCCTTTTCTTTAGCCTTCATCTTTATGTCTGCCTGCTTCAGACACTGGCTGATTCTCACGGCTTTGTAGATACTGCCTCCTTTGGTGGGTGGAGGATGGAGGTACTGAGAGATCAAGGTCAGGGTGGTGTGTGCCTGACTGAGGCAGCTGGACCTACTTTCCCTTGAGCAGCACACACAAGAGCAGGTTAGGTGTTCAGGACATTGCTCCCATCTACTTCAGCTGCAGGTATTCTCATATCTACAATGGAGGGGAAAAGGAAAAAAAAAAGAGCTCCAGGATGATCCCACAGAAGAAGAGGAACGTCAAATTCATTACAGTAGGCTTAAGTGACTGGACTTTGCAGTGATGAATAGGAATAATGGAAAGATGATTCAAGAATAGCCAGACCTCTCCTATGAAGACAGGCTGAGGGAGCTGGGGTTGTTCAGCCTGGAGAAGAGAAGGCTCCCGGGATACCTTATAGTGGCCTTCCAGTCCCTGAAGGGGGCCTACAGGAAAGCTGGGGAGGGACTGTTTGCAAGGGCATGTAGGGATAGGATGAGGGGCAATGGTTTTAAACTAGAGCAGGGTAGGTTTAGATTAGACATTAGGAAGAAGTTCTTTGCAATGAGGATGGTGAGACACTGGCACAGGTTGCCCAGAGAGGTGGTGGAGGTCCCATCCCTGGAGACATTCAAGGCCAGGCTTGATGAGGCTCTGAGCAACCTGATCTAGCTGAAGATGTCCCTGCTTACTGCAGGGGGGTTGGACTAGATGACCTTTAAAGGTCCCTTCCAACTCAACACATTCTATGATTCTATGACTCCAGCTGGTACTGCTGCACTATGGAGGGCCAGTAACAAAAGCTCTGCCAGGCACTGGGGAGCACATCAGAGGAATTTAACCTGTCCCAATGCGGTGCGTGGTTTTTGCTTCCCAAGGGCAAAGCATATGTGAGAAGACTTGCCCCACCATGCAGCCCAGCACAGCTGCCTGTTCCTGTCACAGCTGGAGGGTCTCCTCAGTCAGGTCCCACCAACAGGAGATCTGCACTGCAAGGGTGAAGGAGCAGCATCGCCTTGTGTGGGAAGGGGTCCCACTGGGACATCTTTGGGTCCCAGTTCATAGAATCATAGAATGGTTCGGGTTGGAAGGGACCTTAAAGATCATCTAGTTCCAACCCCCTGACATGAGCAGGGACACCTCCCACTAGACCAGGTTGCTCAAAGCCCCATCCAACCTGGGGATGGAACACTTCCAGGGATGGGGCATCCACAACTTCCCTGGGCAACCTGTTCCAGTGCCTCACACCACGGTTCTCCTGTACTTTTTCCTGAGTTAATGAGCTGTAAGAAGGAATCTTCTTTTTATAGAAAGTTACACAAAGAAGCTACACAAGTTCTTTGGTTCTGCCTTTGCATCCCAAAATATATAACTTTCTTCCTGATACTGTATGATCTTCAGTTACCATACAAAAATAAATTATCTGCAGGAGAATGAGGGCAAGCTGAAAACTTATTTATCACCCAACCATTATAATGTGGTTGATGATCAAACAACCTGTGAAGCTGAGATAATTTTCTTCATCTTCAAGTAGCCACTGGAAAGCCTCATTACATGCCTGAAGTTGCATTGCTTAGCAACAACATTTCAGAAATTCAAGTTATCAGCATGATCACTAATAAGACAGTAAGCTGCAAAAGAATCCTGAATAAACTAGATGCATTTGCATTTCAAAATAAATGAGAGTAAATGTCAGATTGTGTTTTGGAGTATAGGAACTCTTCTTAGCATAGATATATTGCATTTACTCAAGCATTTGTACGATGGAGACAAATCTGAAATGTTTCTAAAATTTTATAAATACAGCATGTCTGTGAGCTCCAGATATTTTACTACTCTTCAACTGCTAACTTCAGCTAAAGAAGTCTGCTATCAGAAAAACACGCTGTCAAAGTATAGCACACACAAGAACAATTAGAAGTGGTATTTTCCCCGGCAGGACACGACTATGAACAGGATGAAGATACAATTAGCATGCTGCAATACGCAGGGTCCATTTGAAGGACCATTTGGTTTATTCAACCATAGTTTGTGAACACTTTTTTAACTTTTACACATACTCGGGAAGGAGTTAGGTTAAATGTCATAGGAAAAACCTTTGTGGCCTCTGTGTAAAAATGTAGACAGTTAAGAGTGTTTCACAAAACCAGAGTAATTCTGGGATTTTTCAGTCGCCCTGGATTTCTGGGGAAATGTACAGAAAACAGAGCCATAGGAATGCTCAAAGTAAAGGGAATGATAGCCTAAGCCTATCTGTGACATGTTGCCTTTCTCACCTGGTCATAATTTTGAGCTGATCAGCAACCAAGAGCAAAAGTACCTGTCAGCAACCACAAAGCAGCTGGTTTGAACTTGTCCTCTTTTTGTCTCCAGGGAATTCACTTGAAACGTTTCCGTCACTCATTCTCTCACAGGCAGAGCATTTAGGGGAAAAACCCACTTCTTCCTGTTCCTTCTACAGGCAAGCCTCACTTACCTACCATCATCTTACCTACCTACTTGTAGCTAGTAGACGTCTTCTCTAGCCAGCATGTGTATGGATATTCATAGAACCATAGAATCACGGAATGGTTTAGGTTGGAAGGGACCTTAAGGACCACCTAGAGCCATGGGCAGGGACACCTCCCACTAGACCAGGTTGCTCAAGCCCCATCCAACCTGGCCTTGAACACCTCCAGGGATGGGGCAGCCACAGCTTGTCTGGGCAACCTGTTCCAGTGCCTCACCACCCTCACAGTAAAGAATTTCTTCCTAAGACCTAATCTGAATTTCCCCGCTTTCAGTTTAAAACTGTTACCCTTTGTCCTATCGCTATATTCAGGCATTTCCAAAAGATGCCCATCCCACCTGCACAAAACCTCCTCTTTGGCTGCAGAGGAAGCCTCCTGGCCAGCTTTGAATCATTGCTTCAAAATGTGCTCATTGAATCATAGAATCATAGAATCATAGGGTTGGAAGGGACCTCTGGAGATCATCTAGTCCAACCCCCCTGCCAGAGCAGGGCCACCTAGAGCAGGTTACACAGGAACGCGTCCAGGCGGGTTTTGAATGTCTCCAGAGATGGAGACTCAACTACCTCTCTGGGCAGCTTGTTCCAGTGAACTAGAGAAGATGAATTTTTTTTTCTAAGAGCACCACTGGGGACAAGCAGAGACAAGGACAGCAATGACGGCTCTGAGAGCGGAATGCACAGGAATGACCGTAGAAGAGCAATAAGGGTGCAAGGGGATGCACGCACAAAGGAAGAGTGGCCAGGGTGAAGGTTAGCCATGAACCTCACCCAACCCACCACAGCACCTTCTTTCCCATAGATCCCCTTACTTTATGTAGGACCCAGGGCACAGGATGGGCAGTTATTCACAGGAACAACAGTTGAAACTCCCAGCTTTATTTAGAAAACCCTAATCTTTGTTCATATTAGGCCTGAATTACTAGTTTGTTCACTGTGGTTGATCTCAATGATTTTGCAAGTTGTCTTTCCAGAGCACTTTCAAGGTGCAAGGAAAAAGAGCTGCACAGTGAGATTTTACTGTTGGGAGAGTGATGCACAAAGACATTAATTGGAGTGCTCAGTCTGGGAGGTCTAATAGGTGACTTCTCAGAGCTCTCGGCAATAAGTACCGCTCTCCTGTGTCCAGATGAACCATACGGTTCATCTCCATTATGTTGGCAGCCATGAATTCTCAGCATTTCTCCAGTCAAGCGCCTGCGTCTCAAGCTTAGCAGTTAGGGATTATCTGTGAAAAGTTTGTCTTTAGAGTCTTGCCTTTACTCAATTGGACGTGTCAGATAAGCCTAGCAAAAGACAAGGCTACTGACCCTGCCTAGACCCCAAGTCCTCTTTTGCACCCCTGATGGAGTGATTTTATTCCTTTAGCAGTGTTAAGATCTGTACTTGTATAGCCGGTATTTTTACAGTTCTACCCAAGACGAGTTAGATATTTCCTTCTTAACTTCCTCCCATGAAAAGAGCAAGACTCATGCTCCCGGCTTTCTTTTAGTATTAGTTGTCAGCAAATAAAGACAAATTCCAAGCCAAGTTTTCTCTAGTCTAGAGGTCATTCAGTGGGAGGGCTCTTTTCCCTGCAAGGGAAGAACATGAATCCAAATGACAGGCAAACATATCTGAAGGAGAGAAAAAGAGCTTGGCCTTGCAAAAGAGACAGAGGTAAGGTTGTTTGGATACTTCAAGAATATGAAGATGCATAGTTTAAATGCCACACTTCTTTTGAAGAGTTTTTTCAAAACGCTTTTTGTAAAGTACAAAATTACTGTTTTGCTGTAGTATTCAGGTCTTTTCCAACTTAAAAACCTAGCCTGAAGTTATTTTGTCCTGCAAGCAGATGTTATTTTAATTTTATAATTTTTAGGGAAAAAAGCGCAAATACATGTGAATTGGTATTTCCCCTTATTTCAAAGCCTAATGTTGGATATAGTTTGGAACATGCTCTGATTTTGAATACAGTGAAACCTCTTGTATTTTGACCCCACACACAGCTCTTCTGGACAACAAAATAAGGAAAGAATGGAAAATATCTCATTCTAAACTTCAGTCATGTTTAATGCTGAAAATAAAACATGTAGACTACCTTATAATTCTTATAAATAATGATTCTACAGTCCAGAGCAATAAATGTGAAAACTATGGTTTATGATAATGTATTCTGCAGTGACAGTAGAAAAATAGGTCATCATTTTGAAAAGAAGAGAAGCTATCTATCATGTTGAACACACTAACAGGAAATTTGAAGTAGTTTCAGAGGCAGTTAGTCCAAGATACTGTTCTTCTGACCCCCATGTCCCTGAGCACAACACGTGAATTAACAGCTTGTCATGTCCATTGTGCAGGGAGCGTTACTAGATGTGTCCATCCCAAGGTTTGTCACATTTTGTGTTAGGAATCTATCTATCTATCTATCTGTCTGCATCGCAGAATATTGATCTGGATGCCATTAACCAAACCACATGAGTTTTACTGAAAAAAAAAAAAAAAGAAGAAGAAAAAAAAAAGAAATGAAAGAGAATTGTTTAAAGAACAGAAGTTACTATGGTTGGCTACGTGAAAGGCGTGGTTAACTGCAAGCTCCTGCAGGTACAAGCTACCACAGAGCAATGAATCATGTTTTATCTTTACCCAGTTAAACACAGTTGCCCCAATAGGTGTAATTAGCCCATTTTTCAGGCAGATAACACTTTGGTGGCTGGACTGCAACCAAAACCTGTGGATTACAGGGATAAGTATGTTCAACATGTACCTCTCCATTAGCACTAGGTGAAGATGGTCAAGCCTCTGGCAGAATTTGGTTTTACCTTTGCCTACAAGTCTCCTCAGTGATATATTTATCTCTGCAGGTGTAGGGTGTGGGGCAAGGCTCAGTTCCACACAACTAGGGCAGGATGCTGAGCCTGTGCTTTAATAAATATTTGACACAAATCCTTTTCCAGCCAGACAAAGGCAAAGGTTCCTTCATTTAATTGGTTTTCCAGATAGTCAATATCTGATTCATTTTAGTCTGATGCTTTAATTTTTTTGTGATAATTGATTTATATGTCTTATCCACTTTATCACTAATTTACAAAAGAGGAATTCACCAAATCCCATTTTATTATGCTTTTGTTCTACATTTTTCCCTTCCACAATCTCTAAAGCAGCTGCTTTTCAGCAGGAAAAAACCTGTTCAGACTTTTCCTTGCTCTCAGCCTAGTTTATCTTTACCCAGTGTTCCTGAAAGTGCACTGCTTATTCAGTATCTCAGGAACAGTCTGCTTCTGCAGGCTAATCTCTGCATAAACTCACAGTAATTGGCCTCCAACAGCCAATTTAACAAGTTCAGTGAAAGTCTTGCATCTGAACACTAATTTTGGAATAAAAAGGTTAATGGCAAAGTCAACTAAGACTCATTTGTTACAAAAGTAAGTAAACTGATTTGACGTTATTTGCCTTTGCATCAAATAGATGCCTATAAAAGGTCCGATAATAAATGTGCATCATAAATATAGTTCTAGAAACACTGAAAAGGCCATTTCTGACCAGGAAAGAAGGGCCTCTGCTCACCAGTGGTGGATATCTAAAGGTTGGTCATCTCAGTCAATACTTTGGGCTTTCTTTGTATGCAGCCTTGAGCAAAGAGCACTTCCAGAGGGCTATTCATCATCCTAGTCTCAGACATTTTTTGTTCTGTAGCAGCAGTGCCTGCACTCCTGTTTGCGATGAAGTAACTGACGTCTGTTTCACTCACCACATTAATTAGTTCTGTACAGACGTATATATTAAGACCCTGAAGTTGTTCTTGCAAAGCTGACCTGGCAGAAATTTCCTGTGAAAAATTTTATAGAGGTAATATTGCTAGAAAGAGAGGCTCATCACACAGTGGGATCATGGTGTGCCTGAATCACGGTCTTGTTTACCCCTTCATAATTCTGGGCAGCCACTTGGCTTGTTACAGAAAAATGAATTCCCGGATTTTTTGTTTAATTGTTTTGCTTGATAGTGGTTGAAATAAAAAACTATATCCAACCTAACAAAGGTCTCTGGAGGTGTCAGGTTCCAAGCAAACAGAACATGCCCAGTTTTTTGTACATATTGGGGTTTTCCCTCATAGCAAGGTTTGGACTTGACTTAGTGCATGCAATACTCCTCTGCAAAAAAGGGCCTTCAGAGAGAGGGGCTTCAGGTTTCAATTATCAGAATTATTATGAGGCCTGTTTTTATCTTATTTGACATCTGAATGGAGAGGCTGGTGAGTCCTCAAAGTACAGGCACATGCACATATATGTTTATATTCTGTATATATGCAAAAGCGTATAACAAAGAGATATTCACATGCCTAAAAAGAGAGGGAAGGAGGAAAAAGTTCTCCTGTGTAAAGTACAATTTTAAGTGTGCTCTACACAAGCAACACTAAATGATCTGAATCATCCCTCTTGCCCCAATCATTAAAGCAGCCTCTTCATCTCGTTCCTTAAATACATGTGCTCACCTTGGACTTTAAATCTAGCCGTCTACCTTTGAAGTGTCCTAGTAAAAGTGAGAAAGATGCCCTCAATTCCCATGAACCCAGACCACTGCCTAAAGCAGACCCTCCCCAGCATGCCAGTTCGCCCTTCGGATGACCTTGCTATTAGCCTGTCTCCTTATGTATTCCAAAATACTCTCTGAAAAGGCTCCGAGGAGGAAAACAGGCAGGTGCACTGGTCTTTTAAAATGGGAAAACCCAAAGGAAGTAGGAGTTGGAGGTAAGAAATCCTTGAGGGCAGACTTGTCAGAGACTTCTGTGTTCTCCCAGCCTAGCGGTGGGAAGGAAACAGGACTGAAGTTAGTCTGGGAATTCCCTAACCCCAGGCAATAATAGCAGCCAATTCAGCATTATAGTTTTTTATATTTTTATTTATTTATTTATTTTTCACAGCTGCAAAGTGAATGCTGGGAGATTTCAGATTTCTTAGTATCTGTCCTTCAGATATTCTCTAGCAGCTGAATTCATTGCCACTTTTATTAACTCAGCTTTACTCTGATCTATTTAAAAGTTACGCAAAAGAAATTTCTCTTTAACAATATACATAATATATGGATGCCATAACAGTATCTTAAAGAATAAGTATTTGCTGCTTTACATCAACATCGTCTCAGGTTAGGATGTGTAAATTTAAGAATGGAACTGGGCAGCTGAGATGTGATATAAAAATCTGACTGGCTTTGGAGGATGTTGTTATCAGTGCCAGAAGAGCTTAACAGATAATTACCTCATATTTTTCTTTCAAAAACTATCCTAGAAAACTCTATGGTGGACCTGAGTATGATCGCTAAAGAGACCAAGCTGCTAATAATTTTCGTTTCAACTCTTTTCTCATGGCTATCTTGTGGTTTGACTAATAGGGCCCCCAGGGATATTGGTGTTACTGCATGGATTTCACACATAATATATGGTATGAGTCTGATTTTTTTCACAGTGCAGATGGCTTTAGTTGTTAATCTCTGCAAATTCCCACTGACCACTCATACGTGCACGGTTCTCTCCTTCAGAGTTGGTTCAGTTAGCCTCCTCTGTCATTCCTCTTGTAGCAATTGGAAGATGTTTTAAGCCGTTCTGGAAATAGACTTCTGGCGATGGGCTCAGTCCCAAGAAAATAAGAATCTCCTCCTTGTTCCCTGTGTTTTTCCCAGGGAAGGCAGTTTTCTGGCCAGTGAGAAAAATAAGGGCACAAAAATACTTCAGTTAAAAGAAACATCATTTAACGTTCTAGTTCCTACTTCAGCAGCAGGTATCACCTTGTTTTGCACCTTCTTCTGTTTCTCTCTCAAGCAGACTCCACCCTTTTATATTTGATTCATCACTGTGTTTTACTTAAGAGTAAAATCCACTGTTTCTGCATCATTCCTAGATACATTTTGGGCGTGGGTGGGGGCATTGCTTCCTTTTCTCCTTAAAAGGTATTTTAAGCCTTTTGCTACAAAATTGGGATTCAGGTACCTCCCCAGGAACCATGCTATCCTCCCGTATTCCCCAGGCACTGACGAGCCTTTTACTGTTTCACATGGGAGACTCTTGAGCTCCATCTTCTGGAAAATCTGGGACAAACCTGCTTTTCCCAGCTGGTTCCCGGGAAAAGCTGGGTGGCTTGGGGAAGTGGTCAGCCTAACCTGCCTAACACAGGGCAGATGTGCCCCCGTTGCCACCCAAGGCAACCCCCCTCCCCCCCACCCCGCACCCTTTTTTCCCACGTTCTCGAAGGAGAACCAAAACTTCTGCAAGGCATTTGGAAAATGCCGGTACCGGTCCAAGGCAGGTACCACCCAACAGATCGCTTGGGTGAAAAGCCCTTGTGATTATTTTGATACCGACAGTGGTGTCACGGGTGGGTGGAAATGGCCTTGCAGACCCATGGCTCTGAGTCGGAATATCAGCGTGAGCAGGTTTCCCCCAGCCAAACGTGAGCGCACATAAATATCTTTAACTGTGTTTTTCAGCCTGTTGGGTGTTTTCTCTGCTTTGGCTTCATTGAGGTGTAGGTGATTTAAGTACACTTGGCCAGTGCTGGCAGGCTGTTTCTATTTGTTACAGGAGAGGCTGAAACAACACTTCAGATTATACTCTTACCTTGATCTCCCTTACTCAGCATCCTGTCTTTTTTTGTGCTGATTTCGAAACTCAGTTGTAAGAGCTTCACTTTGTTTCTTCTGCTCCACTTCTTCCAGGCCAGAGTGAAGGCAGCCTCCCTCCACCCCTGCCCTGAAATACGGCCCAGCCAAGCAATGCAGGCTGAAACGCTGGCACTGGCTTTCCCAGGCTCCACCACAAGAAGTCCTGGTCACCACAACCTGCTCCCTCAGGGACCACAGTGCCAGCAACCCTAAGCCAGTGAGAAGGAGGGGGAAGATGGTCTCTAGGGCATCCTGAAAGTGTTTTGGTCCTAGCTGGTTCCAAAAATTGGTTTTCCTGATTGTATCCCAGAGAGGGACACTGAAGCAGGACTGTCCTCCTCACAGATGCAAGGGCCAGCACACACCAAGGTACAGAGTCAGTCCCCAGGAATTCTCAGGCATTTAAGCATTTTTGGTCCATGGCACTGTGTATTTAGGGGTCTCTTGTCCTGTGTGTGCTCCATGGGGCCACAGCTGAAGTATTGCATGGGAGCAAACAGCAGCAGTGCGGGTAGCACTCGGCCTGATGGGGAATGAGAAGAACCAGGATGTCTGTAGAAAGTGCCTTGTGGTGGAGACACCAATACACTCAGTCCTCCCCTTGGGACATGCCTGGAGAAATGCATTTTCACAACTATAGTAGTGCCCAGAAGTGCCAAAACCTGAAACAGGCACATCAAAAAGAGATGGTTACTGCCCAGAAAAGTTTAATATCTTAGTACAGGAGGACAGTGGGATATAATATGGACATCCATAAGTGGAGAGATGCTACGTCCTTACTGGGCTAAGCAGGGTTGTTTGAGGCCATTTAATAAAAGGCAATTTTTATTTTAAATATTTGACTTTCATAGGGGCTGGGTGGGAGCAGGAGGGGAATTTAATGCTATTAGAAGAAATGTGGATCCAAAATTTCATTGAATCCAAGAAAAAATTAGGTTACTCTGGAAGTCATGTAATCCAATCTCCAGTTCAAACCGGAGTCAACTTCAAAGGTATATTGGGGATCCCAAGGTTGTCTAGGACCTTCTCCAGCAAATCCCCGGGGTTGGAGAGGCCTCATCCTGCCTGGGCTCCGGTTCCAGCACATGGCCCTCTCACTGACATCTGTTTTCCCATTTTTCCCATGTGTGGGTGTGAAAGTCCCTTGCTGTAGCTTGTAACTGTTACCTCTGGTCCTGCCGCTGTACATCTCTGAGAAGTCTTTCTCTGTTTTCTCCATAGATGACTATTAATTTGTTACTTAACTTCAGAAAGCATTCTTCATTCAGAGAGAAGGAGTGGAGAAGTAGTAGCTAGGATAACAACCACACTGTCAACATGAAATGTTTTGTTTTCTTTGTCTAATTCTGAAAAAAAAAAGAAAAAAGAAACAAAGCAGTGCTTTCACTGGCTGAATGTCAACAACAATAAAATTTAAGTTTACCATCAGCCTCAGATTAATTCAGTGTTTTCACTCTCAATGACACCATTACAATACTAAAGCTCTTCTGATACAGAGTGCTAACACTTGATTTGGGACTAGAAAATGGTCTTGCGCTGCCATGCCTTGAACAATTTGTGAAAACATGTGACTTGCATGAGAAATCAGGGGGCAAATGGAACCCCTGCTTAAAATGCATTCAACTGAGAATAGGTGCCCACTGTATTTACATTGGGGGTGTTATTCTGATTTAATGTGATCAGTGAGGATTATGGGGATGTTATTCTGTCTTAATGTGATCAAGTATTTGCAGAAATAGAAGTTAAATATCTGGAGTTAGGTCTGAAGGCTAAAATGAAGGGAGTCTATGTTGAAAAGAGTTCATTGATTGCATGTGCGCAAAAATCCTGTACTGAACAAGTGCTGGATGCATTCAAAGATTTAGCCCATTTGGACAAATAATATCTGCGTTGCAAACACTACAAGATTTTCCTCTCAAAGAAAGGAAGGAAAAAAAAAAAGGGAAGTGGGTCTTTACAAATACCATCATACTTTGAGCTATTGCCAGGAGGCTATTGACAGCTGTAGGTCCTCACAAGACAGGAAAAAAGACAAGTTCACCTGAGAACTGAGACACATACTTTCCTCACGATTTTTGACAACTTCCCCTCAAATTCAGAGCAGCTAAGCTGATCTAGATACACCCAAGCTCATCCTGGTCCCCCGAGACATCCCTCTAACTCTCCCCTTCTCACAGGACAAGCTGCGAGTGCAGCATGGCTGGGCAGGGGAGCAAGGCTTGGCTCTGGAGAAGAAGTGGTGCCTCCTTTCTAGACCTGCTCAGAAGATGGGTCCCATGTCCTGTTTTGCTATGTTTTCATAGAATCATAGAATGGTTAGAGTTGGAAGGGACCTTAAGGATCATCTGGTTCCAACCCCTCTGCCATGGGCAGGGACACCTCCCCCTAGAAGTCTTTTGGAGTCTCAGTGTTGGCTGTGTAGCCCCAGCATAGGGTACGACCTGTAAGCACAGCTGTGCTGTAGATGGTATTAACAAAAAGTTCTTATTTTCCCAGTGCCCTCAGGACTATGGGACAAGTGAAGGCCTAGACAAAACATTGCCTAAAGGGAGGGATGTGAGTACTCCTCCCCGTTCTGTAAAATACCCACTAGAGGGTGCAGTCCTCAGCCTTACAAGAGCTGCCCAACGAGATTAAGCTCCTTTATTAAAATAATAGCAGGCTCCCAAATAAAACAGAAGTTTTCATCTTCCGTCTCAAAGGCACATTGTTGCTCAAAAGCTTGGGGAATGCCGACGGAGTGGAGGATGAAAGGGAGAGGAAGAAAAGCACTGCGGCCTGGGGCTGAGGCCGGACGGCCCCAGAAGCAGCTGGGCCCCGGCGTGAGCAATGGGGCCAGGAGCTGGAAAACCTGGGAAGAGGGAGATTTTCTTCTGTGGCCTGACCTGAGGGAACCGTGGCTCCCGGCATCCAGGGCTGAGGCAGAGGGAGGGCTGGGGAGAGCCTCCAGCTTTCTTCTCTGAGCCTGCAGGCCTCCAGCCTGCTCCTCACAGCTCCTCTGAGGGGTCGCCTTTCTCCTGCACTAGCTCTGGGATCCTGCAATGAAAACTGGAGGAGCTCTCGCCGCTCCTTGTTGCCTTTTCCCCTGCCATCCACAGTCTGCACAGTAATCCAGGCCCTGCCCGCTCTCCCCGCACAGAAGGCAAGATGAAAGCCATAGATAGACAAGAGTGTGGCTGGTGCCGTCCTTCCCACAAGACTTTTCTCTCTCCTGCTAAAAACGCGTTGTCTGCTGAGGGTCCGGGCACCACCACCCAATGCTTCCCTCCTCACCTCACTTCAGTTAGCGTTTCAGATGCGTCAGGTGGGAAATTTCCTGTGTTCCATTCTGGAACACAGGAAATTCCATCTCAACATGAGGAAAAACTTCTTTACTTTGAGGGTGGCAGAGCACTGGCACAGGCTGCCCAGAGAGGTGGTGGAGTCTCCGTCTCTGGAGACATTCAAAACCCGCCTGGACGCGTTCCTGTGCAACCTGCTCTCAGGTGACCCTGCTCTGGCAGGGGGGTTGGACTAGATGATCTCCGAAGGTCCTTTCCAACCCCTACCATTCTGTGATTCTATGCTTCTGTGAAATGTGCTGTTTGCTGTGGTAAAGCAGCCAGGAATACAGATTTTTCTAGACCTTTGAGGTGGTTTTAATTCATTTCCTTTGCCTGGGAAGCCTTCCCACAGCAGAGGCAGGATCGCTTTCCTTGTGGACATGGAGGTTTTCTACCTGTGTGGCCTTGCATACTTTTAAATGCAAGCTCTTTGGCAAGGGGAAGGTGAAGAACACATTTTATTTTCCCCCCAGCATGAATCCACCAGTGATTGCTTTTCCAGAAGCAAATAGACCCAAAGAAAGAGAGATTTTTAAAACTTAAAAAGTTGGAAAGGAAGGCTCCTTGCCTTTTCAGTTCCAGTTCACAGAAATATTCACCATTGGTGCTGAATAAGGTCCACAGGAGGTTTCAGCCAGTGGCTTAGGTAAAATTTCTCCACCCAAATCTTATCTGGTATAAACTACCCCTACTTAACCTAGAGCCAGAAGCCTGGAGGGTCAGGAACCATGAAAACAGAACATCTAGGCAGGAATTAATTATTTGTTATAGGGAAGACCACAAACACATACTGCTCTCTCTGCCCACACCCCATTTTTTTGAGAAGAAGTTTAAGAAAAAAGTGAAAAAATTGCAACATAAAAGCAGCCTCCTTTTAGCACCATTTGCAGCTTGTCCGGCCTGGAAGTGCCCTGGGAAGTACATCGCAGCAGTGATCCTGTCCCTTAATACGTGGGTGTGTTTCCTTCAGCAATTCCTCTATGTGCAAGTTGTTGTGAAGTCTTCCTGGTTTTAGAGCACTGTTTCTAAAAGGCAGACTTTTGCCTTCTCATCTGTTTCAATGTCTGCCTTTGTTTGCTTTAGCTCTATAATTCTTCTCCTTTCTGCTTTGCTAGTTTTTGCATTAAATTAAAGTAGCATGCATGCTTTCCATTACATATAACATTTCAAACACAGAAAATTTCAATCAATTTTGTATATCCTAAGCACATTTGAAAAGCAGCATGCCTCGCTTGAAATCCCATTTTTGTGAAATCCCATTCATAAGCAACACCAGCAGTTTCAGCTACAATCCTTTTAATTACTTTGTGCTTTGATTAAGACAAATTTATTTCCCAGAGTTATGTGTTTGCACAAAAATAGAAAATACAGAAAGATCCTATATCAACAAAATGACACTGGTTTTGCAAATTACCCTGACTGCAAATATTTATCATTTGAACATCTGTCAGAGCTCTGTCTCCTAGAAACATACTAAATTTTTGCTTAATGCAGATGGAAGAAAAGGTGAGGAAGGGAGTTTAGAGACAAAATTATACAGCATAAGAAATACAATCTAATCAAGTGTCTAAGGTACATGGATATTAATTTAGCCTGCTGCTCTTTCCTAAATAATGCTCAAGGCTTCCTGTGTTTTTTTCCAAGTTTCTTTCCTCTGTTGCCTCAATTCAAGAGGTTCAAGTGGAAAAGGACACTGATAAATTTCTGGACATAATTTCAAATAGTAGAGCTAAAATTAATATTTTAATTTTTTTTCAGTGGAAACCAGCTAACCGCCAAACCCAGTATTACTTTTTATGTGAAAAATTCCACATCTTATCAAAACTCAAGAAGATGTGTGTGTACCTGGGAAGCAGTTGTTGAAGGAGCCAGTCTGTATCTGCTCCATCCCATGAGATCCAGCTGTTAATCCAGCTGACATCCACCTGCTGTGCAAACTTTAACTTCAGTCCTTATGGTCAAAATAACAAATGGCTAACGAGCTTTCATCCTCTGTTGGAAATGCAATGCGCTCTCAACAAACATCTTTGAAAAGAAGGTATTAACCAAATATTTATTCACTGAGGACAGGATTGTCCTACCTGAATAAAACACTCAAAACTCTTCAGGATGTTATCGGCTCTGCAAGCTACAGCTTGAGATGCTCTTCTGGCTGTTGAGGGGCAGAGTACGTAAGCACCATATGCCATGTCTTTCGAGACACACATTTAATAGGCTCTTACTGGGTCCTAGGAATAATTTGTGATTTTGTTCAGAAGCTGAAGGCATGTTCTAAATTTCACAATGACTTTAGGCCAAGTAAGGAAGACCAAGTTCATGAACAGCCAAGCTGAGGCCCGCAAGGTCAACAGAATTGCCTCTGTCTGTATGACTTGGAGGTAAAACTGGACTAGGAAACCATTGTACTCCAACCACAGTATGCATGGCCAGCTAGGGGACAAGGCACGGCTGTAAAAGCAAAGGGTATCTTCTATTCCATCTGAGTGCCAATAAGTTGGGTTTTTTTCCAAAAACATGCTTTTGAAAGCTGAAAGCCACTTTCCAGCATGAATTGGGAGCACGTGGCCAGTTTCTGCATCTTCCTTTTTCTGTAGGAAGACTAGTCCATGGACAATTTCTAACTCTGCATTTACAATAGGGATACACCAAAACAACAGTCTACATCCTCCTTTACACCCACAGCTGCTCTTTGATTTTATCATTGTGTTGATTTATAATTTTAGAAATTCTAGTCTTAAAACCAGGAACATCAGAATTTTCCCAAGCTTCCTTATAGACCCAGTGTATTCTCCATAGCTTTGAAATCTCCTACGCTTATGGAATCTTTTATTTTTCCCCTATATTTTACTATTGCCACCCTTCATTGACCAAAAGTGCTCAGCTGCATTTGGCTGACTACTAAATGGTAGTAGCTGTAGAAGCAGTATCCAAAGCTGGCAGCTTCTTGGAGAAAGAAACTTGCGCAAAGCACCCTGGTGTTTGTGGCTTCAGGTTTGCTGTCGGCCTGGGCAGTGTAAAGCTGCTGTGCTAAGGACAGCCAAGGCCCTACACAAAATATTGAAAAGCGGTCAGTAATGTTGACTGTCCCCAAAGGCCTGAGTTTCTGGAAGGAGGTGCTCAGCACCTTTTAAAAATTCGTATTTATTTCAGGCTGGGTCCCTGAGAGCATGAGTAGGTCTTGGCAGTTCATTTTTGCAAGTGAGGGGTTTTTGGATGCCAGCTCAGCATTGTGCTGAACATAAAATGTAGTATTATGCATTAGTCATGGAAAAAGCTTGCCATTTAGGGTTTTTTTCCAGTTTATTTATTTATGGAGGGTGGAGCTGGGATGGAGTGTACTAGACCTGCAGTTTCTATGTGTCCAGAAAATTTTCATTCTTTTGTTATTTAAATTTCTGACTTATCTCCAGACTTAATACATTGCGATACTCATCCCCACTCACAATTGTTTGTTGATGAAAGAATATGTTACTGAGCAATTTGCTTTGAACCTTATTTTTTTTCTTTTTAATATCACAAACTTTCATTTTTTGCATGCTTGCTGATTCTGCAGCATAGGATGTCCTCCCGTTGTCCTTGTTTCTGATGTTAAAAAACCTGTTCCATCCCTTTGCAAGTGACTTTCTTCGATCAGCCTGCAAACAACAAAAGAGGCTTTAAAGATAAAAGGAAGAGGAAGCCAGATTCACTTTTTAATAGTCTGGGGACTGGACACTATCCCCTAGAACGGTGGAGCTTGACTGCAAATGCCTAGAGATGATTGAATTAAGCTCACACATGTAATGTCTTGTTCCCACAGGACAGCCCCTGGTGGACTTTCAGCAATGGTCTGTTGCTAAAAAGATATGTTTTTAAAAACCCAAACATGATCTGGAATCAATATGATATCATTCTTTCCTTTCCTTGCTTTCCACTTTGCTGCTTTCAGCCTGACAATACCGTAACCTTCGGAGTCACCTCTGCAGAGATCCTGCTCCCTCCGGAGCAGCATTGGATGCTCTGCAGCCATTTGCTTCTTCCCCAAGGTCAGATAACAAAAGTCACACATCTAAACATTTGTATCTTCTGGTTTATGCTTTTTCTGGCTGAACATGGAATCTGTAGAATCTTGTGCATTAAAAAATGGTGCAGATTTAAACCGGAGATTTTAATTTTCAATGCTGCTTTTTTTTCCTCAGCATACTATGACTCAATTTGTTTTCAACAGCCTTCCTAGAATTTCTTCTTTTTAGAGGGGTGCTGGTGCCCCCTGTGTTCATATTAACTCCTTCAACATTAGCACTTCTTTCTTCACAAATGTGCTTTCTTTGAAAGCTGGGGGTTTGCTTGACATATGATATATTTTAACATATAAAAGCAAATATTCAAAGCAATTTTCTAAAATAAAAGAACCCCAAACCCCTAAACCAACAACTTATTCTTTGACTCTTTAGACATAATCTTCTAAGATTGATAATCTAATTTATTGAAGAAGAACACGTTATCACACTGTTTAGGAATATTGCAATTCTGCGTCAATAAAACTGCAGCCTTTTTTTAACCTGGAGAACTAGGCTAGGCCACTGAAAAAAACCCATATATTTTTGGGAAGTGTTGGTCTAAACACATCAAAGCAGCAGTATTTATTCAGTATTTGTATACAGCGGAAATTGAAGGTGCGGGATGATAAGATCAGGCTGCAGTTTTCATTTCCTGCATAAAAATAAACTCCGTACTACAGATTAGAGAGATCAGACAACATTTAATAGATTCCCAATTCAAGAGGTGGAATGATCAAGATAAACTGACGTGATTCCCTGAAGAATAAGATTGCGAATGATTTAAGGTCAGAATAATGTTATGATAGGTCGCTTGTAGGCCTGTTGTCAGATGATATGTTTTGGCAATGGAGATTTGAGTTACCCGAACCATCTTTATTACAACCGTAATAAAAATGAGTAAGAGTGGGTTATGTCTCCCATTCACTGATTTAATGTCAGAGCTGATGCTATCTCGTGGTGGATGTCTTACTGTAAAAGACCCGGTGACCTATATTTTCTAGCTGTTAGTTGTTTACAAAAGAGTAATCGAAGGTGGAATTGATTCTTCCAGGTTGGTCAGCAAAATGCTAAGGACTTGAGATGTTCTCCTCAGGTAAAAGCAAGAGATGATCTTTCGGGACACGGTAACACTGGGGCTACCCGTGCAGGTTTCCCAAATATGCCCTCTTTTTTCTCCTGGATATTTTGTCCAAGTAGAATTTGGGCACCTCCACCATCTGTCTGTTTTTTATGGACTGGTGACCTCCTCCTAGAGCTACCGCCCAGTAATTCAAACCAGGCGCTGTCCCTAGGCCATAGAAATGGGTGTAATGCTGCCATGAGATGTCACAAAGATTTACCGTGCCTGTGTCTGCAAGGTGTGTTAAGCCTCGGGGTTTGCAGCCAGGATTGCCCTTCTGGTCCATGCAGAAACCATGCTCACAGAGCACAGGCAACAGCTCCGGTACTTCCTGGAAACACTGGGAACATTGCTCCCCCAGGCACACCTTGTGATTTGAGACATGCCAGGTGGGAAGGTGGCAGCCCGAGGCCATCAAGAAGTTTATTCTGCCCTGTTGGTACTGTGGATGCAGCGTGAGGAAATGGGACTCCGGCTGCAAAAGCGTGACAACTCTTTTTTATATTCCGGCTACAAAAATGTATCTAATACGCTACGGGTATTGATACTGAAGGAGATTCTGCTCTTAAGACAGTGAAAAATGCAAACAATTAACAAGACAAGCTTTGTTACAAGCAGACCCATTTCTATTCATTGTACCAAGGTTTGGGATCAGATGTGCAACACCTTCAGGTGCCTGAAGATGCAGGAGGCTGTTGTTGAAAGCAATAGGAACCAACACCAAGGTGACCTGAAATTCTTATTAGAACAAGCACAGCTACATTAGGAAGCTCCTAAAAACTGGAAAAGAGGGATAAATCTGGCCCTCACACAACAAACAGTAACACAGTGAGCAGCAGGGGTTCCGATGGCTCGGACAGATTTTGGCACAGTGAGCTTTGCCTTTCTAAGAACTGTTTTAGCTGCATACTGCAGGAGGGGGCAAAAAGATCTCCTGGCATAGACAAAACATGGAGTTGTACTACATTTCCAGGGCTTTTTAAGGTGCTATAACAAAACCAACTCTTGATATCATCCAAAGAAAGGTTCTGTGATAAATGAATGCAGAAAAGCAGCCCAGCCTTTCTGGGGTGTTGGGAGCTCTGCAGGTTTTGGAGCATGGCACATCGTCAGAGCTAGCTATTTGCCTTGCATGTTTGCTAAAAGTGTGGTTGTGGGGTGCTGAGCCTGCTTCATTCCCTCTCTTAGCAGAGGTTTGGCTTTTTCAGCTGGGGGGGCCAAACCCCGACCTGCCACACATTGCCAGATGGCAGCCAGAGAGCACAGCTCCACCGAGGTGCCCTGGTGACGCTGGGGAGGAGGGGTCGCAGGTACAGGGCTGGGCGCTGCCGTTGCTTCTTCTGGGTCTGTGCCGCAAAGAGGGCTGAGGAAGGCAGCGGGGTGATGAGTGCGGTGAGGCTGAGCAGCCCTGCTCTGCCCTCGGCTACGGCCTCATGTCCGTCCTCATGCTGTGCTTAGCACCACTGCTGAATGCCAGCATCTGAGATAGTGTACAACTCTGTCTCGAAACCAGAGCAGGTCTCCCACGGGCCCCCCCATTTCTCTTTTGCCTCCTTAATACACTATGAGTCAGAGTTAACTTATTCACAAAATGTAAAAGATCCTGAGACTTGCATGCTCTCTTTTCCCTGATATGTAACATTAAGTAGTCCAACACAGCTGCCACTGTTATGCAGTGGTGGCTTGCTGAGGGCTGCGAACATCACATACAAGGAGCTTTGTAAAAGCTTGCACTTATTTTTCAGAGCTGGTAGTTCCTTTCCTGTGAAGATATTCTCATACATAACTCTCTGCCCTTGTAGGTTACCCCTGCCCTCTCGGTTTACAGCACAGCAGGGCAAATAGCAAGTGCTGGGAGGTGGCGTAAAGCTCCTTAAGAGCTGAAGGCATTGCTTTTGAATTACAACTGGGATTGCAACTTTGCTGCCCACTGCCTCAGATATTTACAATTATATCTTGCAAGGCTTTAGCAACTGTTCCACTGATTATCTATACAATTAATTACTTCTAAGGCCCTACCTGGGACAATCTATCAACTGTGAGTAGCTCGGTGTGCAAAGTGACTTCCACTTCCCTGGTCCCCTAGAAAACCAGCACTTTCAACAGACACTGAAAATAGCAGAAATTAAGCGCAAGCTTATTGCAGGCTTGTGGTTGCTAACACAATACCAGCAGAAGCGTGGTCAGGGTCTCTTGAATGTACTTGCCAAACTCTTGCAGAAAAATGCTGTTTCTTGTATCTGCAGGTCTCCAGTTGCAATGGTTGTTCCCATCTCTGTGCACACCTTGTGAAGGCAAAAGTCCCCGTAAAACAATCTCACAGTAATAATCACAGGTCTTGCTTCTGCTGCAGGAAAGATGGATTAATTTGACCAGGTCCCCAAAAAAATGTAGGATAAACAGGGTAAATGCAATCTCGGTGTGTTAGGATTTAAATGCCACCACCAGTAAAATGAGGGAGAGCAGGAAGCAATAAATCTCAGCAGTACTAAATTGATTGTATTGCACAACCATTGTGGTGTTAATCAGATCATTTTGCATACATACAATGATGTGTGCAATACAGCTGAGCTGGTGTCAGTATAAGAAGTTTTATCTTTTCACTCCCATTCCTATATGCTTTTAAATTCATAGTAGAGATGATGCATAAATAGAAATTTAATTTTCTTTCCACTGAAAAGAAACACACACCCCCAAAGCCTCATAGTGCAGCATTGCTGTCACCTCCCACGCAGTTCACGTATTTTAAACATTCACTATAAATAAAACCACACACAAAGTAAGCCAACTTTTAATTTATTTGGGAAAAAAAAGTAATGCGCCTTAGTGAAGACAGACGTCTTGATTTGGAGATCGAGAACTTGAAAGACTTGCTAGCGAGGGCTGCAGCTGTGGTACCACGGGCTGCTGCTGGGAGCCTGCTGCGTGGAGATAAGCATCCCCCCCATGCCTCTGCCTGCACAGGGGGACCTTGCAGGATGAGGGGGCCTCCAAGGAAAGAAGCTGTTCCTCAGCACGTGCTCTTGTAAAGTGGGTTTGAGTCATGAGGGAGCAGGAGGGACGTGCAGGGCCAGGTGGGGGTTTCCTGCTCACACAGAAGTGGGGTTTTGCAGAGGTGAGGACGAAGCGATGGGCCGTGGTGGGGAGCTGTGGCTGGGAGACATGGTGTAGCCATGAAGGGCTCCTTGATGCTGCACTGGCGGGCACCATCCTCCCCTCAGCCTTCCCCCTGAGGTGGACCAGCCAGGCTACGCCCAGCTCCTTCCTGGGCACAAGCAGCCGGAGAACTAAGTCAACACAACCTTCAGAGGAGTGTCTGGAATTGCTTTGAGCTGGAGGAGGCGGCTGGCTTTCAGGGCAGACAGCGCCATAGCCAGCCAGCTAAATAAAACACGGTCAGAAGCAGCTCCACGGTGAGAATTGCGAGGCAGTACTCATCATCAGACATGCTAGTTTATGCCTTCAGGATACACTTGCACATTGAGGCTCATGCAGACTGAACAGGGCTTCAGTAAGGAAGCCAAGGGGTAGGAAATGGTCTTGGCATTGCTAGACAGTGTGGGCGAAAGTCCTGCCAGTCCTGTGCTACCGTCCCTGGTGCCAAAGCAATGGGTTGAGCAATGAGCTGAGTCTACCCCGCAGCTGAGGTGCAGCACGCACGTGATGGGCTGCATGGGTTGTTGGTTGAAACGCGAGGGAAATTAAGGATCACAGAATCATTGAATCATGGAATACCAGGTTGGAAGGGACCTCAAGGATCATTTGGTCCAACCTTTCTTGATAAAAGTACAGTCTAGACAAGAAGACCCAGCGCCCTGTCCAGCTGAATCTTAAAAGTCTCCAATGATGGGGAATCCACCACTTCCCCAGGGACATTATTCCAATGGCTGATTGTTCTCATTGTGAAAAAATGTTTCAGATGTTTCAAACAGTTAAAACTACTTTAAAATATATAAACTACTCATAAAATTTGCAAGTTGAGTCTGTGAAAATCCAAGCTTCTACTCTAAAAGATACAGGGGGCCAGCAGCTCTTTCTGCCCAAATGAGCGGTGTTTCTGCCGGGGCCTTCTCCAGGGCAGGTCCCCAGACCTTGACGCTTCTTCTCCATGCCCAAACATATGTGACAGTCTTGATCTGACAGCGTCCACGGCAAAACACTCATCCTTGTCTCTGAAACCTTCCTGAGTTTTCCTTCACACCTGAAAGCTGCCGTTTCAGGGTGCTGAATTGCAGCAGCGCAGCTCTGCAAGCGAGACACTGCAGGGACGGAGCGCTGGAGAAGGACTGAGAGAACCTGAACCCCAGGTTGGACTGGGTGATCTCCAGCCATCCTCCTCCTAAGCAACATTTTCCTGCGATTCTGTAATTCTCATCACTGTCTTACTCTGCTTTCTTTCAGCGCCGATGCACTACCAAGAATTGGGGCCAGCACAGTACTTAACTGTGTGAGACATTGTTATTTCTATAATGCCAATATGTCTTCCTGGTATCCCGACTGATTCCAACAGCGTGACTGCTCCATCATGACAGAAAGAGGAGATTTGACTTGGAATTCAACTTTAAATATTGTAAATTGCAGAACACCTCAAGACATCAGTTTAACAAAAACGTCCTCACACTGCCAGGTTTAGAGAGAGGGCCCCTTCTAAATGACATTTTCAGACACTTTTGTGTTCGCAAAAAAATATTAGGCATACTGCCAACAAAGCGGCAACTTTTGCAAATCATAGAATACAAAGTCTAATGGGAAGCTTTTAACTTTGATAGCTGGCTCAGAGAGAAATTTTCTATTAAAATTACAGCAAACACCTGCAGCCAAGGAGCAAGGCGAATGTTTTGTTTTGGTTTATCAGCTACTGGGCTTCTAATGTTTACAATGTGAACTGTATTACAAAACTGTTGTAGTAGTCATGTTTAGTTCAATTAAACACTCCCCTAAAAATATGTTTGCTATAAAATTAATCCATGAGTGTCTTCTGCTCTGAGGGATTTTTTGTTTTGGGGGGGGGGGAGGCAGAATTGTTGCAGGCCAGGGAGATATGTGTAGAAAACAAACAGTACTGCAAACGGTCAGAGAATATACGCCGTATTAGAGCAGCAAGGCTGGTTGGGGAGATGAAAGAGCCCTGGCTTGTGTTCGTATTCAGCCAGCGAGATAGTACAGCAAAAACCTCAAGGCGAACGTTTTCATTAAACATTAATTTGTGAAGCGCTTCAAAGTTAAGGTTGAGGCATGCTTCTGTATAATACATAATATTATTCATCATCTAAAAAAGCTGTTTTGGATGCAATTAAGGAATAATCCTATGGCTCTCAGCAGAGTGATTCGACAGAATTCAGGGAGGCCTTGCATCATTTAACACAGACAAACATATAGCAGAGGAAGGGTTGAAAGTCTCTCTCCCTTTTAATTTGGCAGATCTGAGGAAAAAAAGGTTGCGTAGGGATTTAACGCGTGGCCTTTGATTTGTTTACTTCAGCATTTCAAGCTTATCAAAGTAGCTTAGCTCCTCGAAGACGGCAAGAAGTTGTTAACGGTCATTCGTGGTGTGGTGAAAATTGGAAAAATGGTAACGTTCACAGCAAGACGAGTTGGAAAGTTTTGCATAGGACGGGCTACAATTCAGCCCATTATTCTGCAGCTCCTCCCTGGCTCCCCAGCCGGAGCTGCTGCTGTTGCATTCGAAGCGCTGAGGAGCAGCGATGAGAACTTCATTCCAAGAAAGCGCGTGGAGAGCGGAGCCCTGGCAGGGCTGCGACCCCGGGGAGGATGGCAGCATGGAAGCCAGCACGCTGAAGCGGACACCTGTCCCCCTGTCCCCAGTGCTCCTCCTGCCACCGGCGCTGGCTGGGCGGCACGGTCCCGGCTGGCAACGCCGGGCAAAGCTGAGCTGCAAGGCAGTGGGTACATCAGGATCGGCAGACGGGGGCTAAAACTATCTGCATGTACCCTTCATTATTTACAGGTATACCCACCTTTCAGTGCCAATGAATAAACACGGTTAATAATGCAACTTTAATTCAACTGTAAAGGCAAAAAAAAAATGCTTAATCTATGCTTAAAAACAGCCTGATTTTGTACAACACTTGGGACTATTCAGGGCAGTTATGTTTACACACACACAAGCTGAATTAATGAAACATCCAGGTTATTTTTTTCTTGTAATTTTTGTGAAGTACTTTAGAAGGCACTTACAGATATAAGCGTGTAAGAATCCACTTTCTTCTAAAAAGAATGACCTTTCCTTTACATTCTACTTGCTCATCACTCTCCACTCAATGCAGCACGCTATGCTCTACAGTTGCTCAATGCATGTTCGTAACAAGAGGTCCTAAAAATCACTATCATTTCAAGAACTGCTTCGTAGGCCTATTTCCTGTAACAGCTGTATTATTGACCATGTCCCCAAATTCCCCGCTGCACAGCAACTATGTCAGAATCTCTTCTAGTTCCCTTACTAGACATCAACTACTGTGCACCACTGGAAGGGGAAAAACAAGAGGAAAGATGTAGAAACTTTTAATAATTTAAGAGTGTCGCAGTTACCGTGAATAGGAGCTCTCACATTGGGGCGAGTTAAGATGAATTTTCCACCATACAGTCAGCTTTAATGTTCTTTGTTATTGAAATTACAGATTAACTGCAGCAAGCCACCTTTGCTGACTCTATTAAAAACACGCTGAGGCACAAGAGCCCGGCAGCACCATCGTACCAGCACTGCCCTACAGCCTGCTCCAGTTTGGAAGCTACTGTTAACCTTTACAGGCAGGTTGTGTCTGTGCAAGAAATAACTTAAAATGCACCCGAGACACCCAAACGGCTTTTCAAGAGCCAGCTTAATGCTGGCAAGCGTGAATCTGGGCGTGAGCCCATTTGGTGGAAAGCCATACAAGTTCCTCCACATTCACTGTCCACTGAATTGCACGGTAACAAACTTTTGGTATCATCTAGGGCATACACCAAAGAGTTACCTTCAATAACATGACAGTTTTCTTACCAGGAGCTTGCTTATCTAAGGAAACGGAGTGCCAGCAGCGCTGGGTAAGGAAGGAAGGATGAACAGATAACACAGAAGAATCTCTATCACAAAATAACCAAGCAAAGAATTACAGGTTTTCTGTCAACAGTTGGGATTTTGAGACCCAAATGTTAATTTGCAAGCTTAATGAAAACTCACTGCTGTGTGTGCCCCGCGTGCTCTTTCGCTGTTGCGAGTGGAGTGTGCCAACCCGTTGCAGCAGTGCTCCACCACCCATCGCTCTCCTCTAGATTAAAGCACGTGCAGTCACAGTGAGCACGGAACTGCCGTACGCTGAACTCTGGCCGCAGCAGACTATTTGCCGTAAACCCCCTTCTCTGTAAAATAGCACGTCTGCCTCTTGAGTTTTCTGTTTCACAGCACAGCTGAGGTTGGAAGGCACCTTTGGAGATGATCTAGCCCAACACACATCCCACCCACCCCCATGTATCCAGCCAGGTTTTGAAGGAGACTCCACAACCTCTCTGGGCAACCTGCTCCACTGTCGGGCCACCCTCACAGGAAAAGGTTTTTCTGATGTTTAAACGGATTCTCCTGTATTTCAGTTTGTGCCCATTGCCTCTCAGCCTGCCACTAAGCACCACTGAGAAGGGTCTGGCTGTTTTTACTCCCCTTCCATCCTATTTATATACAGTGGTAGGGTACCTCCTGATCCTTCTCCAGGCTGAGCAGTCCCAGGTGTCTTGGCCTCTCCTCATACAACAGGTGCTCCACTCCTTGGTCATCATCATGGCTTTTTGCTCAACTTGCTCCAGTAAGCCTGAGTCTCTCTTGTACCAAGGAAGCTCAGGACTGGTCCCAGCACTCCAGATGTGTCACCAGATCCGGGTAGAAAGGCTCACCTCCCTTGACCTGCTAGCAACACTCTTCCTCATGCAACCTGGAGGACTGGTGGCCTTCTGTAGGCTGGCTCATGGTCCTCTTGTAACCCACCATGACCTCCAGTGCTTTCTCAAAACTTGTCAGAACACTGTCTTCCCCTTTCAGAAGAGGCCATGCCCAGGACCCGGGCACAGCTCCGATCGCGGAAGTTCCTTCAGCACCACACCCTCACTTGACCCGGCTCCAAAGGAGAGCACGAGCTGGCAGGAGGCCCGGCCCAGCTCCGGGTTCAGGGCTGACTCAGCAGCAGGGAGAGGAAGCACCAAGCTTTTCAGTAGCCAGGAACAAGTTTAGCAAGTGCCCAGGACTATCAAAGGAGTATTTTTTACAGTAAATGCTTTACTATTAAAGCTTTCATAAGAGCTTCTAAGAAGTTGGAAGCAGTAGATAAAAAAAAATTTGTCCAGTTCTTACAACACAGAAAACAATTTAAGAAGAGCGCAAAAAAGCATGCCGTTTGAAGTTCTCTCACTTTCCCAGAGCGATGTAGCAACATTAATAAGGCTACGTCTCCCCCGTCAAAAGTATTCATGTATCACCATAGCCTGTAGAAAGATTATAGTCTTTTATTGATTTTTTGTTTTACAGATTCAGATTTAACTTCCAATAATAAAGTTCAATAAATCGATTCCCTAGTCATAAAAACTCATTTTACACGTTATGTACAGGTACCCAGAGACTACAGCCGTACAGCGTGTCACAGCTCTACCACAGACCTTCGCACAGAACAAGCCGGGGAGAGGCGCTACCTGCAATCACGTACATTCAGAGATCAAGTTGTGGATACGCAGAGTGTGTTTGGCACAGCTCACTGAGGACTGCCCACACAGGGACAGTAAAATAATCCCAGCTAAGTGATAGCGTGGACTAGTTCAACTACATTAATTCCAGGAGGACCACTTAATTCACAATTAAACTAGCCATCAGAAGATATTTGATTAAGTTGAATCAAATGCAGCTGAACTAATCATTTTAGTTTCATTAAGCAACCCTCTATAGACAAATCCTAGACCTTAAGATCCGTCTCCAATATAAAACAAGTCTTTTTAGTTGAGATATGCAGAAGTTTGAGGACTGAGGGGCGCTCAGGTATTAGAAGTATTCTTTGGCAGTTTAATACAAATATAAAAAATAGATTACTTTTGAGGACTAAACTAAGCTTTTCCTATTTTATTTCTTTACTGCCAGCACCAGAACTGCTTCAGTGACACAGTAACACTTACAAACGGTTAACTTAAACACAACCTTACATTTTAATGAAACAAAATTCATATTACAGATAAACTTCAATACTCAAAATAGCCTGTTGGAGGGTATCCGCTCCCTGCAAAAAAAGTTTAACTTAACATTCAGTGAAAAATCTTTCCTACGGTGACGGCAGAACCCAGGGAACATTGCATGACTGTTCATCTCCTCTGCAATACAGTAACTGGCAAACATCAGAGACCGGTCTGCAAAAGGCAGCCAACTGTACTCAGAGCATATTCCAGCTCACATGCAATGTTATTTGATGACAAAACCATTACTTAATCGATTAAACACCCCTTTCTCTTTTATGAGATAGAAGTAGACCACAGCGTTCTCCTGTAACTGCAATCTGATCTCGGTATGACGAAAAACTGCAGCGAAGAGTTTGTGCAGTCTGCTTTGTAACATTATATCAAGCAACAACAGTTAAAACACAGTTTCACAAAGCAGCGGACATTCATTTAAAATCTGGCAATTCCTTTCCTAAAAGCAGTTGCTTTCCCTTCTAGCCACATGCCTATCGCGAAGGAGACAAAGCCAGACTCATTTTGAAAAGGGGGGAAAACCAACAAAAAACCACTTCCAGAATGAAGCGTCCAACAGCTCTACAGCCTGCAGGGCAGAAGGCTGCAATATTGTCTCCAGTAATACAGCTCGAAAGATATTGCTTTGTCCAAATGCTGCTATAAAGACTTTCAATTTCAAATTACTTCCAACAACAAGAATGTAATTTGAGCAGGGCATTCCATGATGAAGGCCATTCAGCTAATACATCTATTTAGTTATCTCGGTTTTGAGATACTGTAGTGCAGCTTCACCTTCTTTCTCGCCTGCTGCAGGCTCCCATTCAAACTCCTGATGTGCAGTTCAGAACAAACCTAACAAAAGGCTGAAGCAGACGCCCCCGCGGGGTGCACCAGCACAACAGGCCATGAGAGCAGACCTAGTCCATTTTCAGATTTTTCAGCAAAGTGATGCCAGAGCCGTCAGCCAGCTTGTCACCTTAAGGGAGGATTTTATGGGGAATACAGATATACAAACAATACGTAGTACTGTTTGCGCTTATTCCCTATGGAAAACTGACCTGTTGCTAAAAGAAGTTTCACTCAGGGCTGTGGGAATACTTCTGTGTTACCTCTTAAAAAAAAAAAAAAAAAGAGACAAGAGGATGGATAGTGCTACGCAGACTGCCTTATCCACTTACCATAGAAGCTCCCATTCCTTTTTATGGAATCTTCTCAGTATTTCTAGAACTTGATACCTGCTGCTGCCATCACCTTAGTCATCACAGGCAAGTAGCAGTCTCTATTCTCATAGTTAACAACAGAACTGACCCCTCTGGAATCACATATTATATAATAAATATGTATGAAGATAAACCAGGTGATTAGCTCTGAAATGCCTGACCACAAAGAATTACAAAGGAACAAGCTGACATGAGAGTTCTTCTTTAGATTTAAGGACTTTCATGGCATGAAACTCCTATTTATGTTGTCCTGTGGCCTTCACAAAACTTAATTCTTGCATGTTCTTTAGGTCATTTGGACATAACAGTAAGGGTAACTGATCTTGGAATAGCTTTGCTTGTAATAACTGTCTTTTTCATAAAGGAAATTGCGAATTTCCCCCTCCCCATAGATTCTCACGCATTCACACAGACTCTCTAGAAAGGTAAGACACTTTATTGAATTTGTTGATAAATTAAGAAAGGACTATGAACCAGACATATGGGTCACAGGTGCTTGTAAACAGACATCAACTCCTTCCCACAGAAAGCCTGACTCCATGTGCTCAGCCAGAAGTCACTTTCCCCAGCGTTGCTCACAGGCTGCATAGTGATGGAGGGCAGAGAAAAAGTCTTCATAGCTGATGTTCAGGTGGGAAGGCAAAGAACTGAGAAACAAAGTTAGAAGAGTTAAAATAAGCTTCTATAAACACTGCACAATTTGCATGGCCTGTCAGGAATATCACTACTTAAAGCAAGCTTTTACCTGAGTAACCTTGTGAACTTGTTCTCAACACTGCTATTGTCACTCAACTCTATTAACTAAACTAGCTGTTAATATCTTGTCACTCCCTTAATCAAAGCCAACCCATTAGAGCCCACAGGGCACTTCAAATTAGCGAGAAAGTTGCAGAAGCACTGCCCAAACATTGAAGTACCCTATAAATGCTCTCAGATTTAAGAAATACAGCAACTCTAGTCAGTTCAATTCAGAGCAACCTGATCTAGTTGAAGATGTTCCTGCTTACTGCAGGGGGGCTGGACTAGACAGCCTTTAAAGGTCCCTTCCAACCCAATGCCTTCTGTGATAAGATTCTATGAATTCTATTGACAAAATTGGAAGGTAACCCAGAGGCATGATCATCTTACATTATCCTCTTTCCCTTACATCCTTAGTTTCCCTGATAGAAATGTGTAAGCCACTCAAAATCCACATAAAGAACACCAAGAGAACTGAGACTGGACCACTGAGACCAGATGGTGACAGTTGTTGTTCCTTAAATCTGAAGAGTAAAGTCTGGTGTTGCCTCATCGTGGCTGAAGGAGTAACAACGAATGTTTGACTGGTTTCAGTTAACAATTTTTAAATACCGTCAAATCAATCTCGAGGCACCTTTCTTTAGACAAATCTCTTATGACTACTTTCATAAGTTAAGTCACATAAAGACTTGTTTAGTTAGATATTATTCCAATCTATATTCAACCTATTTATAGGCAACTCACATGATCTCTGTCAGTCTGATGTGCCACGGAAGGAATCCTAATGTGCTGTCCACAGGACCAAACTTCAAGACTAAATCAGGATCAGGAAATCCATTTGTACCTGTAAGAACAAATTAAATTATTTTTTTCAAATTCACCAGAAGATTTGTTTTAATTCTAAACCCTAAGGTGTCTGCTTTTTCATTAAATGCATTTTTTAAATGAAGTGAAGCTCCTGAGGACAAGTTAACAATTAAAAGCCCAAGACAACAGACTGGTCTTGCACCACCTGAACAGGAACAACTGAGCAAAAGCTTAGGCAGCCACTGCAAGCCCAGCTGGACTGTTATTTTTATGTTAGGTAGTTCTCAAAGACTTGGTAAGGAAGTGATAGGAACAGTTACGTTGTTTTGAGTAACAGCAAACCTTAATACTGCTGTTTAAACTGACTTGTTCTAGCTTTGTCTTGGCAAACTTGATTTTAGTAGCACAGAACATGCTGTACCCTGACCGATACCTCGTACAGTCCTAACTCAACTATGTGGAGTTGCAGTCAAATACAGTAAAAGACCTATTAACGCAAAAAAAAAAACAACTTAAGGAGGTTCCACTGAAGAACAACAAATTGGTATCACAGACCATCAAGAAAACAAGTTGTAAAAGAAGTACACTGTCAGATGAATTGTCTGTGTCTCAGTATATAGCTAGACAATTTTAAAAACAACTTTTACTATCAGACAAAGTGTTGCAGGTGACATCTTTCTGGTTAGATGAGCGAGGAAGAACAGGGCAATTTTTTTTTTTTTCCAGTCACTATGTGGACAGCATGACCCATCCCAGGGCAAGGCTAGGTAACACTGAAGGACTTCACTAGGTGCCCACACTCTTACTACCCATACCTTAAAACCCCCGTCACTGTCATTCCACTAGTGAGAGCATCCTACTGATCTTCTGAGGTTGAAGACAATCAGTGACCAAACAACGTTGTCTCCCTTCCATACACTTCTGCCATGCCTGAGCTACTCCAGGCTAAAATTGACAAATAGGCAATAAGCTTAGAATGAACAGTCTTGGTCCAGCTTTCCCTGCTAATTCTAGCAAGTTGATTAGGGCAACACGTGAAAACCAGTACAGTACCCCAAGGAGACCCAAGAAGGTTAGCTGTTCTTCATGCACCTACCTAGCTCATCTGAAAACCATTCCAGCAGTCATAACCCTGCCTTGCTATAATGCTGCAATGATTATTAGTCATGATCATTAGTCATGATTATTGCGTGCTATTTCTTCTATTTCTTTCTATTCTATTTCTTGTTAGCCCTTCCATTATCCACTAATTCTACAAGTTAACTGCAAGAGTTCTTGCATTGCATAATGCCTACCTTTAGCAGATACAGTTTAATACTGCCTATTTGCTTTGAACTTCAGATGTTATTTCTTAATTCTTTTCTCACTTAAAAAAACAACCAAACCAGTCAAGTGCCTTTTATAAGTTCAAGTTTGGTTGTAGAGGAACTTAACTGTGGGAATAACAGAACAGGAAACTAAGGTCCTATCAGATTTCACTCCACCCAGGTTTTGAAACTGAAGCTGGAAATTTCAGAAAGTTCACATCCTCCCTCCCCACTGAATCATCACAATAGTAATCCTTTTACCAGAAGAAGCTATTTTCCCAAGCATGTGCATTTCTAAGGAAGGGTGAAGTATTTAGGTATGAGTGTCTTGTGCCACGGTCCAAATCTTATCTCAAAGTTAAGAAAAAAAATTATAAAGCAAAAGCCACTAATGTGTTCTGGAGCTAGCATGTTAGTATGGAAGAGGTTTGCAGGGAAGCAGTAAATACTTAGAAGTGGGGACTCTGGAGGAAGCGGACAGCTTTACTCATCAGCTGATTCAGTAGCTAAGTACTCCTCAGCTGGCCAGTTCAGCAGAAGGATCTTCAACACTGCAATGGCTTTTCAAACAGGAAAAGACCTTCAGAGAGCCCAGTTAATGCTAACATTTCCTTCTGGTTCCTATCTGAAGGAAAATGAAAATGTACACTGTAGTATTACCGTCAGAACAGCCTATTCAAAACACAGTACTGTGCTTTCCACTCTGCATTCATTTCTCTACCTAAGCATATCAGCACTACAGATACTTTACATGTGGAAGCTCCCTCAGAGCTGTGAGAGTTACAGCACTCTTCAAGTTTAAGCGCACACAAGATAGAAGGATTTGGGAGCAGACTCTGGGGAAAAAAAAAAGAAAAAAAAGAGCCCAAAAGACTTGAACACTCAAGGGACAAGAATCTGGCAACATCCCTTATAGATCAGGAGCTCTGAGAGGGGACCATGAAGAAATTTGCAGAGCCGACAGCACTACTCTTCTCTTCTCCACATGGATTTTATAGGGCAACTTGAACAGCCTTAAATGATAGTCATGTTCTTCACTCAGAAAGCAGACACCAAGTAGAAACAATATTATAATGCAGGTGGCACCTACTTTTCTGAAAACAAGATGGTTACCTGAGGCATTGCTCAGAAGAAAGTACTCTTACACTGAAGAAAACTCAAACTGTAAGAATTAGAGCATGACTGCATTAAGAACCAGAAAAGCCACATGACAAGCTAGAGCCGTACCATTTTAGGACTAGACTTCAGTAACGGCATCCTAAATATGAAGAGAAGATTAAAAAACTACATTATCAGGTATTTAAAATCAAAATGAGAAAAACCAGAAACTTACAGAAGTCACCATGAACACAAACGCTAAAAATGTTGCTACTCAAGTACTGCTTTTCAGAACTCACTCTCAACTTAGATCAGTAACTCACAGATGTTTATATTCAATACCTTGCCATTAAGGACGCACAGAAAATAAATTTGCCTACAACTAAAATTAGTAGTTTCATAAGCTGTTGCTAAGTCAGTCATGAAAGACTAGTTCTTTACCTTCAACTGTCCTAAACACTTAAACCAAGCAAATTAATAGCAGGACTAGTCAAAGATACTATCCTCAGTTACTAGCCACATAGATTAAGCAGCCTGTTTTCAAAGTTTACAGTTTTTGACACATTAAAAGTCTAGGAGAATTCTCTTTCTGTGCTCAGCTAGCATGCATTACTTGAACAATACATCTGCTCCATTTAAGACTGGACCTAATACTTTTAACATACCCATACACTTAAATGCACAGACAGAAGATCATGAACAAGTGTTCGAAAAAGATCCAGTTAAATATCACTGGCCAAAATACATATGTGGGTATCAATTACCACCAGTTCTTCACTAAATGAGTGTTTTAAAGAAGCAATTTTTCATTTCCTTAAACTACCTTTGGGGTATAACAGGGTAAGTGTTTAAGTTACTTCTGTAGGTGCCTTACTAAATATGTTTAATAATTCCATTACAGTGAGAAGCTATTATGCAGCATGCTGACAACAGGGACAGAATTCAGTTTGAAATTAAGATTAAAGTGTCCAAACGACCACAGTAGTCAGTCTGCAGAGCAATTCAGCTGACCACCCATTGAAAAAAAACAAAAAACAAAAAACAAAAACAAAAACAAACAAAAAAAATCACTCGCTAAAGTCCAATTAGTGGGAGCCATAATAATGTGTCTGCAGACATCCAAACTGAAGTGTCCAATCTGAAACCTGAACCTTGCCAAGCTAATTACAGCTGCAATTAACATGCATGGATCACCTAGGAAAGCTGAGCAACTACTACAGCTCCATAGCACCACTGGGGACATGGAAGCTTGTTCTAAACTACTTCTCCCAGATGCGAGATTAGGGCAGCCCTGCCCTTCTCGTAACTATTGCATGTAGCCGTGCACCTCAGTGCAGAGTCAGTAATCTGCATGAATTAGTAATGAAGATAACTAAGCTAGTGTGGGTCATACAGCAGCAAAAGATCAGCAAGTGCTCCATTGTTTGCACTCACAGTGGTAGTTAGGCAATAGTAACAGCTTTAATTGCTGTAACCAGATCTGGAAAAGACTTTCTGCCCATACCCAGGTTTGCAGCATGCTAACTTGCGAGAAGTTAACTTATAATAGTCTATTTTCAGGGGATCCCAGCAGGTTATAAACCTCCCACAGAGGCTGTAAACTCCGAAGAGCTGAGACTCTCCAGTTTAGCTTAAGGTTTCCTTTTTCTGTCTAAAGAAAAAGCTCAAAAGGGAGTAAACCAGTAAGAAATTTTTAGCAGAAGCCTGAAATCAATAATCGTAACTTACCCTGATAGACTAAGTATCAAGATGCATACGTTCTAAGCAATAAATATACTAGAAACCAAATCTGTTACAAATCCAGTACTCTTTCCCCCCCTCCCCACAGACCATGTCATACTTACTACTTAATAAGTTGTCTAACACATTCACATCCAGGTCTGTGTATGTTCTTTGCTGCTGTGCTACCAACTGACAAAAGTTCTGAGCAGCTTTTACTATGTCTGCTTTCCCATCTTCCGGAGACAGCACCTTCAATGTAGATTGGCAATTTAAAACTGAAAGTACAAAAACAGTTTAAAAGCAACAGAAATATAGTTGTTTTGAACGTGCTTTAGATATTCACAGGACATGACTGAAACTTGTAGTTTACTTCATATATTATACAACTAGTCATAGATATACCTCATTCGTCTCTTACAGAAGTGGGTGTCTTCTGCATTTGCTGTATTACTACAACACAAGTTTAAGGTGACTATTTTGAGGAGTCTTGTGGAAAGTGTTTTAATTAACGTCAGTCTTGAAATGCAGAGTCTTCCAGGGAATTTTCATTGGTTCTTATGCTGTCAGGCAAAGCCGTGAGAGGAAGATGCCTAGATAGTAACTTTGGGGGTGGTAAACAATGCAGAAAGACTTGCAGTTCAGGGAAGGAAAAAAAGATCTAATTCCTACCCTAAAAGAGGAAGGTGTTTTAACAGCTACTGCAGACCTTCATGTGACAATGATTAAGCTGGGGCCCTCCCCAAATACCATCACAAGATCTTTCAGCAGCACTTTGATACTGATGTAAGAGTTACAATATTGATCTAAGATTGCTACAGAGAAGCCAGGAACCAGGTACTAGTACCAGAATTCCCCCATTAATGTCTGTGACTTAAGAGGACATTTCACAACAATCTTACTGTCTACACCATTGCAAGGTAGAAGCCTTCTCACACTACGTGACTTGCACCATTGTCAGTCCTGATAAGGTGCATAAGAGGTAAACTCACTAAAGGAAGCTGAAGGCTACATACAGTGTACTGAACCGAGCTTGAAGTAAACGGGTTAAACACTAGTGCATATTACACATTAGACTTATACAGAACTTATGAGAGTTATAATCAGATACTTAAAAACAGCATTTCTTAAAACTGCACAACCTGACCACAAAGTACACAGAATACAGTCAGAAGACTCACAAGAACACCAAAAAATCCTCAGTCTATCCAAAGCCGCCACAATGAAAATAATTATTCCTGGATATTCTTTGATTTGTCATATGTTCTATGTTAAAGAATACTTCTCTAACACTCTTCATAAGTGTAACACATGTCATTTTGCTTTTCAGAAAAAGTGAAAAATTGCAGTTTAATATTATAAACTGGATAGGTATCAGCTTGTTCAGTTCACAGTATGAAGTGTCTGATCTGACTGTGCAGCCTTCTAAGGAAGAATGAGGAATTCTAAAAAGAACAGAAAACACCTCTGCTTTTCATAGTCTCCTGCCTAAGAAGTTCCTGAGACTTAAATGCACCATTTCAGTAAGCAAGTCTGAGCAGTCTTTCAGTAGTTCATTTGGTATGGATGCAAATATCCTGATTTAGGTAAGTGCAGCTAAGTATGCCAGAGTTTAAGACATTAACCCTGTTTATCCCATTTTCTGGTGGTTACTTCTACCTTCACGGGAATAAAGAGAAATAACATGAAACTCGGGCGATTCCATGTAAGTGCTAGCACCTTAGGCTAAGTTGCTCATAAAGCAAGTTTATGCTACAACATTGGACTTCATACTGGAAAATTGGCACTAAGGATCTCGCCATCCTATCAGTTCTTGTAGAGGAAGCAAAACTCAGCCAGCAGCATCTTAAATGCAGCTAAATGTACTACAGCTTGTGAAGTGTAGATTTTTCTTAAGTCTTTGAACTATGTAATATGATTGTCTTAAAACATAAGGGTTGGTTTTCTTTTTTTATGAGACCTATTTAAATATTATGAGTTGTAGTTAGGAGAGCTCTGAGTATCAGCCTATCCGTCTAAGGCAAAGGACTGCTTTAGTAAGTACATGCTTGTGATTTACTACATTTTGAACAGACTTCTAGTGTTTGTGTTAGTCAACATATCTAAATGAACATGTACAGCACATAGTATTGAATAAGGAACATCAATATCCAAATATATTCCCCTTTTTCACTTCTACTACATGTAAAAGCTGCTACCACAGAATACTTTTTAATTTTTTTTTTTTAAACTTAACATCCTTTACCTTCCTTGTGTCATTATACGTTGCCATGACAACCAGCAGTTTCACTCTTTCCCTTCTTCCTCCTCACTTTGAGGTATAAGTTTGGAAAGATGGAAGTGCACGTGTTGTTAACTTGACATCAGTTCCCTTACACTTACTCCAGTGCTTTTTCAACTCAGCAGAAGAATTCATCTCACTGAAACAGCTGGGAGTTAAGCGACACTAATGCATTAAAGGAGTCATAGCACAACAGTTAGGCTAAAGGGAAGTTCAGACTACTCAGTAATGATCACTATGGGAAGGAAGGCGCAACACTTCACTATTAGTTAAGAACAAATATGTACAATGAAAGTTCAATACTAGCCCAGGAAGGCTGCATGTGTTCTGATAATCAGTGCTTAATGAAGGGAAAAGGTCACTGTACACAGGAATGTGTTTAAGTAAAAGCAGAGTTGATTTATATACAGCTGAAGTCATACCAACCCACCCCTCACAGTTCTTCTTACCTTGATCAGCTTTGTCTTGATTTGCAAATTCCACGGTGTACTTGGAGCAATCTAGTCCTAAGAGTTCTTGTTGCTGTTTTAAAATTTCATCCATCAATCTTGAATTGTTCCTCTTGAAAATACCTTTAAAAGAGGTTGCATGTCAGCCAACTCCTATAAAGAGTGCTACAAAATAAATCTGACACTAGGCAGGAAGAAAAAAGAATCAGGTAGTCAGTACTGGTTTCAAACTGGAGCTCACAAGTACGATAAGAATCCAAAGCAAATGCTACTACACATGACTAATTTCAGTGACCTTGGAAAGACAACTCATGTGCTTTTGTTCCTCTTTCACCCAGCCTGGTTTAAGTATCAAGCTGCAATTGCATAAGGGATAGTTTAAGACTTACTTCATTGTCCTTAGTAGACTAGCAATAGTTTGAAAGAGCAATACCCTACCAGCACAGGACCACCAAGTCTGATCAACACCAAGTTTCTTTAATGCCCATGTTGCTGTAGATTTGAAGATTAAGTCTACTAACATTTAACTGCCACACGACTAAGGCTGCAGGCTAGCAGAGCAAGTCACCAAGAAGAGCCAGAAGACTAAATCTGTGTATCGGGTCACAGTAACTGCCCACTCCTTTGCCATGGATTTCCTAATAAGAGGATTTCACAAGCTGTATATTCCAAGGAGTTAATGCAGTCTCCAAGGCTTTTTTATACTTACACGTTTATGGTAGACATTTTTGAGTGCAGGAGATTACAAAAACTTGCTTAACCAAACATACTTTGGTTCCTGTTCTAAAATAAATTCTAGCCCTTAAGACAGACACAACACAATTATTTCTAATTAAAAGCCACAGTAAAAATTGAGTGTTACAGCTTAAATATTTACAGTGCAAAAATGTAGCTAGGCATATTTACTTAGGAAGTGATAACGTTTTTATCACTTTTTATTCAGGGGTTGTTACTAAGAGCCTCAGTTTCATTCAGAAATCCTATGTCAGGCACCTCTGTTGACCAGTCTAAAAATGCCAGCACAGTAATCTTACAAGAAACACTGAACTTGTATACAATTTTATGATCAGGCTTATGATTCATCACCTCCACCTGATTCTGGGACTAGAAACTGCTAGAAAGAGCAGTTTCCACATCAGTAGTGGTCAAACTGTGCATAAGCATTGGGTTAAGACCATAAGCCGTTAGGAGTTAGCTTGCAACATGAAGTGATACAATGCATTTATTTAATATGCTAGCCTTTAGGCCTAGCAAGTTAGTATTTTTATACAGGCTTCATTAGAGGTTTTAATAGGTGGTAAAGCATCTGGTTTTCCTACCATCCTAGATAGAAAATAATTTACTTCATTACGCAAGTGTTAGTGATGCTTATAACTGATTTCACATGTTGACAGACAAGCAAATCTCAAAGGCAGCAACCTTGATAGAAAAAGTGTGTTAAAATACTTTCACTAAGTCTAAATAAAGTTAAATTGTTACATGTTGTGCTCCTGCTTACTAGTATATATTCACACACATTAGAAATTGAGAATGCTGCTTTGAATAATATTGTTTGACACAACTTTGCTTGGATAAGTCTGTCCTGTGCTACAGTCAGCACTGATTGTCTTCCTTACTCTTAAGGTCAGCAGCAGTGCAGCTACTGCAATTGCTAATCTTGCACCATCTTCAAGGAAGATCTGTACAAGGTTGCATGTACCTCACCTCTAAAAGCCATCCACTTTTCAAGATGAGGAAAAAACCCTACACTCAATATTCAGAAAAAGACTTGGCATAATTAGAAAAGGCTCACTATCTGGAAAACAGCTGCTCTCTTCTTCCCCTTCCCAGCCAAAACTAATGATAGCTATTCTTTTCTCATGAAAAGTTGTTGCCTATTCCTGTCAAAGATTGGAAGAACAGATTTAAGAATATAAACTCCAGCTCTAAAGTAAATGAAGACATTGAGGGTAACAGGTAGGAGAATAGACTAAGGTGCTTAATGCTCAGTAAAAAGGGACATCAGATAAAGGACTTGGTCCAGCTCTGAAGTGAAGGTCCTTAATACACACAGTGGATACTGAAGATATGTTAGATGTGTTCTTGAGGTTCATCTGAATATCATCAGCATTGCTCTTCTACTCTCCTCATTTTTCTCACTCACCTCCTTAGCTGTTCAAACCCAGGTCCTGTATCGCTCTTGGAATAGCAGTTAACATAAACTGGAAGCTACTGGTAGTTGTATTATACAGTTGTAGTATGTTTTTCTTGGTAAGACCTCCACACCTAAATTCCAACTAATCCACAAATCTTGACACACCTACAGTTTTGCTGCAAAGAAGACCCTGAAGCACATCAGAGGGCAGTAAACATCCAAAAACTGAAACCTTCATTTGAAACAAATAGCATTTGGGAACTTTACTCCTTCAGTGTTTTGTCTCTCACTCAGTGCACAAGAGACTTTTTCCTACAGATACATATGATGGCAAATACAGTGCTGCCAGAGGCAATGTCCATGGGCCAAATTCACATTTGACTTTAAAAATTATGTTACATGGCTGTGGCTCAGACATACACCCCCTTCCCTTACAGTATCTCAAAAACCCATCTGTCTGCAAGGTTCATTTTTTTAAAACTTTGAAAATATATCCAATTAGTTCTGGAAGATGCTGTTGCTAATTTATACATGGTAAATATAGTAAGCAAAAGGGCACAAGTAGACCAACTCACTAACAGTAGCGAGACTTAAGTCTTGATTTAATGCAACCTTCCAATTTTGTTCACGATCTTCCACATAAGTTGAAAGCAAGTCCATGATATGATTTTAACATAACAGCAAGTTAATGTTTGACAAGAAGTATAATAAATTTTAGCAATACAACAGCTGTTTGCTGTTAAGTAGGGACAATTTCAGCCCTACTACTGTTTCTAATATGGAACACAAACATGAAATTGTCACTATTATTTTTCATTAGAAACAATTTTCCTTTTTGAAAAGCAGAAAAAGTTTTGTTCAGTCAGAACTCTGGAGTCTCTTCAAGCGGGTGCAAATGTCTATACTCCAACAAATGAAGTGTTTTAAGAATTATGCATGTTTAAGCACTACAATTACCAAAGCAAGAAAGCATAAAACTTCGTGGTTTTGTTTGTTTGGGTTTTTTATTTAACTACTGAGAACTTGTGAGCTGTTTCCAGGGTTAATTTTTGTTTTTATGACACAAGCTGCAAACCTGCTATTGATCATTAGTTGCCATTAGAGTTGAGGCAAACCAGAAGTGTTTCAGCTTCCCGCAGTAGCCCTCCATTACACAGGTCTTTTCCAGAGCGCATGCCTTTTGCTCAGCTTTACAATAGTTACAAGCCATGCCCCTTTGCAGTCAACTGCGGTGTTGCAGCATTTTAGGGTCAGAGATTGACAAATGGAGTTTGTTAACTAAGAGGCTGCAAGTTCAGCAGAAGAAAGGCTCAAAAGTAACAGGAACTGTGAACTGGAAGGGAACAACTGGCACAGAGAAGCACCAGGTGGTATCAACCATTTGTTTGTCTGGCTAGACGACCACAGCCACCACCTGTGTTAATGCCTTGGTAGCATCTCAAAGTTCAACATTCTCACTTGCCCTGCTTTTTAAAGCAGCAGAATCTGATAAAACACAGACTAAGAGTCAGCTCTTCCTTACAAGGGAACACCTTAACCGAAGTTAAGCCTACGAAAGAATACGTTTCCACAGCATTTCAGTTATTTGCTTTTTCTCAATTCCCTTCCAGTGCCAACAAGGGAAGAGTCATAAGGTAACAAGCATCAAAGTATTAACAGTTTAAGAAACACCAAATCATAACCCAATTCAAATAATGTACATGCAAGAAACTGTTTTAACACGAGCAACTTCTGCCTGCATCCTCGTGCTGGATCACGCTGGTTGATAATGAAGGAAAGCAGGGTTTAAGTCATTACACCGGACCTCACAGGATATGGAGAGCTAGAAAAATATATTACACTTGTCTATTCCAAGAGCCTAGAAAAAATATAATCCAAGTTTGAAAGTGGATGAAGTTACTTAAGTTCCACTCACATTAAAGCCACTTAAGCTAGTGCTAACCTAATAGGAAGGATTCAAGTTAGAACTTATAACCTCGTAGGTGATGATTCCTCTCACATTTCTTCTTGGAGAGACATTCTGTACCAGGAGAACAAGAGCTCATCAGCAATCAATAGAAAAAATACTACTTTCATATGACCCATACCTATAAGGTACCTTCTACAGATTAGCGTTAACCCTTTTAATAAATGTGGTCTGAGGACTCCTCCCAACTCAACACCAAAATGCAATTGTCGAACATGAGGTTTCACATGGGTGAAGACCCACAGCAGATGCCACGTGATACTGGTATCTCACAGAAGCGTTCCAGGGACACAAAACCACAACATATTTACCTCCCTCAGTGAACACATTGAACACCCAGAAAGTTGTACGGATTGATCAGATCGGCTAAACTACCAAGTAATTTGGAAGAGACTAAAAACCTACATTTGAGGCTAATGAAATAATTTCTTTTCCTAGTGCAGTACTCCATCCTTTCAAAGAATTTCCAAGAGAAAATTGGTCAGAACTGGTTCACTGAAAAGATAAACCCAGGATGAAGAAAGCTAAGCTCTCAATACAGTCACACTATGGGCTTTAAGAAGCCTTCAACCTGCAGCATCTGTTCAGAAGCCCAAAGTACTCAAATGCCAAGATTCAGCAAGGTCTCAAAAAGTGCTCTAGACTTGTCCAAAACTATTTCAGGAAAGCTTCACTGATGGACAGAAGTAACACTCGAGCAAGCTCTCCTGAGTGGCAAAGTAACTTTAACAGAAGAAAGTTAAAGTACGTAACACTGGTCAAAGGCTTCTGCTCCCCAGAAGATATTTTAACTGCTACTATATAATTGCATAATCACTGCCTTCTGACTGTGAGAAGGCCACATTACCTCCTCAGAGATAAGGTCCTGACCAGCATGGCTGGATTTCTACCAAGTAATAGGATTGGCAACACGCAAGTCCACAGAAAAACATCCTTGATCAAAATCCTAAAGTTTTAGTCAATCTGGATTTAATAACCAAAAGTTTGTTATGGCTTTTTCCGCTGCACATCATTGAAAATCAGGAAAATGAAAAGGGCTCCTAAAGACGAGAGGCAGTAAAAGCACGTCACCTTAGGTCTCCAAGCCTGATGGGGCTCTCAGTTTTAAGCACTGCACATATATTATATATATATTAAGCACATAGCATCATATATTTTTTACAGTACAAGATGGTTAGTTATATTATGGTCCTCTTGCATTCTGCAAAGACCTTTTTACACTAGCCTTCTAGCATACTGATCTTCATGGACTCAGAGAAGACAGCCAAGTACACGATCACATTCCACAATTATTAACCAATAGACTTGTAACATATTGGGTTCTGTAATTGCCCATGAGAATCAGCACAACTCCAGCCAAGCTGCCCTTACAGTTACTGGTGCAGCCGCTATAACATACTACTGTCAGCTGGAATGCAGCTACTTATTTGACACCAAAAATACAGAAACAACCCTCTATTTAGCCATTTAGTTAAAAATATAGAAATTCACTACTATAAACAAATAAACAGCTTATCTGGCACTTCTTTAGAGAATGCCATGCTTCCTTCTCTACTCACAGAAGGGGCAATTACGGACACATTTTTAATTTAAGCCTTCTACAGGAAGCTGACAGTATTTCTCCCAGAAAACGCAACCATGGAAGGCTGCTCTTGTAACCAAAGTTTCCTGTTGCAATGAGAAGAATCTCAGTACTGCAAGTATGCAATGATGGAAAAGGAAACATACTAAAGTATATCCCACTACATCTAACACAGATTCAGAGCACTTGTCATTGTGTTTCCTTCTTCACCACAGCCAGCATCAGGGGGAGCATCGTATCTTTGATAAGTCAATAGTTGGTACAATTGTATGAACACAGAATCTTACTGAAGCAGCTCAGCTGACCAAAAGCAAGTTCTACCACCTGAGAAGATGAGAACAAGTGCACAGTGCAATTAAGGTTCACCCTCTGCTACTGGTCAGAGCAAGCTGTACCTCACTTTATTGACCTTCACTACACTAGTGCTACTGCTGAAGGTTCCAGACATCACTATTATTCAGAACTGGATTTAGCAACAACTGCAATGTCCCACTTAATGACAAGTCTATCTGGAAATGCTGCATGCTCAATCTAAACACCATAAGGAGCTTAGCAGCAAAAGAAAGGCAACATATCCGCTATTATCAGAAGTAAGCATATTACTTAAGCCATATGAATGACTACTTGCTCACTCGATGAAACCAGTTTAAAAGACTCAGTTGACAAAATGCTGTGCAAAAAGCAGTTGTGGCTGCTATCCCAGAAAACCCACTGCACACCCATGAAGAACATGGGTGTGTAATGGCAGGCTGTTCTCACCAACTCTGGAAGTTTCGCAAAAGCCACTGATTTAGCACATTTTAGTTGCTCTGCATTGCCTTACCTTCTTCAGTTATGTTCCAACAAACTGGAATTCAAGCTGGCAATTAAACCAGCATATTCTGGTATCAAAGGACCAACAGAAGAATGAACTACTGAAACGCATTATGTCTTGATACTAATGTCATGAGATCATAGCTGTATTTTCAGATTTCAAAGGTGTTAACAAAGCCTCTTAACATGCAACCTCAGAATGAAGGTAACAACACATGGAAACAGCAGCAAATAGTCTCCAAGTTTGGGTTTTTTTTTCTGAACTGCTAACAAAGACAATTGTTCTGCAAGGTTATTTCAACTTCACCGCTCTTCAGAGGACATAACCTTGTCATTTCTGATCATCATATTTACAGCCTTCTAACAATCAGTCTTAGATCTGACTGGATCTCAACATATGTGCTGGAGAAGCAGAAGTAGCTTCTCCTCAATGAAGGCATCAGACACTACAACAGCGCTGGCTCCCCTCTGTCAGAATCTCAGCAACAGTGGCTACCTAAGCATTGGCTGGTTCCTTCTCCCTCCTCAGCATTGAATGGTTGCACAGTGAGCAAGCTGAAAACCAAGACCACCAAGAAACATGACTCTCAGATGGATCTGTTCCTCAATTCAGTTCTCATACATACAATTTGTGCAGCACAATGCAGAGATCTAAAAAGGAACTAAGCATACATACATAATGCATTCGGCAATACTGCAGATTGCTTATTTGAGGTTTGTCAGAAATTAGAGATCCTGTACAATAAAAATATCTCTCTTCAGGGTATGAGGGAAACTCCCACTCTTGATTGGTACTAACATTCGCTCTGCAGCATTTAACCTGCTTGAATGCTTTCCAAGTTGAGAACAAAAACTATCAACACATAAATGGCTTTTCAGAAGGCACGGACTGTTTCCTGTGTCCTTAAGATGTTATGCAAATATTTTATACCAATCCTTGACTTCCAAATGAGGAATTCTTCTCCCACTGAAACACAACATAATAAAGTTCCACAACAGCCCTGCACAGATGGCCAGTTTAAACTGTTAAGTGACTAGTATTAAGCCCAGTTTCTTAATAAGATTTAGAGAATTTAGTGAAAGTTAAGCCATTTGAGTCTTGCATCACATATGAAGGACCAGACATGAAACAGAACTATTAATAGCAGTGGTTTAAAAAAAAGAGTCATAAATGCCTATGCTCAGGAAAAGGCCTGCATACCTCAGATGCTTTTGCACACTTGACAACAATAGATTCCACCTACTTACGTGGGATGTACTGTTGAGTCTTTCCTGAAAGAGCACTAGACGACAGTTATTGCAGACTGTACCTCTAACCTGGCATAAATCTACAGAGTTAATCTAATTTCCATGACACCTCTAGACAGCCATCAGAAGTGGCTCAAAACAACAGTAAACACTAGTATCCTACAGCGTCACCATTGACAGCAAAAGCACAGGTATCTTCAGTATGAAGCTTTCTCCTCTGGAGAGGACAGAAGCAGGACAGTCCATTTCATGTATTATTAGCCCTTCTGAGTTGATAGCTTGTCTAGTCTCAGTTAGAGATCATCTCTCAACAGCTGGGTAGAGAGCTTCACCTAAGAGTATCTTGAAAACGGCTGGTTTCACCTCCTCAGTAGGAAAGGATAGGTATGAGGAAGACAGATTTGTTTCATGATTATTCCAAAGAATGTTAAATTCAAACTCTGAACTTATCTTTAAACTACTCGGTGACAAGGAATCAATGTACCTGCAAGCCTGAGAGTTCAACAGTCTTACATCTGAGACACAGTAATAAGTAAAATCACATAGTGGATATGAAAAAACACTGAAGTTTTCACAAGCACTAGCTCAGAGTTCACTCAAATGTCACGGTACACCAGTCCTTATACCAAATGTAAATCGTGTAACTTAACTTTATAACACATGCAGCACACAAGAGACACATGTTTATGTTTAACTACCTTTCGAGCCTGTCTCTTCACATGAGAAAGAGTACATGAAAATAGATGGCTACTCTCATTTATCCACCCACTTCTGGAAGTTCAGACATAGCTCATAAACAGCTCATAAGAGCAAGTAGCCCAAGGCTCTTCTCTACTTAAAAACCCATATCCTACAGACTCATGACTCTCAGACGCCAGCAGTTCCTGTCAGCCCAGGGCTGGGAACAAGGCGCTAGAAAGGCCCCACCATCTGCCCCCTCCAGTGAGCAGGGAGGACTGAGTCACCCCGACCCAGGAGCTAGGGCAGGACGGCACTCGGGGCATGCCCAGGCTTACCAGGGCCAGGAGCTCTGCACAGACCAGGAGGCTCCAGGGGACGGGAGAGAAGCTGCCAACAGCGAGAATGGCACCCGGCTCGGGCACACTCCGGGAGAAGGAGGCTCCACGCCGGTGGCGCAGCAGGGCCGGGCGGCCCCCGCCGGCCCGGAGGCGCTCCCCAGGGCGGCCACCGCCCGGTCGGGCACCCGGGGCACCTCCGCGGTACAACCTCCCCCCGTCTTCACCCGCCGCTCACCATTATGGTCGTAGACGCTGACATAGGAGATGCCCACCGCCATGCACCACACCACCAGGCTGGCCATGTCCGCGTAGCTCGGCTCCTCCTCGGTCACCACCAGCCCCATGT